>VZTJ01001771.1:163070-173666 GCA_013397795.1 Orthonyx spaldingii | reverse complement strand
AGCATCCCGTTGTGCCGCAGGTTGCCCTTCGGAGCTCCCGACGCGTAGCCTGCGCATCTCGCGCCCTTTCCCCTCTCTGGGGACCCGCTGTCTTTCTTCACCCTTCCTGCAAAGAGCCCTCTCTTGTGCTGGCCCTGAGTCCAAAGCATTATCTTGTGCTGCTCTCTGCTGCGTTCATCTAACGGATTTGACCTCGACAGTCTGCCTGCCATCTGCTCTTCTGCCTCACACCATCTGAGCCTCTGGGGCCCTCCATGGAATCCTTCCTTGTGGGATCTGCTTCCTGCCAGCCGCCTGTTCGCTTGGCAGTTGTTTTCTTTTGTCGACATTCGATTGTCTTTTTCTCCCTTTGTGCACTTCAAATTTAGTTAATCTTTTGAACTGTGGCAGCCACCTGATGCATTTGGAGCAACTGTAGCTGAAAGTGTGATACAGAAAGATCAGATCTTTCTTAGTGTTGCATGTTATAGACAGGGAGGCAGTTACTGTTACAAATATCCACAATAGTGACTTTAAAAAAAAATCATCTACTTCTCCTTATCCAAATGAACAAGACACTACTTACACTGTCTGTGCATGGTAGCATGATTTGATCATTGCCAACAAGAACCAGAATATGAGGAGAAAACATTATTTTAATTGACTTAGGGATAAATGTGAAATCTAGGCCAGCAGAATTGAAAGACCATGAGATCATTGTATCCTTTAGCAGGGTTTATTCCTCAGTATACCTGGGAAGAGCAAGTTTGAATTTTTTTATACTTCTCACATCCAATGACCAGACACTTATTTTTTGATCCTAGAGAACTAGAGTTGTCTAGTTTGTTTGTGAAGAAAAATGTTATTTAAATTGTGACATCCTTTAGCGTAGAGGTATTGCATAGCATTTGCTGGTCTGAAAATCTCTCTTTTATTTAAAGAGATTAAAGAGCCACTATTTGAAAGGCATGCTTGTCCGATTTGTTCTGTGCATCCCTGTGCTTATTCAGAAGGGATTATCTGTAACCAGTGACACAGAATAATACTGTACAGTGAGAGAAGCTGTATTGACTCCAGAGATTTTCCCAAATCTGTGGAGAGAGCTGAGCAGAAATAACTTTTTTTTTTTTTAACACCCATACTGCTTAAAAACAATGTTGGCTTTTTCTTCTACAGAATTTATAATTAGATATGAGGCAAATACAGAGAATAAACAATAGGAAGAAATTGATGTGAAGCAAATAAAGGGTTTTGCCTGTAAAAGCACAAGTTCTCTGTTTATTTTTTTTTAAACTAAAAAGCAGACAAATCGGACACAGCAGTTAATATTGTTAATAAAAAAGAAGGCTGAACTGTGACTTGACTCATCATACACATATTGAAGAAAAGAGAAATATGTGTGCAGTTTGCAGGGTGGAGGGAATAAATTATTTCTTGAGTTCTGTCTGCACATAATTCTTATTTAATATAACTACTGTCTTCAGAAATAACAGTCTCTTTGGGATTATTCTCTGCTTAAAATTATAATTGTAGAGTACTATAAACTGTTCTGATCAAACTAACTTTATAATGTACATATAGCTGGGTAAGTTTTAAATAACTTTTTTTAGCTATTGTGAGTGATCTGGGCAAGACTCTGGAATTCATCAAAGGTTACTAAATTATTTATGTTAATGTGGTGTATATGCAAATTCATTTAAAGCCAGTTCAGGAATTTTACATGGAACATATCCTTTGGGAATGAAAGGAGAAGTTTGAATTTCTTAAACCCAGCAATTGCCTCTTTGCCAGGCTGAGCTGGATACTGATCACAGTACAGCAATCATTCTTCTGATCTGCCTTGCCCTTAAGAGTTTTGGGATGAACAACGGAGGTGTAAAAGTGCATGTCTAGACTACACTGAGACAGCACTTCTGATAGACTTGGTTTGTATGCGTAAGTGCTGGCTATAGGAATCAGGTTAATTTGGGTGAAGTGTAAATTTGAAAGCAAAATCTATCAGAGTATGAAAGTGAATATGCATTTAAGTGTTTGTGACTCTTCAGTTCTAGTTCAGAATTTTGTCTCTGTAGGTATTATGTGATCAATCTTATCTAATCAAATGCAATGGTCATTCAACCACATTAAAAACCCCTGTAATATAGAGTTGAAAGTAAATAGAAGGTTGTAGAACACCACGATAGCAATCTAGGTTTGTTTGGCTGTGTGACAGACTGCAGCAAACTTGTTAAGTCTTACACGGATTAATATAGAGCTTAAAAGGTTCAGTGTCTCATTAGAGAACTTACTGGTGTTGGTAGCAGTATCAGCTCCTCAGATTTGTTTGAAATCCTGACGTCACTGGTATTCTTCTGCTGGATCTCAGTGAAACTTTTTTGTTGATAGCTATTAAAAATACTGGGAGAAGAGGGGAAAAGATACAGAGGTGCTTCTATTTTATAAATGTATCTAAAAGATCAGATTTCTGCTGGTCAGCCCTTGTTTTGCAATTTCTTCTTTTTTAATTCTTTAGTAGAGGAGGAGCTCAGTTATACTTAAGTGGAAGTCTTGCACTACTTTTCAGCACATGCTCTATATTCTGTATGCAGCTAACCTTTTGAAGGATTGTTTTGAGAAATAACATATACTGTTATAATTGGTTTCCACTAACTTATGAGAAAAAGATGTTATGGTGACTGTTTCTTTAGGAAAGTATAGCATCTGCTCTTAATAGTTATGTATTATTGTTCAAAAAATTTTACATGTGGATCCCTCATGTTTTTAATGTAAATTTATTTTTGTTTATAGCTCTAGTAATATTCATATAGATCATCTGCATGAGGATTATGTGAACCTGAAACTTCACATGGAGCAAAAGATTCAAGAAGTGGAAGATGCTGATGTCAGAAACTGGTATAAGAATGTTGGACAAGCCATGTTGTGTTGCTGCAGTGCCATCTAGCAATAATTTTTTCAATTTTAATTTTTTTTAATTAGCATGTTCTAGTTTAACATTGCTACAGTTATATAAGCTTTTAATTTTTTTGCCTATTGTTTTGCTCCTCTAAAAATTGATTACATTTGTAATTACAGTTTAGAAAATTATGCCCTGCTTGTGTAGTAGTTGTTGCTTTGCTTGTTTGACAGCTGCCCCTTGTAAGGCACTTCTAAGAATATATTTAGTAATGTGAGATTGCATAAGATTATTTTATGTAGTAAGCACACTGCTACATTCGTTACCCTTGAAACTACAGGAAAGGTTAGCATCTAGAAAGCAGAGGTAGCCTTAGGCAAGATGGATAAATGTACACTGTTTATCATACTCCTAATTACAAGGAGCTTTTTTTCCCCCTTCTGCTTCTTATATTCCTATCATTTCACCATAAAAGGATCATCTTTCTAACAGTGAAATTTGATCTTCAACTGTGATACCCTAGGGAGGCATTATACCACCTCTTTCTGTATAACAAACTTTAAAGAATAACAAAACTTGCCTTCTTTGTTTTTGTATAAAAATGTATTTGAGATTGGAATTACTTTTACTAATTTACATATTAATGTGTTTAGTCGTTAGAACTAGAACACTTAATTTTTGGCCTGTCAACCAAACCAATATATAATATAAAGGGAAGTGGTACTGTTAGGCAGTTGTGTCTTCCACCCAACACCTACCAATCCAAGTCTCACTGCCCTCAGTATAGTAGTCCTGCTAAAATAACAAACCTTCATCCAGAACTCTCTTTCCCATGGGCTTCCCAAAGACAATTTATGAACCTACCCAAAGAAGTATGAGAACCTGAACAATATTTGATACCTGGCTTGGTTTGGAGAGTATGGTACACTGTGTGGTTGAACTGCAATGATAAAGCAGATTAGCTTTCCACAATCATAAGGCTACATCATCTCTTACCACACTGGAGAAGAAAAAAAATTACCTCCATTGTTTATGCTTACAAATAAAGAAGCACATCTTTCCATGCTTGCCACTGGATCTCCTGCAATTATTCCCCCTAATCTCACATGATTTTGTATCAGTTAGACAAAATCCTTTGTAATCTCATTCTCTTGTTATCAGTTGTGATTTATCAATTTAATTCATCAAAGTAGTTTCTCTAAAACACTTTTTAAAAATACTTTATCAGTTTGGCCACTGAATGGCAACTCACTGCAACCATTTAGTTTTCTGGAAGATCTGTGGCTTCTTTAGGAACAGTTTTTCATACACTTACAAAACGTAGATGTTGTGAAGCAAGAATTTCACATTTCATCAGTGGCATCTTTACTGGTGTCTTTAATTTCTATATTTTGGAATAACTTGCAATGTTACTTTGGAAGAATTTCACACTGGAATGTCCATTCTGTATTACTGTTCTTACTTGGGATTGAAATGTAAAGTCTTCTATCAACAGATTTCTGTTTTTCCAAGTATGACAATATGAGTGGTTTTATTCTTTTCCTTTAAATTAAAATTCAATGGCTATAAGGGGAGCAGGATAGGAGGGAGGGAAAAAGTCATTCCAATAGCTTCCTGTCTCCCAGCAGCCCTCTTGTCACTTCATGTTCAGAGTGGAAAACAGGGTAGTATTTTTCTGACAGCTGTTCAGTAAGGCTCTAGTTTCTTAACTCTTTAGTAGTTCTGCAAGTATACATTTTAAAGGTCTAGTGACTGCAGGCAAAACTTTCCCTTCTAGTAGTACTGAATTGTTTTACTTAAACAAAAAGTTTAGACTAGTGAATATGTCTCTATGATGTACCTTTAATTTTTTTTCACGTGATTTTTTTGTGACTACTTTTTATGCTGTTTCTATTGTCATTCTGCAAAACCAGAGGGAAACAGTTAAATTTTTATCTCCGCTAGATCCATATGTATATGCGTGTGCACATACGAAGACGGATGTCCTAGCAGCTTATAGTAGATTGTACATAATAATCAACATTCCTTTATCCATGTGCTTAGAATATACATTTAACTTCTGTTAAGATTTTTTATTTTATCCTCAAAAAAGTTTAAAAAATAAAGAAATAGAAAATACCCATAACTTTTAGCACTGGAAAGTAATAGCACCTTTCTGCTCCTTCAGAAGTTAAAATTAAGTTCAGTTATTTCTGTAATGCATAGTCTTTGACATATTACAGGTGCTCAGATAGCGGTAAAGGAATTGAACTTTATTGTCTGTAACATGGTGGGGGGTTTTGTAAAATGAGGGTTTTTTCTCTCCTCTCTCCCCAGTGGTTATGAAATCTGATCTTATTTTGCAAAGGATACTGCTTGGCTGATGTGTTTCTTTAAATTCCCCTTCGCTGTACAAGTCATGTTAGGGGACCTACCATAGACCAGCTGTTAGGTTTCATTCAGCACATTCTGATTCTTATTAGAATGGAGAAAGATTATGCAATGATTAAACTCCTCGTACAGTGTTTGAAAAGTCTGAGACAATCCAGGGTTTCCATCAGTACCATTGTTCTAGTGTTACCTATGTGTAGGAAGTGTTTGCTGAATTTGATGTGGAAATTAAAAAAAGAGAATGTAAGTTTCACAAGCAGACAATTGAAAAGGGTTGCCTAGTTCTGTCCCATGAAGTTAAGGTAACTTGTTTTAAGCTGCTACCCTTTCTTTACTCGCAGAATGAATGAGTGTATTATAATCTGAAGTCATTCCTGTGTGAAACACATGAAAAGATGACTGTTGTTTTTACTGTTTTCTTCCACCTATGTGTTGAACTGTTTCCAGGATAGCAGGAAGCACGGGTATTTGTGGTATTCATTCATAGTGACTGATTTTTTTCCTATGCAACCAAGAACTGTATATAGGTATTTGAAAGACCTCTGTAATTCTTCCAAGGCTATTAATGAGGAATTCACTCTTCAAAAATCTCTATTCTCTGTATGTACAGTCTTCAGTAATCATCATCCAGCATTACTTGGACTGTTCTTTGATGCCCATGTCCACTTGCTTTAGTGGTGTTGTAATTGATACCTTAATAATTTGACAAACCATATTATGTAGATAGAGGGGGAAAAAACCCTCACATTAAACCAACTGATACTATTGAGAAAAGAGACAAGCTTTAAGGAAGAGGGCTTGTATGCCTAGAAGTTTGCCATCTTTTTCCAGCTGTATTGGTTTTTGTATAATAAAATAAATTATTTCTGCCTGTGAACTTTACCTTTAGGGTAGCAAAAGGTTACTTGGCCATTAGTGGTATCCATGGATTCCTGCATCTTGAATGTTGCACGGTTGGAGTTTAGTTTCTGGTTTGGTTTACTTGTCTTGGGTGTTCTTTAAAGAACACTGCTGTAGTAATGGATCTAAAGCCACTTTGTCCTGTTGCAGTCTTGACTGTAAAGATTGAATGACCAAATGCTGTTCACTCAGCAAGAAAGAACCGCAACTGTATGTACACTTATTAAATGTAAATTTGTACATGTTGAAATGCTGTTCACTCAGCAAGAAAGAACCGCAACTGTATGTACACTTATTAAATGTAAATTTGTACATGTTGCTTATTCTGTGTCATGCAGTTTAGACTCGGATGGCACTTCAGAAGAAACCTTTGATCTTTGCAATTTTCCAACTTGAGTTCGTGATTAGAGATCTCTAATGCTATTTCAGTTTCTAATACTTGCACCTTCTATCTCTTCTCTTTCTACACTGTATTTTCAAGGTATGTAAATGCAGCAGCGTTTTAGCCTAGAAAATTTACCCTGACAATGCAGCAATTTTAATTCCTAGCTCTTTTGTATCTCATTTCTGATATCAGCAAAACGGAAACATGCTCTGGATGGAAGTACTGAGAGCAGTATTGATATTGAAGGGCAGTTTATGCCGCTTGAGCTGAGATGACCTCCAAAGCTGATTCTAAATACCCATACAGATGGACCCTCAGAGACTACTGAGCTCTAAGCAATTAAAATGCTTTTGTTCAGTAATATGCTGAGAGTAGAATAGAATAAAATAGATAATTTGTAAAATAGAACAAGGAAAGAAGATGAGGACAATAAACAAAGCTGGATTAAACAAAACAAAACCAGACCCAAACAAACAACAAAAATATCCACAAAACGTCCTTAGTATTTATTCTGCTGAAATCAACAGCTTTGCTCTGTGTATCATAGGTGTAAACAACAACTGTCTGTGGCAGCTGGGCAAGAATGGATTCTGAAACAGAGTAAAATGCCAACAGAACTGGACTGGCAGCAGCTCTGTGAGAATGCTGAACGTAATTGGTATCAGAAAACAGAGGATCTAACACACAGCCTGCCTGCATCAAGAAAAGAGGTGAGAATTTCAAATTAACACTGTTTAAGAATCATCTATTGCATAGAGACCTATGGAGTCTTTCCACTATGGTGTTTCTCAGGGAAATATGTCTTTAGCCTTCTTTCAAAAATCTGTAAAACAGTAATTCTGTATTGTGCACAGCAGTTCATCACATGTATTTCATCAGATTAATTTTCATGAACAATTTCTAATAGTGGCCTTTTCTCCCTTTCCATGTAATCAAGTCATCTTGAGAGATGCTTTTCCTTTGCCATTGTAGCAAAAGAAGAAAGATCTCTCTTAGAGCAGCCCCTGGACAGAAGGAATTTCAGATCACACTACCACTTGAATTCTATCAAGGGAACAATATTAGTCCTGAAAAACTCTTGGGCGTTTTTGTATGGAAAACACCACCCTATTGTGTGTAGTGTACAAACTTCTGCTGCTGAAACACTAAATACATGTTTATTGTTTAGAGACAATAACACAAAGGTCTAACAAATCTCAATGCCTGGTCGCCCCGTGAACTCACAGGTACAGAGTAAACATTTGTTGGTGAAGTTTAGAATGCTGGCATTTATTCTAGTGTTTTATTTTATCACTGTCTTTCCAAAATGATTCATAGGCATCAATAACTGTAGCATGTGAACACATGTGAGAGATAAATCGGCATTTTCCGTTTCACATAAAGAAGATAAGACAATGAAGCTAATTTTTTTGTCTGTGAAGGCAGTTTTTGACAAAACCCAAAGGGATGTGCTTAAGTCCCTGTACTATGATTTAAAGTATCTTTGATTTCCTTCTTTTTCTTTTTACTTCCCTTTTCCTTTCCCTTTCCCTTCCTTACCTTTCCTTTTCTCTTCTCCATCCCTTTGTCCTTGAGTTACTGACATCCTCTGCCTCCCCTCCCTTACCTCCATCGTAGGTTGAAGCTGATCTACAGAAAACAGGCTACAGGTTGCATGAAATGAAGACTGTTCTTTCTGCTTTGACTGTTGAGAGAGAACAGACAATACAAGCATCGTTTAATCACAGTATTTCACCTGAAAGGGAGAAATAGGTTGGACAACACTTAATGTAGACATGGATGATTTCACTCTTGTGATAAAGTTATCACAAGATAACTTTATGGGTCTTGTTTCCACTGGACTTACTGTAAGCAGTTCATCTTCTTCATATATTACATTCAAAATACATATCTAGCCTGGAATACACATAGATTAGCTGTCACGGGCTTAATTATGGCTCTCATTCATTACTCACTGGCAGAAGGAGCAAGCTGGATATAGACAGTTGCTCCACAACGTGACAATGTATTGTACCATCATGGCAATCAAATGGGAAGAATTAATTTCTGGAACCTCGTTCCTGCGGTTCTGTGTCAGTTG
This sequence comes from Orthonyx spaldingii, assembly GCA_013397795.1. Classification (NCBI taxonomy): domain Eukaryota; kingdom Metazoa; phylum Chordata; class Aves; order Passeriformes; family Orthonychidae; genus Orthonyx; species Orthonyx spaldingii. The sequence goes on along the minus strand of VZTJ01001771.1, from coordinate 165,059 downwards.
CAGTCCAGGGTAGATTTTAAAGTTGTAAAGTTAAAATTTTAAGGCAACGTTTCAAAACACTAATCTGCCAGATGCTTAAAACAATGTCTTACATTTTAGTGTCACTAATTAGTTTTCCTTTCATTGCTACCTATTGAAATGCATATATTTTAAAAAGTCATTCAAAATTTGCTGGTTTGAAGTCATGCTGAAGGATAATGCATTAGGAGTAGAAAACTGTCTTTGGTAAAAAGAGTGAAAGTAATGAGTATCTTGCATATTCCAGGGAAATTTAATTTGAAGGTCGTTAGCATTCCAGCTGACGCTTTCAGAACACGCTCGCAGAACAGACTTATGACTGGGAAAATAAGGGGGCTGAAGGAAGTGGGAATGATGGAGAATATGAAAATGGAGTAGTATTTGAGGCTGTGCAAGGCATAAATGTTGAGACAAGTATTTTGCTGAAGTGTCTTAAGTGCCCCATGGATTACCATGACCCCCGAAGAGGTAAAACTGCTGCTTTGCAACAATTTAAGATTAGGTTAAAATATAAAGAAGCATTTTAGCAACATTTAGATACAAATATTTGGAAGACATTTCATGGCCTTTTCCTTGTGAGAAACATCTGATCTGAATGGTTTGTGAACTGGGATTTGCTTAGTGGCTGTAGGACTGTATATGCTTCTATTGCATGGCTTTCTAATATTCCTGTATCATATTGTATCTGCATTTCTTAAATGGATGATGACACATGTTTATGTCAATGAAAGAAGATTTTACAGGGGTAGAATCTAAATTCTGCATTCCCTGTTTGGATGAAGCCACAGTTATAATACGCTACCATTGGTCAAATGAAACATTTAAAAATCTTTGCAGACACACTTTGAATGAAAAAACAGCGAAAGTAAATAATATCGGGACCCTAGTATTCTGGTCTTTATATCCCCATTGGTCCTGCTAGATATTTTTTCGTGAAGATTGTGCTGGAATTTCAAGTGACCCGGAAATGTGTTTTCCAATCAATGTCCGTATTTTCTAGATATTGTCCATTGTCCAGGTTATCTGGGTGTAGTCCATACACTTCTTCCCCTCTTTTGGTTTAGCAGAGGAGATCCAGCTTCTTTATGTTTGTTGGGGGTTAGGTTTTTTCCCTTTTTTTTTTTTTTATTCCACCCCCGGGAATTTTCTTCCCGTTTGTTCTCAGGGAGATGCTGAATGGACAGCGATCAAGAGACAAAAGACACGGTCTCGGCATACCATTGTAATGGTTCTGGGGCAGCGGGGTGGGGGGCAGCGGGGGCCAGGGAGAGCAGTTATTTTAGCAGTTTCTTAGCTGGGGGCGGGCAGCCCCTGCCCTGTTGGGAGCAGAGACAGTCGTGTGGTTTTCCTTCGCCTTGGACCTCTCCTGCGCAGCGGTTTTTCAACACTGCCTCGGAGCTCTCTGCCTGCCGCCGGCTTGTGGGTCCGTTGTTTGGGAGAGAGAAAGGGAATCCCGACTGCTCCCTTGACTGGGACTTCGCCGGCTGCCAGCGCCCAGAGAGACCAGCACGGTGGGTGCCTGGGGAAGTCATTCCCTCCGCCGCCCGCCCGGAACCGCCGCAGGGAGAGCCGCCCGAAGCCGGAGCAGCTCGTCCGCCGGCACTCTTCTCTGTGCAGCGGTGCGACATCGCGGTAAAGCCCCGCATCCCTTCCCGGCTCTACCGGCTGCCGTCAGCGGTGCCCAAGACCGATCACCGCTCGCGTGGGTGCCTGGGGGGAGTCAGCCCTCGCTCCCTGTCTCTCATGGGAGCTGCCGTGACCAGCAGGGAGGTCCCGCTGTCCCCCTGCGGCCGCGGGGTCACCGCGGGGTCACCGCGGCCTCTCCGCCTCCGCACGAGCCGACAGCGCCCCCCGTCGGTGTCGCCGTAGCTGCACTGAAGGGGAATCCTTGCCCGGCTGTTCCTGGGTTTTCTCTTTCTCGTTGTTGCTGTTGCTGCTTGTTTTGTTTTATATATATATATATATATATAT
>VZTJ01001771.1:139299-162899 GCA_013397795.1 Orthonyx spaldingii | reverse complement strand
ATATATGTAGTCTAGTAAAGAACTGTTATTCCTTTTTCCATATCTTTACCTGCAAGCCCCGTAATTTCGAAATCATAATAATCTGGAGAGGGAGGAGGTGATCTTCATCATCTTTGCGTTCCAGGGAGATTCCCGTCTTCTTTGGCAAATATCTGTCTTTTAAACCAGGACAACGTTATTGTCAACAGATGATCTCCAATGACACTTTCAAGAATCTGACAGGTCAGAAAGGGGACTGCTGTTGCCGCTGTTGAGCCTGTAAGTTCCTTAAGGAGAAGGGTTACCTGCATATGGAAGAGAGATAAACCACACCTGCAGAACAACAGTTATAAAACAGAGCCAGCTCTGGTGCCATGGTCCTTCCCATCTGTGCCTCCTCCTATGATGTTCTCAGTACAGCAGTTTTTTACCCTGGCAAATCCTCAACAAACAAATACATTTCTTCTTCTTCTATGGTACTTTTCTCCCACATAAGTTCATGGGTTGAAAGTATTAGGATCTGTGTGTGTGGTGCTGTGGAGAGAATATGTGTCACTTATAAATGAAGGGTTCTTTTTGTCTTGTACTTTTATTTTCCAGATATGTCATTATGATGGTAAAACTTGTCTGTGCAAAGATACTCCTGCCTCGGAAATAAAAAAGCTGCAGGAACAGAATGCCAGCCTTCGGGCTGCTATTGCACAAATGAGGAAAGAAATGGAGAGTCTTGATGAGCAGATGTTGTCTTCTCTTCCTCTAACAGAAAACAGACAGCTTGCAGAGCAAGGTGACAACTCCTGACAAAGAACTTTAAATTCAGTTAAGGAAGTTTAGCAGTCATGGTCACAACCTATGAGGGTTACCCAATCAATGTGGGTAAAAATCGTTTTTGTGGGGTTCTCAAGATTGCACAATACACAAGCACACAGTAGTCTGAGATTCTGTATTACAAATTACTACAAAACAACTATTAGTAAAAACAAATACACACACACACTATAAGTCACTACAAAATTACCACTAAAAAAGCAGGCACGTATATGTTTTGAAAGAGTAAATCAAATATATGTATATTACAAGTTATGACAGAATTCCTGATAGTGAAGCCAGTATGTAAAATCACAGAATGGTTTGGATTGGAAGGGATCTTTAAAGATCTCCGAGTCCAAATCCCCTTGCCATGGGGATTTACAGTATATTCATTTACAGTATGTCTACTGAAGTGGTGTATAAAAGGAGGTTCAGAGAAAACTTGCCACCATCTACAACTACCTGAAAGGAAGTTGTCATGAGGTGGGGATCAGTCTCTCTTTTGTAGTAATAAGCAGTAGGACAACAGAAGTTACCTCAAGTTATGCCAGTGGAGGTTTAGATTGGATATTAGAAAAAATTTTTTTGGAAAAGATTTATTCAAGCATTGGCACAGGCTGCCCAGGGAAATGGTTGAGTCACCATCCCTGGAGGTGTTTAAAAGGCATGTACGTGTGGGCACTTGAAGACGTGGTTTAGTGGTGGACTTGGCAGTTTTAGGTTACTGGTTTCACTTGATGCTTTTAAAGGTCTTTTCCAACCTAAATAATTATATGGTTCTGTGATTCAGTAACTAGACATTTATATACATGAGACAGTGTTCTGAAGCAGCTCTTGCTATGAAAGCCTAAACTCTCTATAAATACATACACATCCATGTTATACTCCTCTTTTAGGTTCATTGAGCACAAATAAAATTTCAACTGGAACCACACTGAGCAACATCAAAGTCAGCTCAACTAAGTTGGATTGTAAAGTAAACCCAGCCACAGTAAAGGTATGATGACATTTAAAATACCTGAAAATATCTGTAGATGTGTGCATGTGTGTGTAATTAAATACATAGTGCATTATTTTTGTTTGAATAAATATTATGAACTGAAGTAATATGTGCTTATGTGATTGGTTAGATGAGAGTCAGCAAAGTTTTTTTCAGCCAAACTTATGCTCATTCTTTTTAGGTAATAAATTTTGAGTAGTCATCCCCTGGCACAAGTCACTTCTGATCCTTGCAAGCCGGTCTTGATGGGGCTTTTTCCCCCTTGAAAATGTTTAAGCTACTATGTATTACTTATTCAGTGTATTTCCACTGTAAATCCATAATTTAGCCCTTTTTTTTACATACCAAGAGCAACTTGGTATGACTAGGAGAAAGTGCCAAGCTCCAGTACTGTCTTGGAGTGCTCACCACCCACAAAGCAAAAACCCACTGGGTACGGGAGCATATTTTGTGCTCTTCAAGGGTTTACAAACATCATTCCCACAGTGTTATTTTAAAGGGTAACAACAATATCAGCATTAAAATGACAGTGACATCTCTTGGAAAAAGTAATAATGGAATTGAAAACTGGGACAAATATCTAATACTGTGTAAGGAGTAAGTCACTATATGTTCTCCTCTTTCTGTCTCCCAGCAATTTCATGGTGTCGTAAACAGAGTCTGAAGTTTAAAAAACAATTCAAAAAATTAGGGTTTTCTAATTGTCAAGTCATCTGTAAGATTACCAGTGTCAGTTTCATCTTACTTATCTTACTTATCTTACTTATCTCACTGTTAAGACTCACCAGTAACCATCTAAGTTCAAGAAAATTGAAATAATAAATAAGTAATAAATAAGTATGAGAGGTCCTGATTGAAAAGTTAAGAGTTTTAAAAACTGAAACAATATCAATGTTTAGATAAAACTTAGGAGCCTTGGGAACCTTGTGTGGAAACATGCACGACCAACCATGCACAGATCATATTTAATTTCAGTTTTATCTCTTTGCTGAATATAGAAGGGAATTGTTTGTTCATGCTGTCAAATTATATTTAGAAAATTGTTGTGTGCCAGTATAGACAGTGCAGATTTATTTTTTCTCTTTGGCCACTTCCAGAACTAGGTGAAAATTGAATTTTATACCAACTATTCTGTTTTTGTTGCAGAAAATTGTTTTACAAACTACTGTCCAAGGTGCATTCTGATTTTCTTTGCATTTCTGTAAGTGAGGATAGAGCCTTAAATAAAATAGAGAGTGACTTTGCCATGGAGACCGTAAGATAAGAAATGAACTTCCTCTGTTCCAGAGGTTAATCCTTTGCTTCATGATGCTAAATTATAATTGAATGCTCATGGCTGGATATGAGAACAGGAACAATTTCAGGCAGTGATTTGCACCTTCAGTGTGAAACGCTGAATTATTTGTGCTGTATATGTATAGACACAGCAACTAGGGGATAGGCAGGCCAAAACTTCAAGTGAATGAAATGCTTGAATTGTAGCTGATGCTGTCTTCACTGAAGCTGAACTATTGTTTCCTGCCTGTTTCTGGTGTCTGCTTTATTTTTTCTTTCTCAGTACATAACAAGCCTTCTTAGACATAGACTAGAAGCAGTCCTGAAAATATCTTAAAAACAATGGTCAAAACTTCATTTTAATTTCTTACTGGATTTTACAAGTGCCTGTCTTTAGCACTTTTCTACACTTTCTCTATGTTTCTTACATTTATTAATTGCATGCTAAGGATGTACTTAAGGCCATGAAGAATTACAGGCAAAAATATTTCTACGTCAGGGTATTCAGAATCTGTTGAGCAAGAATGGTAACTAAACGTAGGTGTGCAGATGTGAAGTCAGTAAAGAGAGCCATAGTGATAGTTTTCTTTTTTCCATTTGCTATAACAAAGTTTCTGTGACCAGAAACTGTCTTAGTATTTTTAGACTCTAGTCCTGCACTAATTTCTCTACCTTTCTCTCCCATACTGTTTGTAGGCCTGCATGCTTTGCCTGTACATTCTCAAGAGCCTTCCTTTTTATGGTACAACTATCCAAAGAAAGAGCATGGGAGTTGCATGGCACAATAAGGCAACAGTGGTTTATTTTTCTCAGAATGGATAATAGCTTTCAATGCGTACTTCTTGAATCGTAGTGTTTAGGGTGATTTAGTTGAAAACTGATTGGGGTTGCTCAGTTAGTGTAGTATGCTTCTAACTAGTTTATATGGAGAAGAGTAAACATACCAATGAGTAATTGTAAAACAATTCTAATGCACCTAATACATTTAGATACTTGTGGCAATGTGTGAAATGTAGAATGTTTATAGGGAGATGACTGTTCAGTAAATTATGACTATTTAAATGGATATCAAAAAGTCTCCTCTGTGGGGGCTGAAAGAAGACACTATACAGGTCTTGAAAAACAAGATCACAATGTGATCTTTTGGGTATATACATTATCATCATGTATATGTGCAGGTGGACTCAGGTTGGCAGAGACAAAAGGGATTGTAGAATCTTTACTTTTCAGTATATGTTTGTAGGCCTGCATGCTTTCCCTGTGCATTCTCAAGAGCTTTCCTTTTTATGGTCGTATCTACCACTTATGTTTGTATATACACAATGATTAAACAAAGGATTTGTAGCAGACTGCTATTTGGTATAAAGCGTTTTTTCCACATTTTATCTTAAAATTAAGTGCTCTTTAGTTCACGGTTATATAATGTTTATCCTACATGCATTATTTTACACTTACAGTTAACAATATCTGTGGGAATGTCTCAGACAGTTACAGTGTTTTGCTCCACAGTTTAATTTTCCCTATACTGCTAACAGAATCTTGAAAATGGACCCTAAGAAATGGGCTGTAGACTTCAACTTTACACTTGTTCTTCAACTGACCTCTTATGCATATTTGTACAAATCTCTGAACCTGCAGATCTCACTTTCAAAATATTCTTTATAAGCATTATCTGTTTTATTCAGGGGCCAGAACACAAGGTTCTTGAAGACAACATGGTAGATTTTGGACAACAGTTACCTGATATAGGTACTGGTGTTGGTTGTCAGTATTGTGTCAAATACACTCTGCGAGGAAGGCAAAATAAACTCAAGGAAGCAGCAAGAAAAATCTCAATTCTGAGCCAAGAAAAGCGGCAGCTGATTGAAATGGGAAACAGACTCAGGGCAGAACTTGGAATGGTGTTAAAGGAAGGTAAATGTATTCTGAAGAAAAGTGCTAGCATATACATTTAGAATAAAATGGGGGAATCAGTTCATTCTTTGAGCTGGAGAAAGCTAGGCTTTATTATAAAAACAAGGTGCTGGATCTGACTGATCCTCGCTCTGCATAGCTCATGTGAGACTGTGATACTAATCCTTGCAAGTAAGATTATCCTGTGATAAGAGATACTAAGACAGAACAATGACAGTCTGTATGTAGTGACTTCTGTTGATAAATATCTTAGATGAAGAACTCCCTGGTGCCTAAATGTCCATGTGGGAACTGGAACTTGAACTTTAAGACTTTGTTTATGAGCAGAAAAGAGGTAGTATATCTCTTGGAATAAAAACTAATGCTTTAGGAAAATGGAAGAGAAAGCAGAATAAGCTTCCAGTAGAGTAAACTTGAATTAAGAGTATATATAATGTAAAAATATTTCACTGTGGATATTTAAGTTCCATGCATGGTTTTTCTGGCAATGAAGCAAAGGAAAAAGGCACGAGGCCCATTTCTGCATAGCATTGAAACTATCTGCAATGAGAAGAACTATGTTCTGTGGTTCATTTATATCTGCTGTAAACACTTGCTGGAAATGTAATATTGATGACAAAATAACAACAAAGAATGCCTTCCTCAGTATATTCTCTCCTTTATAGGACTTTGGCATCCTGTTAGCTCCAAACGCTGCACAGTTTGTATTGCCTCTGGTAGTCTTCTTCCAAGAGAGCTTGTCAAAAGAACACAGTGTCAGTTATCAGTTCTAAAGCATCTACAGCACAGACTCTCAGCACAGGTAATTATATGCTCTCTGAAATCTAGTGATAATGAGCCATTAAGCCAGTTCTAATTCCATGAATATAATTTACCTTAAAATTCTGCATTTAAATTGCTCTTACTGAGTTTAGCTCAAATCTATCCTTAGAAAATTTCATAGAATCATTGCATATCTGGAGCTGGAAGGAACTCATGAGGATCTTTGAATCCTGATGTCACACAGGACAATCTAGAAGTTAAGCCATTGATCATAAGGACATTGTCCCAAATGTTTTTTGAACACAGACAGGCTTGGGGCCATGACCATGCTCTGGGGAGATTGTTCCACTGCTTGACCACTCTCTCAAGGAAGAATTGTCTGAATTTCCCCTGATGCTGACTTAAGCCATTCCTCCACATCCTATCACTGGACACCAAAAAAAAAAAGATCAGCACCTCCTACTCTGCTCCCCCATCATGGAAAGAAGTTATAGAGAGCAATGAGGTCATCTGCCAGCCTCCTCCTTTTTAAGCTGAACAAGCCAAGTATCCTCAGCCACTTCTCATAAATCTAGCCATCTAGTCTTTTCACCATCTTTGTTGCCCTTCTTTGGACACATTCTAATATTTCTATATACATCTCATATTGCGAAGCCCAAAAATGCACACAATACTTGAGGTAAGGCCATACCAATTCTGAGTGTAGTGGGACATTCACTCCTTTTGGCTGGTTAGCTGTGCTGTGCTTAACACACCGAGGACACAGGTGGCACTTCTGGCCACCAGGTTACACTGTTGATTCACGCTGAACTTGCCAGCAATCAAAACCCCCAGATCCCTTTCTTCAGGGCTGCACTTCAGCCTCTTGTTCCTCAGTGTATACAGACATCCATGACTACAGTCCCAGGTACAGAATCCAGCTTTTTTCTCTCATTAAATTTGATGCAGTTGATTGCCAAGCATTCTAGTCTCTCAAGATCTCTTTGTAAGGTGTCTCTACCCACAAGGGAATCAATGAGTCCTCCTCATTTAGTATCATCAGCAAACTTAGTGTACACTCAACTCATGTGTCCAGGTCATTGATCAAAGACTGGAGAGAACGGACCCTAAAACTGAGCCCTGGGAAACACAATTAGTGACTGGCCACAAGCTAGATTATTCCCTGTAAGTTTAAAGGGTTTGGGACTTCAAAAGTAATATTTTTAAACATGGTCTTCAACCAAAGTATTTCAGAAACACATGTGTTTATGCAGCATAAATGCAATCCTAAATTACAAATTTCGTAAGGCTTAGTTTTAACTGAGCAAGAAAGGCCATTTGAAGGATTTGCGCTACGTTCTAACATAAACTTTAAAATAATTAATCAGTGAGGATATTTCCAAATATTCACAGTGGAGGGATTTTAAAGCACCCATGTCCAAATGACTGCAATAGCATCAATTCCATATATGAAAGCAGGATATATAGTTAACCTGTCTCATATATTTAATCATTAAAATACAACCTTTAATAGGTAAATTGCAGCTTTTAACAGAGAGACTAATGAATAGATCCTGGCTTCCCTAGTAGTTAGTGGCAGACCTCCCAGTAACTTCGATAGATGGATTTCACTATGTACTTTACTTAATTGATCAGCAGATTTGTTCCTGTGAGGATTGAGTCAGAGCAGTTGATTGTCGTTGTAGTTTTGAGGGCAGTAAACAATGTTCTTTCAGAAAGGATGAGGTTGTTGCTCTGAGGTATAAAACTCCAGTAGAATTATTAACCAAGTTTAGTTGGGGAAACACTTCCTCTGGGAACTGCTCTGGGCAAGTTGTTCTGGTGTTTGGTCACTCTTGCAATAAAGAAGGTTGGCATTTGAATGGGGATTTCTTTCCCCTTATACTTAAGTGAGGTGTCCTGTACTTGCCTTTTTGCCCACTGTGACTTGGTCTTCCACTGTACACCATTGAGAAGACTCCAACTCGGTCATCTTTATGTCCTTCCACCACCCTCATCAGATGCTTATACATGTTGAAAAGATCACTCTTGATCTATCTCTTCTGGAGGCTAGCAAGGCCAGCTGCCCCAATATCTCCTTTTGTCAAGTGTTCCAATTCAGTGATCATCTTTGTGTCTGTTTGCTGGTTTGCTGTTTGTGGCTGCTACATTATGTTCATTTCTTTCTCATGCTGGGGAGCCCAAAAGGGGCCACAATACTCTAAATGTGGTTGCACCAGTGCTTGGTAGAGGAAATAATCACCTCCCTTGACCTGTTGGCAGTACTTTTCTTGATGAAATTGAGTAAGCTGTTAGCTGAAGGCTTCATGAATGCATTGCTGCCTCATGTTCAACTTGTAGTCCACCAGGTTTCTTGTTTCTTTTCTGCTGAGCTGCTTTCCAAACAGTCAGCCTCCAGCACATTAGTTTGAAACTGCACTCTCCTCTGCCTTTGGGGGAAAAAAATCAGCTGAATTTAAGCTAATGTCCTCTTTTTTTCTCCCTCCATGTATTCCTAGTTGTCTTAATTGAAATAAGAAAAACATTTGAGAGTCTAGACCAGAGCCTTTTTGTGGATTACTAAAGTTCATTCAGGAATATGTAAGACATTGAAGTTAAATGTTTCTCTTTTCACCTACTAAGATTTGTGGAATTATCTCTAGATAATATGAAACTGTACAGGAAATAATCCCACCATGTTGTCAGGTTACACTAAGAAATCACAACTTTAAGACATCTACTTGAAAATTTTATCATCTGAATACATTCTAAAAATATCTTAAAACATTTTCATACCTAGACACATTCAAAAAAGATGGAATAACCACGCATTTGTGTTGAGCATGCCATCCTGTGGGGTTTTTAGCTTGCAATTATCACTAATTCTTCAGATGATATCCAGTTGGCCTGGGTATATTATGAACTATATGAATCATCTGGTCAGACAGTTTGAATGGCAAAAGTGAGTTTCTTAAAAAAGAGGCAATGTAAGTAAATTCTAATTAATATTTTATATTTCTTACAGTTAAGAGTGATGCTAAAGAAAAAAAAAGAAAAAGTATATTAACCTCTGTTGCTTAGAGGAAGTGCTACAAATTAGGTAAATGAAGGTTAAGTGATTCAGCTGGCTCAATCTTTTTGGCAATTTAGTTATGCCAATGACTTTTTTTTTTTTTTTCCTGTGAAGTAAAACAGCACTACAGATTAGCCATGTGATTGTAGCCATCAGAGATGTTAGCTGGACTAATTACAAAACTTCTGGGCTAGTAGATCTAAGAAAATACTGTAAAAGTGTGAAGTGCAAAGATCATCCAGCAATTAAATTTGAGAACAAATACTGACAGGGTCAAGTTCAGTGGTCTTTAGGCAATTGGGTCTTTAGGGAAACAGTTATGCAGCTTCTGCACAAGATTGCTTTTCTCTTGGATAAAGAATAGCACCTTTCCAGAGCTAATGGAGACTTATTCTTCCTCAGATATAGCAGATAGTCTAAGATAACAGAAACTGAGGACTGTAACAGGTCAGTCAGACAAGTGCAATGTGAGGTGGAGATTCTGGTAAATTTTATCCAATTTATCTAATCAAGTTCTTGTGATTAGTCAAAAGTATTAGTGAGTGCATCAAAAATATAAGTTAGGACATACCATAGTGAAAGCCATCTGGCCTGTGAGACTGGAAAGATTCAAATTATTTGAGTTCTGTGACAAAACAGGAATGCAGCACTGTTTTTCAACTCTTCATTGACAGTCTGAGGACCTGATCAGGAGCTGTCACAGCAGTACTGCCACAAGAAGTATTAGCATCTTGTAGTGTGACGAGGGTCCTCAGAGAAAAGAATTAGGGAACATCAAATAAATAGCCTCACTGGCATATCAATGCTACATCTTATGGGACAGTGGTATGGGCTACTTCTGGAGCAGGAAATCTTTAACTTCTTGTGAAGTTAAACTCCAAGGTGAAAAGTTCCACTCTGGTCCTAGGTAACAGTCCTGAGCATATGATTCTGACCTCTCTCTTGTGGGGTTTCAAAAGACAATAGGTGAGGCAGCTGTTATGGTGTGGAGGATGCTTGGAATGTGGTCTGCCAATAGATGAACTCATTGTGGGATGCCTCAGCATGCTTGTGGATATATAATTTTTTCCGGATGCTTGTGATCATCTTATTAACCGAAAGTCACAAGCTTGACATCTGTTGTTCTTGAACTTTCAGTTCCCTGTTTCAAGAAATAGTGACCTGTTTATTAAACGTTAACACTGGAAATAATTTTTACAAAGGAAATTAGGGTTCAGCAAACCATTTGAGTAGACCTCTTGTAACCTGCTTGTTTCATCTCTTGTAACTTGCTTGTTTCATCTGTGCACTGCTGGGATTTAGGGCTGAAAAAGATTAGCTAAATGCTTATGCCAAATATATATAAAAGTGACTTCCAGATCTGGGCAAAGTTGCAACAATTCAAAACCACATTTTTTTTCCTTCTCCATCTCTTCAATTATTTTTTCTTTCAGAGATCATCTTAGAACTTAGCTGACTCTCAAATTAAGACCAATGAATATTCACATCCATCCCAGTCTTCTCTTGCCTTATTTTTAGTGAGAAAGATACTGTGTTTGTATTTTTCTATACCTCTTGTGTCTCCTATGTTCTATTAAAAATCATTAAAGATGATTCTTGCTTTTGTAAGAATAAACAGATTTAAAAATACAGTATGACTATGGCGCTTGGGGAGGTAGAATTTGACTGTGAGTTTCCAGATGGTAAGCTAAACTCTGTGAGTAGTAATTCAACCTCTTCAGCTGATGGGTTGCTTGGAGGTCATGGCTGAAGTGGCTGTCACTGAGGATCTTTCCACCTCTGGAACCTTTGACTTCATCATTTGTCCAGACTAGAAAGGACAGTCCAAGCTGTTCCATACTCTCATTCCAGGCTGCCCTTTACCCAGAACAGACCTGCTGAGGCTTCAGCTCCTACACTAAAGCTGAGCTCCAGGTTGACCTTCCAAAACTACTATTATTCTAGTTTGTGTGTTTTTATTCTACGTGATCACTCTTACTGGCCAGGCTACATTTGCTCCTGCATTCCAAGATCTTCATCCTCACAAAAAATCAAGATGATTTATTACTGTCAGAACTACAGGAATTTCACTGTCGGTTACTTTACGTAATGGGCTCACGTTTTGTTTCTTTAGTCTTAAATATATAGCAAAAAACTTTGATGTTTATTTGCATCTCCTTTGACAGGGCTGAAGCAGTTTGCTTTTCATCAAATCTCACTTTAGTTGCTACAAGCTGAAAGTTGGTGAAAGTCTGAGAAGTAAATTAGTTTATTTTAGCTGCTGATGATTTACTTTTCCACAGCTGCTTTATTTTAGTTGGGGGTTTAAGTATTCTTTTGGAGTTTTTCTTCTGTAATTTAATAATGGAAAAATACCAAAGGGAAGGACCCTGACAATATAAGCTTGGGTAAGAAGCAGGGTGATAGTAACAGCACCAGAAAAACATAGATTTTGAACACACTTGATACTAGGTTTATTAGAAGGGTAGTTTGGCCCTGTTGATCTGAAGACAGCATAATTTTGTTTAATATTATTTTTAACTGATTATTTTAAATCTAGCAGTGTAACAGCAAACTGAGCTATAAGGGCATTAGTTTTAGGGACCATGAGTTACCCATGTTAATGTAATATTTCGTATTAGGAGCTGCAGTGTGCAAAGCAACAGCATCCTTCGAGGTTCTCTTCTCTTATTGCCTGCCCTAGCTTAAAGGAAGAAGAAGCTCCAAGCAGCTGTGCAGAAGAAACAGAATTACCATCCGCTGAGGTACAGTGAAGTTTTATGATCAATGTCATTCACTTTCATTTGAAATTGCTCAACAGTCATCTCCTGGAAGACTTAAAAACCTATGTCTTTTTTTAAATTATGAATTGTTCCTGTACAAAATAGTATTTGTTAACACTAAATAAACTAGGGTTTCTCAATCACTGCCATGATGTTGTAATTAATCTTCTTGTATAACCTTTCAGAATTAAAAATAATCATTTTCTTTTGTCTTGCCTCTTGCTGAAACCTTCTATCTTTCCAAGTCCAAGATGGCATAATGAAACTTAACCAATTTTCTGATGTCTTTGATGTGAAAAGTATGTATGTCTGTAAGATCATCTTTGAATTTGAACAGGTTCGGCTAGATTTGTCTGTTGAAAATCATGGGCCAGATACATCCTCAGCAACAAAGGCAGATACATCCTCAAAGATTGTTCAAAGTCATTTGCCCAGTCAGTGTCCTAGTCAAGTCCAGCAGGTCCAGCTTTCTTCATCTGGAGCACATAATTTCTGCCAAGGTGTTTGTCAAATATTAGATATGGGATCGAGCCTTTCTCTACTCAATCCTCGAAAGAACACCAGCCAGGGTAAGCCTGCTTTGTAAATAGTCACAGTATTTGACTCTTCTGGAAGAGTGGAAGTACAGTGGATTCTGTCGCTGTTCACTAATTCTTTTACATACTGCTGCTGTTGTTACAGTCCTATCATCAGAATCTGAATGAGCTACTTGAAGGGAATTTCACTGTTGCCAGCAGAAGTAAGAATTAAGAGCAGTGTCTATATAACTCTCTGGTTTAAATGCCATCATTGCAAATACTTCTTCACTTTTATTAAATACTCCTGGAAAATGCACATTCTGTTTTGACATAGTCTAAAACTTAGCTGGGGCACGCATGAAAGTGTCTGTTTGAGAACTGCACACTTCATGTGTTGCCAAGTGACTTAGATCAAATTGTAACTTGCAAATCCTTACTTAATTGTGGTTTTTTTTGGCTGGTTAATAGCTACAATACTGCATAGAGTGCCAAGACCTAAAAGCCAAAGGTGACATCACAGGCATAATGCTGGTATATGCTGTGGGGATTCCCGAGAATTTTATCGTCCAGTGCAACAAGTTGGAATGGGAAAAAATAGAAGCAGGCACAAATTTTTATAAGTGAGACAGTGTCCAGTCCTTACATGTGAGACAGTGTCACGGTTAAGATGACAGGAGAAGGTAAAACCTAGGTCACAGACTGCACATGAATTAGTGTTCTACAAAAATCACCACATATTTTTGAAAATTTCAGAAAGTGCACCATTTGTAAGATATGTGCAGTAAAGTGTAGCCTATTTACAGGCTACTAACCTTTTAATGGCAGCTGTTATGTTGGGCAGTGTATTGCAGGTTAATGTTACATATCTCAAACTACTCATCGGTTCATGAAGTAATCCTTCACTGGCAAAACTTCGGGAAACTAACACCTGCTGTAGATAGAACAAAAAGTAATGGACTGATAATATTGGAAAAATTTTAAAGATATCTAAGAGTGGAGTATATTCCCTAGAGGGATTGTAGACTTCTCTTTATAAAAGATCTTTATAAATAGACAGACAAACATTTCTCCAGAATGTTCCAGTAAGGGTGTTTTTTGGTTTTGTGTTTTTTAATAAAAGGTGTAGCTTTCAATAAGTTATTTCTCAAAATGCTGTAGGGTTTACGTGAATTGCTTGGGCTTTTTGCCTTGATATTATTATTTTTATCATCATCATTATTCCTGAGATCTACCAGTATCTGTATGGTAATATAGCAACCATTTAGACTTTTCAAATGAGCTGTATTACCATTACATAGATATTCATATGCTATCAATCACATACAGACTGCAGGAACAAGAATGAAATCACTGGATTAAGGGAAGTTATTTGTTTCCCTCTGTTTGGTACTTGTGAGGCCACTGTGTTCAGCTTTGGACCCTCTTGTACAAAAGATTGACAACCTGGAGTCCAGCAGAGAGCCACTAAATGGCTGGGGCATGGGAACACATTACATGAGAAGAGGTTTAGAAAACTGCGTTGTTCGGTGTGGAAAAGAGTCAGTGAGTGGTCTGATTGCTGCTTTTTGACTACCCAGTGAGAGATTTTGGAGAAGACAGAATGAGACTCTTAGAGGTGCACATTGAAAAGTGGCAATGGACACAAGTTGTGTCAAGATACATTCTCAGCAGGGAGTTATAAGCACTGTGACATTTCACCCACAGGTCCTATCCAGCCAATGCTACATCTGTTTTTAAACCAGTGTATGGAGGCAATGAACCATTTTTAGTAGCTCCCAAGAAAAAATACCACTTAAAAGGGCTTTCAAAATGAAGAATGAAATATAAGTGTATTTATTCACAACAGCAGTGCATTGCAGGGACAAAGTAATGTGCATTGACAGACCTGTAGGAATAGAATGGACATAGTGCTGACACTCATGATTCGTGTGCTTTTTTTGTGAGGCTGGGACTGAAATAGGAAGAGCATTTCAGGTCAGGCCTATATTGACAGGATAAGCAAAAGGATGTCTTTGAAACATTACTGATAGTGCCATGCAGTTTCGTGATGTTGTATGCATGATGCAACAGCTCTGGCAGCCTTACAAGGACATCAATTTCTTAATGTCTAGAAATTTCCAGCCACTGTTGCAAAACTTAATGTAGATTTTTGGGGATCTAGAAAACAGCAAAAGGGACAGATGATACCGCCAATGTGAAACAATTGAAACATCAATAAGGGATAATATTTTCCTGAGACTAAGTTAAATTTGATCTCTGCATCCAGATTTATATGAGGATCACCAGAGTGGAAGTTCTTACTCAAACATGCAGGCCCTGAAATACTACATTGCAAGAATATGATTTCTAAACACTCTTTTTTGCTGCATAGCTTTCCCCTCCAGGAAAACACATCCTTAATTCTACTGGACTAAATTCTGCATTTCAGAAAAAAACTATTAAAGCAAAATCTTTCTTTTTGGGAACAACATCACCTTAGAAGCATTATATACAACATTTTCAAATTTTACTTCTGATTTATAGCAGACGCTTGCATTATTTCTCATGCCTGAGCTATGGAAATTAATTCAATCATTCCTGTTTAAAACCGCTCACTTGAATTTAATACCTTAATCAAATACATTGTCACAATGGATAGAACTGTCACTGAGACAGAGTGACTCGGAACTGGGCTTTCAGATACAAGTGACGCACACAGAGACTTGGAAGCTCAGTGACCAAAAATGATTTGCAACAAAGCATGCAAGTTACTTTGCTTATTCAAACCCTTTTTTCCCCCAAGTTCAACTCTGCAAATTGATAACACCAGCAGATGTGTTTTGTGGGAATTTCTGGTGAAACAGAGAATTGTAGCATGAAAATGATTTTTCTGAACCTGTTGAACAGTTTCATTCAATTTTTTCATGTACAAAACAGCCTACTGGCACCCAAAATGGTTGGCATGTCAAGTAAGCCCTGCAATTTGCTGTATTTCCAACATATTACACAATGCAATGACTCAATGTGTTTTGAAGAGGTAATGACTACCTCTTAATTACTGAAGTGGACTGTTATATACTTTATTCATTTCACCATCCAATTCAGACCTTGTGCAAGCTTCTAAGCAAGTCAGAAGGCTATGAGATATTTGAATTTTCTCTTTCCTTATTCTATCTGCTAATTTTCAGTTTGTACTGTAGAAATTATATGGATTTAATAGCTTGTATGTTAATTCTGCAGATAAGTAGAAGGAAGGTATTTAGAAGGAACACAAGTACCCTCTACAAGTATTTTTATTGTTCTGTATTATTGAAAGAAAAAGAACCTCCTAGACAGGTACAAACCATGATGATATTAAGAGGTTACATAGGATACATAGGCTGTACAAGTAAGAAATACACCTCTGTATTTCTTTACTTTTTAAATGCTGTATCCCAGAGGTTGAGAGCAGGTGAGAGATTTTGACTGGTGATCCACATCATATGCACCTCGAATGCTGATGACAAGCCACCCTCAAAGGAAAGTTGTTTATCAGAAGAGTTTTATGCTTTCCTCTGAAAATCATGGCACATATGTACAGCCAGGTGATTAGCTTCTGTACATGCTGCAAGTTTTCTTCATTCATCTGTGGTGGGTTATAGGGCCTTTTTTGATTTTAGAGTAAATGTTACGCAGGAGGAGGGGAAGCTTTTTAAAACATTTAGAAAATGGAAATTTTTTTTCCTTCTATTTATCTTAATAAAGTTACTACTTGCTATTGAAGATACTTACTAGTTTTTCCAGGGGGGAAAAAAGCAAACATCACTTATTGAAGTTCAGCTGTAATACTGCATTTAGCATGAAGCAAATACTGTGAAGGGTGCTGTGTGGTACTGTGTGAAAAGCTCTGTATCAGCTCCAATCCGCTATCCTTGGGTCAGTAGAGGCTGGGGTCAGTGCAGGGGGAACAAGGTGTAAGGCAAGCTGTGTCCCCGCTAGTCATTTGACTTAAACATATTTAGTGTAGATGAAACTTTGTATTTTTATGTCCCACTATACATTTCTGAGAAACCCCACCTCCACAGGTACGCAGAACAGTGTCTTGGGTTTAATAATTTGGGTTTACATTGTAGCCTAACAAAGAACAGGAGTGAGCTGCTTTCAGGTAAAGCAACTTCTGTGATTTTTCTACTTGAGCTTAGATAGGGGAGTTTCTTGTACTGTAATTCTCATTGTTACTTGCAAAGCTCTGTCATCTGAAATTCCACACTTCATGGATCAAAAGTTATCTTAAGTGTTTCCACACTAGACAGAATTTCAACAGCTTTGACATCACTGACAGTTCTAAGAGCAATCCATGTGGGTAAAAAGCTGGCCAGAGAAAGAATATGGTAAAATATTAACAAACACAAAGATTGTTCTGGCTCTGGCTTGATTCCAGCTCCAATCAGAGAAAGACTCATGATCTCTTTTCTGCGTTACATAAAACTTCATCTTTGAAGTGTTTCACAAATATTAACTAATCCCCTAGTTACATTTTCTTCATTTCTATGTTCTTCTCCTGAATAGGAACTTGTTTGAGTTGGTGTTCCTTCAGAAGCACTGTTAGCCGTAAGCAAATATCTAGTGACAAATCTCTTAAATGAAACTTTCATCTGAGGAAATTTTACTTTGCCTATACAACATGTCTACAAATATCTTTCATCCTGAGGAAAAAAAATCTATGAATTTTCATTTCTGCCTGAAGTTAACACACATCAAATAGAAGATATGTTAAACATTTCAAAACGTTAAACATTTAGTTCCATTTTCAAAAGCAGTTTAGGTGCTTAGCTATGATCTTGCTAGTTCTGCTTGCCAAGGTCACTTCTGAAAGTAAGTTGCAGGCTTGTAAATTAGGTGTGTTTTTCCATTGGTGTGAAAACCAAGCTTCTGCATTTAAATTTTACTGCAGGGTGCATATTCACACCAATCTTATTCAAGGTCCGTGACAGATGTGGACAGTCCCAAGCAGAATCAGAACACAGTAAGGTCTTTATTCAGTATTCTCTTAGGATATTTCACTTTAAATAGTATTTCTAATTCTGGGGTATTGATTCTTTATATTTTCCCAATTTTTGGAACTAATCTTACAAGTTTGCAGTGGTTGGTTTTAATTTTCTGTGTTAGTACACATTTTTGACAGTTCAAAACTTTAAAATAGCCATATAGAATGCTTGTGATCTGTGGTGTTGTTCCAAACACCTAAGTAAGAAGCCTTTACTAGTTAAAACTATCGTTTCTCTACTAGTGACAGGAGACAAGCATACAGAAGTCTTCACAGGAAGGGATGTATGTGATGCATTCATGCTTGATTACTTTGCCTTTGTATTTACAGGATTAGGGCCTCCCACATTAATTTCTGAAAGTCACCCCTTCGGGTGAATACAAAAGGTCCTTGAAAATTGAATATTTAAAAAAATAGACTGTCTGTAAGCAGTGTCAACTGTGTGCTATCTGTGAATCTGCTCATTCCTGTTACTCAGACCACAAACAAGAAGTAGTATCATTCTGCTGCTGTTCCTGTACAGGAAAGTAATCTTTGAAGCAACACCTTTCAGACACTGCTGCCTGCACTTTAGTAAATGGTTGATGTGAAATTATGCTTTCTTATCTGCCAGATGTGATACAGGTACTCTAATGATTAAAGTCCGTTTCCCAGGCAGGAAAATACACCCAACGATTTTCATAGGCTCAAGCATTTTCTTCTTCCATACCTTCTACATCCGTAGGAAGCCACTAGGTGGCAAGCTGGGCAACAGGATTTGGCATCCACAGCTCGAGTCCACTGAGCTTTTGTCACCTGTGATAACGTCACCAAGCTGACTCAGTGCAGAGATCACACACACGAGTGAACAGATGGTTCAAGCTAAGTCTATGTATAAAAAATATTTTGAAAAGTGTCATGTTTTGACACCAGCCACAGTCTCATGTCTTGCATAGAGCTATAAACCTTCAATTGATCAACGAATTCCATAATACCTTGTATTTCCTTTGATGTAGAATTTTGTTTAGACTTTCTACCATGTTCATTTGACTTTGAAAATTTACCTTCTCCTACTAGTAACTGATCTTTGTCAATTTGTGCACCTTTTATTCTTGCTGTGATTGCATAGTATCTGGGGCTGCAGCCTATGATGCTTATAAAATTAAACTAGTACAGAATACTGTAATGTGTGTTATTGCAAGTTAATTATGACTACTTCTGCTGTCCACTTTGCCTCTCCATAGAAAATCTGAAGTTAAAGTCTCAATGCCTTGAAAAATAAGGACCAAGTGGCTGGAGCCAAACACCTGTAATAAATATTACCTATTGCTTACAGTGAATAATGTGATTGACCAGTTCCACTTATCTTACCTAATGAAACCTGTGACAAGACTGAAGTTCAGTTAGTTGGAGATAACAGTTTTTGGAGAATTATGTGAGAACTGCAGGATGGACTCTGACTGGTACTAGGACCAGTCTCACTGCTTCCCAAACAAAGATGTTTCTTTTTGAGTTAGTCCTTTCTGCAAAAACAGATATTTTAGACAATAAAACCAAAGATTTACATAGTAAATGCTTTCCTCAGTGAGAGAAGATTGAAAAAAGACCCAGAAGATAATGGTAGTAATGCAGCTTTGTCAAACCAACAGAGTTACTGCTGAGCCTTTTATATCATCATGTCCAAACACATTATCTCACAAGGGAGAGAGGGTAAACTTGTAAAATGTGATGTTTTAAAACAGCTGAACAGATAGGTAGTGCTTGACTTGAACTGTTACACTGACCTTCCAGCTGTCTTCCTCTCTTAAGCAGTCTGATGCTAATGGAGAATGAACATGAAGTGAGGATTGAGCAGAAGACACTGTGTTACACCATCAGTATGGCAAGCCTTAATAGACTGTTATGGGCCTCCTATGTACACAAATGGTTCTGGTAACATAAGATTTTGACAATGTGGCACTATGGCAGCAGCATATTTGGAGTAAAAGAGTAAACCAACTCTCTTCAACTATCCAGTCTCATAATTGAATACAAACATAACTACAAAATATTTTTCTGTCTTTTGAGCAGTGGAGTTTGAAGGTGTACATTCAACCAAGCAATCTGAAGAATCTCAGCAAAATGTCAAAGCCAAGGATAAACTTGAAATGTCAACTGAAGATTTGACAGTCAGAGGAACAAGACTGGAGGTTCAGCAGAAGTTAAAATCCAGGAGTGTGTCTTGTACTTATCTGTTAAAACCTAAAATCTCTTCTAGCATGGCAAAAATCCGCAATTATAATATTAAAGATTGATTTCTATATTGGCAGCATGTTACAGGTTCACACTTGCTATTAGCTCACTTTGACATGTCCATATCAGATCTAATTATCAGCCTCAGTTTTGTATGTTGAGATATTTGCAGCCAGAAGAGAGAATAAATACCCTGTTTCATATAGTGAAGCCTAAAATAAAGGGTTAATCTGTGTACATTATGAGATTACAGTCTTCACTGTTAATACTGATTTATTTTAATTATATATGTTAAGATTTTCTTGCATCATGGATTTAGAAATGCCCAGTTAACACATAGGTAAAGCCTTGTGCCTTCAGGGGGGGCTTGCAGAACTTTAGCAAATATTTTGTTGAGAAACTGTAGATGTGATTTAAGCTTAGAAGTGGGATGCCTCAACCTACTTGTCTTCTTCTAATTAACAATGCAACCGTTAATCCCGTGCAGCTATCTCTCTACTTGAAAGAAAGGGGTTTAAAAAGATTACATCTGAGTCTGTCTCATTTCTCATCTTCTGTGGCTCTTTCCACTTGTTCAGAGAGCATGAAAGAGTATAAAGTTAAATTTCTATTCTCACACCAGTGATTGTATTTTCCCTTGACAAGAGATTGTATGGACTTTAAAGCAGTGAGAAACACTGCTAATGTGTTAGAATCATATGCTCTGAATCATATAGACGTGTTGTAAGAAATAAGTCTTAAAAGAGAAGAAACTAAAAGAAAACTTGAATGAGTTGTGATGTAACAAAGGATATCTATGTAGTAATGAACGTGCCAGGACACTAAAACAAGTAATCCGTGTATTTTTGTAGCGTTTCCAGTAATGCTGAGCTGTCCTGGGATATTACAGAGATGACATTTCCTATAAGTAAAGGAAATGCACATGAAAAAGTCAAGAAAAAACTTTTTATTGTGGGAATGGTCAAGCACTGGAGCAGATTGCCCAGATGGGTTATGGAGTCTCTGTCTATGGAGATACTCAAAATCCAACTGGACGGGGGCCTGGCCAGCCTGTTCCAGCTGACCCTTGAGTTGAGGGCTTGGACTAGGTGATCTCAAGAGGTACCTTCCAATCTAAGAGATTCTGTGATTCTGCAAGTGGTATCACTGAAGTAATTAATACTTCTCAGTTGCTGCTAAACATAGAAAATCTAAAAAGAATAAACGAAGGAAGAGAGCTACTTACCCATGAGCATCTTTTTTTTCTGGAGCATTTTTTTATAGAAATGCTTTCCTGGTACTCTTTGCAAAGAGGTGCTCTCTTCAGCACCTGATAATGTGATAGTAATCCATTTAAGAATTTGAATAATTCTTTTGTACTACCTGCTGAAAATGTTTTGCTTTAGTGCAAAGGTGCAGTGATATTATAATCAGATGCTAAATGTGCAAGAAATTTCATGAGATGTTACTAAGCCAATATTAGGCCTGAGAGACCTTGTGAGCCTCTAAATCTTTTCATTACTTGAAAATCCTGTCTTTTGATTCAACATTGTTCATGAGCCAGGACAACATGATGCACTCCCTTGAACCAGGCCCTGAATGAGCTCTTTCTGTAGCACAAAGCATAGTGGTTTCTAACAAGTACAGGAATTTTGGCCCAGATCACACCAGCTAAAGTACTCACTGGTTATTTCTGGAACTCAGTGTGTAACTTCCAAATGTTATAATAGCAATAGATTATCCTGAATTTTTTTTTTTTTTTTGTTATTTCCTTGATTAATATTGGCCTATGGAGATGCACAATAGTTCGGTGGTGTGAGATTCTGTGCATGTGTTAAAAGCAGTGTAAAAGAGCAGTTTGTTCCATGATCTTTGTAATACTGCATCTGAACCTGGAAAACATTTCTCTTTATTCCTTACACTGTGTGTGTAAACTGAGGGGCTGCAGACTTCAGAAATGCTTTTGTGTAGGTTTGTGTGCAGGTTTTAATGGCTTTTTTTGTTTGCTTGTTTGAGGGTTTTCTTGGTGATTTTTTTTCTTTTTTTGTGGTTGTTTGGTGTGGTGTCCCACTAACTCCCCCTCCCATGTCACCTGGCATGCCTGTTCATGCAGACCTCTTGCCAGTAACGCAGGTTTAATTTATTCAGTTTCCCTGAGAAACAGGTTTCCTTAAGTCAACTGTAGGTAAGGAAAGATGATAGCTGGGTTGTTTCATTTTATTTTACTTGTGATAGAAAAAAAAGAAGCAGTTCAGTCATTGTACATTTGTTTCAGAGTAGTTCTAAGAACACAGCATGTAAGCAAGAAAATTAACAAAATATGCATAATAATAAATAATATGAACATATTGCTAGGATTCTGTGTGGGGAGGTTGTGCTAAGGATGTACTAAATACAGCAGGAAAATTCTCATATATTTTTCTTATGACCAAAATATTTAACAAACTGGGCATTGATTCATAAGAACCTGATGAGAAGAGTGGCAACATGGTACTACTGTAGATACTATTGAAATTGTACAAAGAAAGGAACGCCTATAAAGAAGAGAATTCAGGCAGATCACACAGTACTGACAAGGTAAAAGAAGACTTTATTTATTGTTGTTCTTATCAAAGGGTTTAAAGCCTGTTATGTTGAGGAATATACGGATAAAGGCAAAAGGTCTGTCCCCAGAAGGTCGAAATGGAGCTGTATTGCGAAGCAGCAGTGCAAGCGCTACCGGGAGCGGGGCCTCTGCCCAGAGCCATTTCAAGCCACGGACGAGAGACAAGGCGGGGGACTTTCTTGCATGCCCGTACTCAAGCCTACATTTGCCGACCGAAAGGCTTTTTTGTTTTGGAGTGGCAGTCGTAGGCAATACAGAAGAAAATTCAAATTCGTTGCTGTTCGGGTTTAATTGAAGGAGTGCAAGGGAAAGTGGATGAAAGGTGCCCACACGCAGAGCGATCCGCCCCGTTCCGCCGGTGGGAAGGGGGGCGTACCAGGGGCAGGGCGGGGAGGGAACCTCGGGCGCCCGCCCCCTCTCCGGACTCGCTCTGCTGCCGCCAGTCAGGGCGGCGCGCCGGGCCTGGCACGGGGCAGCGCATCCCTGCTCGGCGTGCCTGCTGCCCTGTGGTAACCCCGGCACCGCGCTCCGCCGGGGTGAACGACCGCCGCCGCCGGAGAGCCACGGGCGCTGCTCGCTCTGCCGGCGGCCCCAGCCACCCCTCAGCCGTCACCACATCGCCTTATCGCTTAGCAACACCGCGCGGGCCCCGCGATTGGCAGGGCCGCGCCCCCGCCCACGTGCCCCCGCCTCCGCGTTGGGTGCCGTCCCGGGATTGCGCGTCCGGCCCCGCGCCCCGTCCCCTTTGTGCGCCGCGGTGCTGCGCGGTCCGAGCCCCGCCGAGCCACGGTGCCGGCGCGGCGCGGCCGTACCCCCCTCAGTGTACCTACCCGCGGGGAGGCGGGAGGGGGACACAGAAAGGTCCGCGCCCACAGGGGGTCGGCGCTGCCTCGTCCCCGGCCAGGCCAGCCCAAAGCCCGAAACGCCCGCAGCGCCCGGCCTTCCACGGCCTTCAGAACGGGACGGGGCGGAGCGCGAGAGCTTGGCCGGCTGCCGCGGGCACGGGGGCCCGCCCGTGTCCGCCCCGGCCTGGCCAGCGCCCCCTCCTCCCGTGGAGGGGCTCCGGCGGGCAGGGGTTGGCATCACCTCGGGTCCGACTCGGGGCGGCCCTGCCCCGGCTCTCATTGGACTGCGGCGAGGAGTAAACTGTCAGCCCATGTGGCGTGGCCGCCGGAGGTGGCGACTGCTTAAATAGCGGTGGGAGCTAGAGGGAGATAGTGAGGAGAGCGTGGAGTATCGGCCGTGCGCAGCTCGGCACCGGCCGCCGCAGCGTCCATCCGCAGCGCCCGCCCCGCAGCATCCCGACCCCGCGCGCTGAGCCGACTACAGAGTCTCACCGACACGAAGCCACCCGCACCTGTGCAGGTATCGGCGGGACAGCGGGTGCAGCGCGGTCGGGAGAGCGGCAGCTTCTGCTTCAGGCTCGGCGGGCCGCTGCACCCCGCGGGTGCGCTGGGGAGGCTCCATCTTGCCCTCTGTGCCGGGTGGGCGATGAGGGTCCGCGGGCTCGGCTGGGGTCCGCCGACCGGAAGGTTCTGCTCCCCGGCCCCGGCGTCGCCGCGCCCTGTTGCTGCGGGCCGCTCTCCCGTGGCCCAGCGCGGCCGTTCCGGCGAGAGTCTCCCACCTCAGCGGCTGGTTACCGCGCCGCAGCCGCCCGCTCCGCCCGCCCGGCGAGGAGGCTGCATTGTGGTGCTGGCGCTCGGCCATCTTGGCGGCGGGCGGGGAGCT
>VZTJ01001771.1:95566-133956 GCA_013397795.1 Orthonyx spaldingii | reverse complement strand
GTTTTTTTTTTTTTTTTTTTTTTTTTTTTTTTTTTTAAATAGTGGAGACTCCATGGGCTGTTCTTGTGTGGGTGTTCCTGCAAATACACTTGTTTGTCACAACATGTCAGGAAGACAAGACACATATACTTTCCTCTGTGTGAAATCTTACTAGCCTTACTGCTTTGTGGGTCTCAGCAACAGGGAGAAGTTAAGAGATGGAGGACGTGGTGATTGCAGGCATAGCAGGAAAGCTGCCAGAATCTGAGAACTTGCAGGAGTTTTGGGAGAACCTGCTTAATGGAGTTGATATGGTCACAGAGGATGATCGGAGGTGGAAACCAGGTGAGTGCTTATTGTCTCTCCTTTTGGAGCCCTGAGTTCTGAGTGTTTTAGAGGAATTATCCTATGAGAAGAGAGTTTATGAGATCTAAACACTGCCAGACCTTCTGATAAATCATCAAGAAATTCAGTAGCAGAATACTTTTATGAAGGTCTCACGCAATCCATTTTATAATGTTATGCCCTGTGCAGTAGCAGCTTATAAATAATATGTAGCTTAATTAAAAAATGTAAGAGCAGTCTGACAGAGCAGCTAGTACAACAGTAATCCTGTACCTGCTCTTGATAGCTGTGACAGTAAGATGGCTCTGACATTTTTCTGGGTTCAGAAGTAGCACAGGGATTCCAGTCTTGTGGTTTATCAGTGTTCCTTTTTTCGTCTGATTGTCCTTTTGAGGTGTTTGGCACATGTCTGCCCAATTCAAGCTAGTGATTTGCAGAAGTCAAAAGCAGCTTTTGTTTTTCTTCTAACTGATGACTGACTGGAACCACTGATTTAGACTATATGTGCTTGGTACAACTTGCCAAGCAAACATGGTTAAACTCGATAGATGTCTTTTGCTGCTATATCCAGGAGAGTCTTAAAAATTACAATTGTTTTTGCTAATGCAGCATTCTCATTTCCAGATGAGGCAGGTCAGTAAATACTCATGCAGCCCTCTAAGTACCACACAGGGGAGTAAGCTTTCGTGTGTAATTGAAGATCAACTGTGGTCATTCTGTACTGTGTCTCTCAGCTTCTAGCTGCTTCACCATTGATGTATTTTGTGACTCAGTGTCGAATTTTTCTTCACAGGAATTTACGGACTGCCCAAGAGAAATGGAAAGCTCAAGGACATAAGCAAATTTGATGCATCTTTTTTTGGGGTTCACCCCAAACAAGCTCATACAATGGATCCTCAACTTCGTTTGCTGTTGGAAGTTTCTTATGAAGCTATTTTGGATGGAGGTAAGTAGATGAATGACTGAAGAAGGAGAATTAAGCTGTATTGTCTCTGTGTAACAGGTGCAGACATGTACCTGTGTGATGAGAACTCTTAACAAGGGAAAGTTATCACATTAGAGAGGAGACCCAAGACATGGTGTGGCGGTTACCAGATTCCACTATAAGGGTTAGAACAAAGCTGGTTTCTCTGGAATGCAAACCAGGAAATCGGTGCTGGCTGCCAGCAAATGTATACCTGCATCATATGGTGCAATGAGTATGACAGAATCACTTTAACAGTCAACAGTTCTAGAGCTTTTCTATGTTCTGCTCTACCCTAATATTCCATAACAATTCCTTCGTAAGAGGAAAAGAAGGATGACTTGATTAGGATTCTCATGCATGGTCTAAAAGAGTGACAGATGGCCTGATGTATTCCTGTCTGTTGGCTGAATGCTTGGAAAACCTGTAGTATTTGATCTATTTTTATAGAAGGTTTTCCTAGGAAGTGTGCTTTCAGAAATAGGAGCCTTTCTCTTCTGTCACTGCCAGTGTTTTGAGATTTTGAGTTGGTTATCCACAGAGCCAAGAAGTTTATTCTTCATGTTAATCAATTTCATGTCAGAACATAAGCTGACATAGAGAAGAAGTTGGAACCACCTCACTAGTACTGACTAGTTACAAATTGAAAGAGGGCAAATTTAGGTTAGATATGAGGAAAAAATTCTTTACTGTCAGGGTGGTGAGATATTGGAACAGGTTGCCCGGGAATGTTGTGGATGCCCCAACCCTGGCAGTGTTCAAGGCTAAGTTGGATAAGGACTTGAGCAGTCTGGTCTACTGTAATATGTTCCTGCCTGTGGCAGTGGAGACTGGGACTAGATGATCTTTTAAGGTTCCTTCCAACACTTAACATTCTGTCATTCTGTGACTTACTGAAATTTTGCTTCTGTGCCTCTGTCTGGAGACTGAATATTCTGTTTGTCTCCAGGATGCATGGAGCACAAAGGAAAAACAGCAGAGATTTCTGACAGTAGACCTTGCTATGTGTTTTTTTTAGAGCAAAGTTGTTTCTTGTTCTGAATGTTGGCTATTTTTGTACTTAAGAATTCTCGTTTCTGTCTTGTACTCCAGATCTGGGCTGGAGATAGATACTGATGTGTTCACGTGAAATTCCAGGTGCTGTGATTTTTCTCCCCTTCAATCTGCTCCTTTTCTCTGTACTGGAAGTCAGGTGTTAGCTTTTCTTGTCAGCATTTGTACTTTTCATAGTCCATGCACTTTTTTACACAAGACTCTATCAATACCCAGCTAGGCTGAAAACCTTTGTCAGGGCACGGTATGTTGTGGCCAAAAGCCAATACCAAACTTCTAATAGACTCTGAAGTAAGACATGTAAGGTCTGCAGTTGAAAGAGATAAAAGGTTAGTAAAGGTAAGGGAACAATGCTGCAGACCTGCCATAAAGGGACAATAAGTAGTTTTGGGTGAACTGGTGCCAGTGTACCTGGTATCTTCTGAGTTTGCCCTTCATTATGTTTACTGTAATCTACCTTCCAATCCCCATAGGTATTAATCCGACCACGCTCCGTGGCACAGACACAGGTGTATGGATTGGTGCCAGTGGGTCAGAAGCTGCTGAAGCCCTTAGCCAAGATCCAGAAGAGCTTTTGGGATACAGTATGACTGGCTGTCAGCGTGCTATGCTTGCCAACAGGATTTCCTACTTCTATGACTTAACAGGTAAGTGCCCCCCAAACTTGTTGATGCTGATCAGCAATTGCAATTTCAACATGATTATACCACAGCTGCTGTAGAGGACTGGGATGGATATGATGGCATAGACCCCTTTTGGAAAGAGAAAATGGCATGTAACTATTCTAAGAAGGCATATGACAAGTAAAAAATATACAGTGATTATATGATAAGACTCACTGTAAGGCTTTATAACTCAGCTGCTGCTGTTGGGCACAGCTGGTGTTCATGTGAAAGATGGTGATGTCAGGAAGCCTTTATTAAAAGGCCTCAGTCCTTTCTGGCCTTTGGACTGCTATTTGGTATGAAGATACATGGAAGTTGGCTAGACCAGAGATAAATTGCTACTGACTGTAGCAGTTGGCTTTTTTTGAGTAAAGTGGAAGAAGTACGAGAGCAACAAAAATGATGTGGTTGAAGGCATAAGTATGATTCAATCCATGTATGGAATTGAAGGGAATGGAAAGATGGAAATTGATCTGAATTGCAGCAGGGAACAGAGATAATGGCCAATGGTAGCACCAGAAAGGGCAAGGGATTTTTATTGATGAGAATGGGTAATAAGATGAGACCTGCCTGTAAAGCTGTATTCCCTTTTTGATGGAGAGACAGCACTTTTTTAAAATGCCGTTAAAGCCAATGGGTTCACAATTTGTTCTCACCTTTCTCATGCCTTACCTCGTAAGTAGGCAGAGATGGTGGTTCTACTCTACCATTGCATCAGGTTTATCTGCTATGTTCTGAAGAACTCTTATTTAATATTTTTAATATGTTTATTGTAATCCCCTCCTGTAGTCTTTGGAGAAGAATCTAGGAAATTAAGATTGTTTTGGTTTTTTTCTTTTTCCTTATGTTTCTTAAGGACCAAGCCTAACTATTGACACAGCCTGCTCCTCTAGTCTCGTCGCTCTGGAAAACGCTTATAAGGCAATTCGTCATGGGCAGTGCAGTGCAGCCCTGGTAGGAGGGGTCAACCTCTTGCTGAAACCCAACACATCTGTGCAGTTCATGAAACTGGGTATGCTTAGTCCTGATGGTGCCTGCAAGGCTTTTGATGCTTCAGGTAAGGCATTAGTACAAAAGCTTATCTTGTATGAGAGTAACTTACTGTACAGTCTGTGACCAGCTACTCTTTCAATACAGCAAAGAGCTAGCTTTGTAGTTGTTCCAAGGTGCACTGTTTGGGACATACCCTGGACCTGATCTATATTGCATGCTCGATTGAAGCTGGAAAACTAACTGGGGAAGAAACTGACACCATAAGGTTCATCCCTCTGCCTCTGGGGAGAAAACAGCTGTCTCTTGATGGAAAATTTCTGTTGTCATTTGTGATGAGCACTGTGTCTTTCAAGGGCATGAAATTTTTCTTTAAAAGAAATAGATATGTCATATTCTCAGAACAGTCTCTTGTAAGTGGTAATCTTACTTCATGGTGTTTAGCAGCATTTTACAAAGCAGAGCAAAAGCTGTGACTCATTCTCTCTCTGCTCTCAGGAAATGGATATTGTCGCTCTGAAGCTGCTGTTGTTGTTCTTTTGACCAAGAAATCTATGGCTAAGAGGATCTATGCCACAATAGTAAATGCTGGAATTAACACTGATGGCTTTAAGGAGCAAGGTAGGTCTTTAGCTGTTGAAAAGTGAGATACCTACAGAACTGTTCAGTCTAGAGTCTTTGCCATAAACAATGGTCTGTTGTGGAGTTCTTCTTTAGATATGTGAATATTTTTTGGTGTTTGGGTTTTTTTTCATTTTCTGGTTTTGATAATGCAAAGTCCAGGACCCTATTTTTGTAAAAAAGTTAAAGGAGAGAAGTTCTGGTTTCTCCTGTATGAAGTAACAGCAATGTTCTCTTGCTAATTTAGCATTCCTCGGGACATCTCTGCAGTAACTTCTGCACTGATGGTAGAAATGTAGGTACAGTGTTATAACTGTAAAGCTCTTACCCTACTGTTGTCCAGCTTCTCCTGCTCTCCAGTTGTGGAGACACTAAGCTTCACTTGTTTTGTTTAATGTAGACATCTTGTAATAGTCTGTTAACCAGTATCTTTCCACCCTCAAGTCTAACTCATTGCTTTGGGTTAATTTCTGGTTCCTCTGCTCTTCTTACAAAGAGCATGAGGGACTTATTGTGTTTGGTGCTAAGGACATGGTGAAAAGGTCCTTAGTTTAGTTTGGTTTTTTGGAGGGGGGACCTGGTAGCCTGAAGCAAATGAAAGGATGCTAAAATCAGAACAGGAAGCACCTGATAGGGGAGTGGAATTGATGGCAGTTTTGATCCTAGGTGTGACATTCCCATCTGGAGAGATGCAGCAGCAGTTGGTCAGATCTTTGTACAGTGAATGTGGTGTCAAACCTGAAGAAGTGGAGTATGTTGAAGCTCATGGAACAGGCACCAAGGTCAGCATGGTCTCTTAGGGATTGAGTATTTTCTTCCTTTGCATCACTTGCCACACTTTTCCATTAAATTATTCTTTGTTTTCCCAAAGTGAAATCTTTTTGCCTTCTACCCCTTAGTAGAATATGTTCTGCTTCATTACTTTCGGATTTTGCCCAAACATCATAATCTTTCAGATTTCTCTTTTGGGGTGTGCTTTGGAAGTGCTAGCTAATTGCCATTCTGATTCTCTTCATACTAGGTTGGAGATCCACAGGAAGTAAATGGCATTGTAAATATCTTCTGTGCATGTGAGAGGGAGCCACTGTTGATTGGATCAACCAAGTCAAATATGGGTCATCCAGAGCCTGCCTCAGGGCTTGCTGCATTAGCCAAGGTAACAGGGGGCTTGAGAAGGAAAATATAGGAAGATGGGGAACATCAGTGTGTGGAGTTTTGTTTGGTTGCTTTAGGGAAAATCTACATTGAGTCAGGGTAAAATGTCCACTGATAATGATAAGAATTCAAGTGTTTCTCATTAACTATTTGCTTCACATGTGAATACTTTTAAAAACTCAGGTGGCTATCCTGCAAACCATGGAATGCTCAGGTGGCCCTCTGCTGTGTGCACACACACTTCAGTTCCCACTTCCTGCTGAAGGATAGGAGCATAGCTCTGCTCAGAAAAAAGACTTTGGGATTCTTTTGTTAATCCTTCTTCATTACTTTGTCAATTCTTACACTGGACCTTCCAACAGAACTCTGCTGCAAGTTGTTTGGGTTTGAGGCACATGTAGAGGGATTTAGATGTTTGGAGTAGTTGACGATGACCAAAGATGAGAGGCAGTGCCAAAAGAGCAGCTGATCCTTCTGGCTTGCTGTCAGGGATGTATCATCTCTTCTTCTCTCTTAGGATGGCAAGAAGCCAGGTGAGTTCTTTGGGATGAGGCTACCAGCATGAATAACTGTCTGTCTTAGCAACCAGCTTGCTAACTATTGCTGTAGGCAGACAGTCATCTATTGGCTCTGGCTGCTAAACTGCTTAGCAGAGAGCTAGCTAATGTTCACACTTGCTTGTAAGCCTATTACCGTAGAACCATGCAAACCAAAGTCACGTACACTGCCACTGCTAGAATTTTAGACTCTTCAAAGTGGTTGCTTGTGACCCAAATACAACTTACTGTGAATACCTTCATCTGCATGGTGATAGCAGTGTCCATCTCTGTGTAGAGAAAAGTTTAGGTTTTTTTAGTGCCTTAATCTCTGACACATTCTTCATAGAAGGAATGATACCTTAGGCATAAAATAAGCTTATCAATCCATACTGTGTTGAATGTAACAAACAGTTTGTTTAGTGTGGTTCTGTGATCTGTCAGGACAGGATCATAACTTTGAGATACTGTTGCCCCCACCTCTACACCAAACCCACTGTTTCTTAGACAGTAACTGTCTCAAGAAGTCTGCAGTTTGTGTAAATGTTTTCTTCCAGAATTTCATAAAATGGTCCTATGTGAAGTGTCAGGAAATTAGATCTTGAAAATATCGGATTTCAGACTTGAAGAGAATCTATTAATTATATGGATAGGTAGTATTGAAACTAAGGCTTGCCAAGGCCTCTTCAGTCAAATTCTGGTGAGGAAGGGAAAATTCACCTGCATCTTTGAATTACTCAGCCTAATCACTTGCTGTGCAGCAAAGACAAAGCTTTTTGGTGGCACTGGTGGTATACTCACTGTAGTGTGCTCTCAAACTTAGGTAGAAACCATGGCAAACTTAAAGTACAATATGTATCAGTGTAAAGAAACACCACATTCAAAGTACATAGTGTTGTAGGTATAGGACAGTATGCATGAAAATGCTTAGACTACAGCTTTAAACATATTGACTGTGAGTTGAAATCGTATATTTGTACTGGTTGTTCTCCCAGGTAAGCTGCCATGTCTGATAGTAAACTCGGAAGAACAGTTCCCAAGCCAGTATATCTCTCTGACCATTCAGGGGTGATGAAAGATCTGCCAAACATACAGAGCACATTGGATTTGCAGCTGATTTCGTAGTCTGTGATTTGCTGGGCTTGTTCCAGAGATGAATGTGGGCTTGGTGTCATTAGCTATATGTAGAGAGAAGCTACGGAAAGAAGGGAGCTCTTGCTTTTTGTGGCACAGATATTTTGTTCCTCACACTGTTTCAGTACTTTCCTTTGGCTCTGCCAGTTCTGAACAGCCTGCTGTTTCTGCTTTTTTGAATCAAGAACACAACCAGTGGGTGCAAAGCAGCAAGCAGACTTCTTTACCAGTGCTTCAGCTTGATTGTTTTGCAGCAAAGCAAGAAATAGAAACATTTTGTTCTGATAAGGAAGAGGATTTGTGACTGTGTGTGACTGGAGAGGGATGAAGTGGAATGTGATAAAGGGATGGGATCTGAGAGGGGAAAAAGATGATGTGATAGTACCTAGGCTGCTTTTCCAGCAAGACTGCATGGCTTGCCAGTTAGAGTCTGGAAACAAAACTTAAGGCTACTATGCTCAGCTTCCCTGCTGACTTCCTGCACAGTCTTAAAATTTGCCTAGGTGATGCAGTTGCTACCTCAGTAACATCAATAATTCTATTCTCTGTAATGTCCCTTTATCCAAACGTAGAGAACTTCTTCAGAATGTGCTACATGGTCATTTGTAGTAAAACAATAACAACAAAAAGATGTGTGTTGTGAGACAATGTGGAGCACAGAACACTCTGTTTTTTCTTTCAGGTCATTCTTTCTCTGGAACATGGACTGTGGGCTCCAAATCTTCATTTCAATACCCCAAATCCAGATATTCCTGCCTTACAAGATGGCTGTTTGGAGGTAGTTTGTAAACCAACACCAGTGAAAGGTGGCCTTGTCAGTATCAACTCTTTTGGCTTCGGAGGTGCTAATGCTCATGTCATTCTGAGGCCAAATAAGAAGAAATGCCAGGCTCTGGAGACTTGTAACACTCCAAGACTGGTTCAAATTTCTGGCAGAACCCAGGAAGCTGTGGAAACACTAATTCAAGAGAGCAGAAAACATGGAGGATGCAGCCCATTTGTAAGCCTGCTGAGTGATATCTCTGCAGTTCCTGTGTCCTCCATGCCCTACAGGGGCTACACACTGGTTGGCACTGAAAGTGACATAAAAGAGGTTCAGCAAGTTCAAGCATCTGGTAGACCACTCTGGTACATATGCTCAGGTAGGTGTGCAGCATTGAGTACAGGCTTTTTCATTCTTCTGTAGATCTGGGCCTTGAGCAACTGTATTCTGTGCTCCAATGCTATTTTGCGGTGTAGCAGAAGGAAATATTTTGCAGCTCTGTGGTATGTGTAGGAGACTTGTGTTTTCTGTATTTTATCAAAACCTTTCAACTTAACTGTCTTCTGATTATGGAAAAGTCCAGCAAAATAAAAAGCGGTGCCTAATTTTTAGGGAATGTTAGAAATGTACAATGTTTTGCTCTTAGTTAGAATTCTTTAACTGCTAGAGGAAGTGTGTCGTGTCTGTTCCTGTTTCAAAGTATTCCTAAAGCTCACTTTCTCCTTGACTATCCTGCAGGCATGGGAACACAGTGGAAAGGCATGGGCCTGAGCCTCATGAAGTTGGATCTGTTTCACCAGTCTATATTGCGCTCAGATGAGGCTTTGAAGAACGTAGGCCTGAAAGTCTCAGACCTGCTGCTGCAAGCAGATGAGAACACTTTTGATGACACTGTCCATGCATTTGTTGGACTAGCTGCTATTCAGGCAAGACTCAAAGGGCTGGTGGAGGGGGGTCGTGGACTCAATCCACATAAGCACCTTTTGCTAATATGTCTGTTTGGTGGGTAACACTTTATACCGATTACTGGAAGTTTGTTTTGTGTAACCAGGAAGAGGCAGCTGTTAGAAATACCCTCTGAAAGGAGGGAGCGTGTTGTACCCTTGACAGTTTTGGGCTTTGTTGCTTTACAAGTACATAACACGCTTTTTGGTGTAACATTCTTGGCCTCACTTTTTTTTTCTTACAAGGTGTTTGGTCTGAACTGATTTGCATGTGTATCTGTGTGCATGTGGCAGAGTTTCTTCCTTTAAGAGACTAAGGAATGTCTAAGTTTTATGCAAATGTTCGTGCCAAGGAGCAAGGTTCCATTTAATGTCTTCTAAAATTTGTTCTGCAAATGAACTAAGTCAAGCTGAATGAAGTCTCTTCTTGATTCTGAGTGTCAGTGTGGGATTCATGCTTTCTTAATAAACTAGAAGCCAAGCTTTTTAAGTGATCTAGAAGGCTGGTCTTGCCTGACTTTGTATAGATACATTCTTGGGAGCCTCGTGTTGTTGGAAATATTTTCTTAGTGGAAAACTACATTGTGAAGAGGCCCAGACAACACTGGAGTTGCATGATGATTCTTGGGCTTGCTTTGAAAGGAGGACGAAGCTGCAGTTGTAGGGGGGGAAAAAAGCAGTGAGGCCAAGAATGTCTGTACCAAAAAGTTTATTATGTACTTGCTACTGCTCTGTACCTTTGAGACCTGGCACCTGCTTACCCTGGCATGGAATCAGTAATCTTAACTCTTCTTGCAGATTGCTCAAATTGATATGCTGAAGGCTGCAGGTCTGCAACCCGATGGGATTTTGGGCCACTCGGTGGGAGAACTAGCTTGTGGCTATGCAGACAACTCCTTAAGTCATGAAGAAGCCATTCTCGCCGCTTATTGGCGGGGACGATGCGTTAAAGAGGCCGAATTGCCAGCAGGAGGAATGGCTGCTGTTGGTAGGTACACACTTACCAAAAGAGTGATGCAGGAAAGTGCATCTGATCTCTGTTGTATGCCATTGGGATAAAATTGTTCTCTGAAACTACCATGTCTGTAAAAGCTTGGCCACTGTTCCCTCTTCTTTGTTTTCTTCTGATGTAGAATAGGTTATTAAATATTTAAGTTGAAACAATGGTAGTGATCTCTGTCCTGGAATATATTAGGATTTTGGTAATCCATCCAAAATTGAAGTGGAAATGGAGAGATTTATTGTCAGGTGACCAATGACAGGCCTGATAAATAATCACCTTGAAACGAGGTGAAAATGTAAAGCAGTGAGGTTTTTCGTCTTTTGATAGGTATATATCATACACAGATGTGTGTGTATGTATATTTTTAGTAATTTTTTTTGAAAGGAGACTTCTGATTGTCTGCAAGGGTAATTAGATGTGAAAACAGTAAGCCACTATTATGTAGTGGGCAGCTGGCTAGTGGAATTTACTATAGCCTAACAGCACTTAGGAATAAGCTTTCTTCTGAACAAGCTTTGCTTTATGTTTGTGTAAGTCATACAGTTTTGCCCACTGTCAGGTAAAATTTTGGACATAGCAGTTTTGCTTTGTGGTGCAGCTTATAGTGACTTGCATGTTTAAAAGTAAAATTATTATTGGTAGCACTGTTCTTCTGTTTCTTGTTGGATGTAGTAGTCAATTAAACCCAAAACACTTAGGAGAAAAGCTGTTGCAGGTATAATGCGGTATATTGGACTAGATCATTTGTTATAATCCCAGATTTCTTAATTTAAGTAGTGCTATAAAGAACTAGCTACCTAATTTAGCTTTTTTTCCCCTTGAGACTAAATAAATTACACTCTTACCACAGAACTTGGAGTGCTGCATACAGTATGTTTTTGATAATCTGATGCTGAGTTCGAGTTCTTCCTGTGACTTGTAGCTGTGTAATGTATGACCAGGTGCTTCATATGTTAACCTAGCATGCCACTAGAGTTACTGATTTCTGTGGATATTTTGTGCCTCAGCAATCCAAGCTAGAACAGGGGAGAGAACACATGAGCTTGACTCCTAGAATGTAAGGGCAACATGAGACAAACCAACTGATTCTGTAGCTTTTTTGGAAGTGTGGGGGTTACCCCCACCCCATTCAATAATGGCATGGTGCAAAGATTTGGCCTTGTGTTCTTGTGTTCAGCATAACTGTGATAAATGTCATGTTAAAGCTCTATGGTAAACATTCTTCACTTTTGCTGAATTGCTTTTGGGGGAAGGAGGAGGTACTGGTTTGTCTCTTGCAAGTCCTTCCCAGTTTTGCAAAGTGCTGAATTGAGCACGGTGACCCTGCAGTTAAGATTGCCTCCTCTTACGAGGCTGATAGCTAGAAGCACTTTTGTTGTCCTGTGGTCTTCCTTCCGCAGGTCTGACATGGGAGGAATGTAAACAACGCTGTCCTCCAAATGTGGTACCAGCCTGTCACAACTCTGAGGACACTGTCACTATTTCGGGGCCTCTGGTGAGCATGAAACTGATACAGTGCATACCAGGATTGTGAGTGGGATCTGTGAAGTTCAGGTTTGAAGAAAGCATGGAGCTTAATTAGAGTTCAGGTTCTTGCAAAGGGGAGCTGGATGGAAGTGGTGGAGCGGACATAATACTTTGTAAAAAGACTTCCACACTCAAATAGT
The DNA here is from genome assembly GCA_013397795.1 of Orthonyx spaldingii. Classification (NCBI taxonomy): domain Eukaryota; kingdom Metazoa; phylum Chordata; class Aves; order Passeriformes; family Orthonychidae; genus Orthonyx; species Orthonyx spaldingii. The sequence goes on along the minus strand of VZTJ01001771.1, from coordinate 122,137 downwards.
CTGTGAAGGGAAGTGACGTTAGTGCCTCAGTAAGCTAGTAATAAAATATCTCTTATATCCATGGGCATAGAGGATGATAAATTATAAGACTGAGAAGGGCAATAACAACATCCCAGCTATGGCTCCCCTTAAATGGCAACTGATGAAGGGTGTGGAGGGAGTGCAGTGGCTTATACAGATCCCAAGGATTTTGTGAGCTTTTCTCTTTGTTCATTTATATTCCTCTTCTTAGGAGTCTGTGAGTGAGTTTGTAGCCAAACTGAAGAAAGACGGTGTGTTCGCAAAGGAGGTGCGCAGTGCTGGCGTCGCATTTCACTCCTATTACATGGCATCTATTGCACCAGCACTGCTCAATGTGCTGAAAAAGGTAATATTGCCAGACTGACTTGCATGGCTTATGCTGTGGCACGTAGCTTGCCTATAGGTGATCTTGAGCTTAAGGGGACTCCAGGAGGAAATCTCTTGAAGAGCATGTGAGATTTAATGTTTGAAATCACTTGGCCTCAAGCAGAAGGATGTTCTGGGCAATCAGACTGGGAGAAATGACCTGCAAAAAGGAGGAACTGCTTGCTTTTGCCTATTGTATTGTTCTCTGTGACTTGTAACTCTTTCTCCTGTCCTTCTTTCTTGACTGTAGGTCATTCCACACCCTAAACCTCGCTCAGCACGGTGGATCAGCACATCTATCCCTGAATCTCAGTGGCAAAGTGATCTGGCTAGGAATTCCTCTGCAGAGTACCATGTGAACAACCTAGTGAATCCAGTGCTGTTCCACGAAGGTCTGAAGCATATTCCAGAGAATGCCGTTGTAGTAGAGATTGCTCCGCATGCTCTTTTACAGGTATCGTATTTGATTGTTTCAGTATGAAACACTGCTGCAAGGAGGACAAGGGAAGACTGCAGGGGTTTTTTGTTTTGTTTGTGGTGGTTTTTTGTTTGGGTTTGGGGTTTTTTTCTGTTGGTTTTTTTTTTCTTTGTTTGGTTTTTGTTGTTTTTATTTGTTTGGGGGTTTTTTTTATTTTTTTTTTCTTACCCTGGTTCTGAGAACATTTGCTTCCTTCAGTACTTCTGAGCTTTTCCCCATTCTAATGTTTGAGTTTTTGTTTGTTTCTTTGTGTTTTTTTACCGGGTGGTGTATGTTAATATTAAAAATAAAAAATCCCTAACACACTACCACTTCCTCACCCAGACATTCACGTTGCTGCCATTATTTGATCCTATGCACTTCACATAGCTGATAGTCAGCTTTTTGGATTGCATAATGAGTAAGGAAAGCATTTCATTGTTTGGATCTAATGGAGAGCGTGTACAAAAATTACAGTGGAATCAGACATTCAAAGACTTAACAGGCCTTCTCTATGAAAAAAATCTGTTACCATCTGTACACTGAATTTGAGTTGGGTTTTGTCTTAAAAGATTGTGGATGGCAGTGGTGTTTTCTCCTCTTCTCCTAGACCAAGTGGTCTGAGACCACAGGAGCTTGCTTTCTTAAACTCCTTTCCCTAATGAGATCAGATCATTACTTCTTTCTCCCCACCCTATAAAAATTGATCCTCATGGAATTAGCTCCATAGTAGAGAATGCAGAACATGAGGTGCATTGGGAAATACTTGCTCCACAGGATCAGTGGTGTAGTCTTGTCTCTGTCCCTTAAGCCTCAAGGACTGGTCTTTTTTATTTGGTCTGTGGCACGCAAGGGGAGGAATATTAGGAAAAATAGTAGTTACTCATAAATCAAGATTAATAGTTATACAGTGCTTCTGAGTTTCAATCCAGTGGATTTTCACTATGTCATATTAATCTTATGCTTTGAAAGTGACTTGAAGGAAAAATCAGAGTACACTTTTAAATTGGGCAGATATTTTTCTCGATAAACAGACTATATGCCTCATGTTGAAATCATGGAATAATTTTGGACTCTAATGCAAGTGACTAAGACTTCATTGTCTGGGTTTGAGAGTGTTCTGGTTTTCTCTTCCCTTCTTTTCCTTTCTCATGTAAAGATCATGGAATCAAATTGAAGCGAAGATAAAAATTGGGTCAGGTGTTCAAGGCTGAGTTTCTTGGTCTAATACCTTTTGCTTGAAAAATTATCTAGGATACTTCAGACTAGAAGGTGCTGCTCCTGGGAAGTAATTTTTGCAAGTGGGAGGTGTGAGCAGGTGACTTTGCAGTTCCTCAAATGCAAGTTTTGATTTCGCTTCACAGGCTGCTTGGGAAAGGGATATTTGTGGTTTGGCAGAATTACATCAATATTCTGTAGGTTCTGCTTTACCAGATGTGCAACAGCTTGGGTTGCTGGAAGGGTACACTTCCCTGTTAAAGTGGTGTATGTTCCAGCAGCTATCACAGAACTCTTGGCACAGATATGTAAGTGGTTTGAGACCTACAGAGAAATATTTAGAGACAAAGTAGTAAGTAATGCCTTCCACCAGTGACTTATGGATTCTACTTGACCAGGCTATCTTGAGGAGATCTTTGAAACCAACTTGCACCATTCTACCTTTGATGAAGAAAGAGCACAAAAATAATTTGGAATTCTTCCTAACACAGATTGGAAAGATGCATTTAACTGGGTAAGGAGACTAGGGGAGGAGGGTGAGTGGGATAATGGAAGGGAATTCAGATCTCTTCTCTAGTGTGCATGTCTTCACATAGATTCAAATACTCCTTCAAGAAATGTTGAAAAAAATGGGATGTACATTTGTGGTTTACATACTTAGCATGCTCACTTGTCAGGTGTTCTCTTGGGTTAGAGACTGCTTGGGCTGGGAAGGTGCCTTCTAAAGACAAGTCCCATTTTAAAGGCCTAGGAATCTGGAACTAGCTTTTGGAAATAAACTTTGCATCTTGTAGACTGTTAATTACAAATCTGGCTGCAGTAAGTGTTTCTGGTACACCTCAGATATGGAGTCTGAGACCAATTACTGCCTGACCTCTTAAGTATTAAAACCACTTCTTTCCCTACTTTTTCTTCCTGTCCCTTCCCCCACTGTCTTGATTATTTTTGTCTTTCTAGGATAAATGTTCTAGGAAATAACTTGTTCCCATCTGTGGAATACCCTGTCCCTGTGGGAACACCCCTTATTTCTCCATGTATCAAATGGGACCACAGTCAGGACTGGGATGTTCCGAAAGCTGAAGACTTTCCAGCAGGTTCCAAAGGCTCTGCATCTGCTTCAGTCTACAATATTGGTGTGTTGCTGATTTGGAGTTTATTATTTGTTTGTTACTTTCCTGCTTTACCAGTGTGCTTCCTTTTGTAAAACTAAGAAAAGGATACTCAAAACAACATCCTTGAAGCCATCCTCTGAAGCTTAAATGCTTGCTTTGGATTGAAAAAAAACTGTATCTGTTTCTGAAATGGGATGAGAGAACAAGGACAGACCAGGAACCTCTGTTGCTTTAGACTAAGAGTCATTTTAAGGGCTGCATACTGTCAGGCAGAATAGTTGGGGAAACTAGAATCTCTTATAGACATTGAGGGGGGAAAGACCTCTATTAGAGTGTTTTTATTATTTTTATTCTTTGACAGATGTGAGTCCTGACTCTCCTGACCACTACTTGATTGGTCACTGCATTGATGGCAGAGTTTTGTACCCAGCAACTGGGTACCTAGTGCTGGCTTGGCGAACACTGGCACGGTCTCTTGGCATGGCCATGGAGCAACTGCCTGTTATGTTTGAAGATGTCACAATTCATCAGGCAACTATCCTTCCCAAAAAGGGTGAGTGAGGAGTGCTGGTATAACTGCACAACTGTGTAGTGAAGATGGAGGGAGTGGGAGGAAAGGATTGCATGGGAAAAGTGGGGAGGAATACAGGAGAGAAACTATAGAGTGCAGCATGACTGAGCAAAGGAGTGGATTCATACAGTCAAATAGTACATGTTATGGTCATCTTTATTATGTGTTGTGAGCAGTGAGTCTAGAGAGAGTGAATGAAAAAGTTCTGCTTGAGGATGGTAGAAATAAATGACCTGACAGTCCTGGTTTTTCTCAATGTTTCTTGCAGGATCAGTACAGCTGGAGGTAAGACTCATGCCTGCTTCCCGCTGCTTTGAGGTGTCAGGAAATGGGAATCTGGCTGTGAGTGGTGAGTGAAGGAAGTATAAGTGTATATACGGTCTTAGTAAAATCCATTATTTATAAACAATGATAATGATTGTTATTCTTGTTACTGTGCCCATCAGGGAAGATTTCCCTCCTAGAAAACACTGCTCAGAAGAATTTCCATAACCAGCCAGATGGCTTTTGGACTCAAGTAGACAGGAACTCAAAGTCTGGGCTCTTGAAAGAAGACATTTATCAAGAGCTGCATCTGCGTGGATATAACTATGGACCAACTTTCCAGGGTGTTCTAGAATGCAACAGTGAAGGTGAATTTCCTTCCAAAAGAAGCACAATGAGCATGGATATTGTAACGATGACTATTTGATCTCTTCATTCCATTTGTATTAACAGTTCACCTGACTGTGCCTTGTGAGGGATTAAGCTTTGTGTTATAAGGGAAAACAACCAAGAGTTCTAATAGAGCACTGGGAAAGCTGTTATATCCCATGTAGAACTGACTGTTGGAGTTGACAGGGGAAGCTGGGTACATACACTAAACTTGATGTTTAATAAGCAGTGACATTCTAGCATCTGATGAATTATTAAAACAGTGAGGCTTTCTCTTCCTCTTCTGCAGCAAGTGCAGGGAAAGTTCTGTGGAATGGGAACTGGGTGACCTTCCTTGATACTCTGCTGCATGTGCTGATCTTAGCTGAGACTGGCCGCAGTCTGCGCTTACCCACGAGGATTCGCTCAGTCTCTATTGATCCAGTGGTGCATCAAGAGCAGGTGTGCCAATACCAGGACAATATAGAAGGTAATGCGTCTCATGTTTGAACTTTTGCTGGTTGTTTTGACTACTGTTTTGACTACTGGGTAAATAAGTGAATTCTGAAGTAGTAAGATGGACTTCGGGGGAGGGGCCCTCTTAGTCTCCAAGCTATTCTGCAACTCTGTAACATCTCTGTGTAACAGCCTGACACAGTACTGTTCATCAGATCACCTTGAACAAAATATTTGTTTTCAAACTTACATTTCTTTCCTGACTTTCAGCTTTTGAAGTTGTTGTGGACCACTGCCTTGATAGCCTTAAAGCAGGAGGTGTTCAGATCAATGGTCTTCATGCTTCTGTGGCACCACGACGACAACAGGAACGGACACCTCCCACCCTGGAAAAATTCTGCTTTGTGCCCTACACTGAGAGTAGCTGTTTGTCTTCCAATGCCCATCTTCATGCCTATCTGGAGCACTGCAAAGGTAGAGTGGGACTGGTCCCTTGTCATGCTAGGAGAATCTTCCAGCCTGAGAGAAGCTGTTCGTACTACTTCAGAACATCCAAGATATTTAGTGTTGGTCTCTGTAGAAGACTTCAGCAAGGGTTCTCTGTACGATTGCTGGAAGCTAAAAGCTAGTTCTGCCTGAGATCTCTAGAATGTGAGGAAGAGTAAAAAGCCATGAAGAGGGACATCTACCCTTCTATAACAGTCGGGTGTGGTGTCAGATGGCACAACCCCTTCTGCAGGCAGTGAGGCACAAGTCATCTTTAAGGAGAAATCCAACCTAGTTGCTTTAGACAGTGACAGGAGAGCTTACTTAAGTGAGTTTTTAACCTTGTTTTTCCCTGTGAACTGCCAAGATAGGCAAAGTGACATGCTTGTTCCCGTTTGATTGTGGCCACATATCCAAACAGGGAAAATGATTTAGTGAGGCACACATCAAAACAATTGTTTGTTATGAGAATAGATTAGTAGCAGTTCAATCTGTTGTGAAACTGGTAGCTAAACAGGGTGTTTTTGGATGGGGAGACATCCACTAAGCTGATCACCTTAAGTGCCTTTCCATCAAAGAGAAAAAAGTTACTTTTTAAAAAAAAATTTTACTCTAGTAGTGAAATTTGCTTCACTTGGTAGTGTCTTCATGCTCATCCTTAGATCTGGCAATAGAGTTTAAAGATTCCCTTTTTTGTTGTTGTTACTTTTTCCTTAGTTTTCCCCTGCGACGTCCAAATAGTGTCCCCAGAGAGGTTTTTTTCCTAGGCTGTGGTGGGAGTATTTTATTTTTTGTAATCCTGTTCCTGATCCTCAGTCAGGATGAACTATTTACCATGAGTTTGTAAAGCAAAAAAGCATTTTAGTATTTTTGTATCTGCAGAAATTCTTAAATTTTCCTCCACAGCTACCTAAATCAATCAGAAGTTGTCTGTTAGTTGCCCTCTTTCAGTCAGTCTTACCACAAGTAACTGGTGGTTTAGTTTGTTTTGCTACAAAGCATACTTGTTTGGGGCATGTAATTAATGCACAGTACATAATCATGTGAATGTACAGAGGCTGCATCGTATCTGTGTAGCTGAGCTAATGGTATAGGATGCTGTAATTTGTGATGTTGATCAGCTGGTGTAGCAAATGCAGACAAAGAGGAAAAGAAAAATTCATGGAAAATCTTGACTCTTCTTTTCGTTTCTCATTCTGTTTCATAGGTCTGATCCAGAACTTACAGTCTAAGGTGGCAGTGCATGGGGTCAAATTAGTCATCCCTGGACTAGAAACTGCAGTGGCTACTACAGAGTCCTCACCCACACAGAAGGGCCTTCAGCATATACTTGCTGAAATCTGCCGTCTGGAACTGAATGGAAACCTCCATTCTGAGCTGCAGCAGGTTGTGATTCGAGAGCAAATGCACTTCCAGAATGACCCTCTACTCAGTGGATTGCTAGATTCTGCAGAGTTGAAGACTTGCCTGGATGTGGCATTGGAGAACATGATCAGTCATAGGATGAAGATAGTAGAGGTTAGTTGGAAGCCTGAGATGGAACCGTAGCTAGTGTTTCTAGGCCTTTCAGTAACGTGATTACATACTGCTGTTGTTCCAGTTATACTTCTTGATATTGTTCATATTTTGATTTGACTTCTCCTTTTTCTTCCCCTTCTTTTTCTCACAGGCTATTGCAGGAAGTGGGCAACTGTTCTCTCGTGTGAAAAGTATTCTGAATACTCAGCCCCTGTTGCAGGTGGACTACATTGCCACTGACCGCATCCTGGAGAACCTCTCAGCTATTGAAACAGAGCTACAAGATGCTGGTGTTGTCTCTAGCCAGTGGGATCCATCTAGCCTTCCCTCTGGAAATCTGACCAATGCTGACCTGGTGGTATACAACTGTTCAACAAGTGTTTCAGTGAATACCACTGAAATACTCTCTAATTTGACAGCTGCTGTGAAAGAAGGAGGGTTTGTTCTGCTACACACTCTTCTAAAGGGAGAAACTCTTGGAGAAATTGTCAGTTTCCTTACAAGCCCAGATCTGCAGCAGAAACACAGCTTCCTGAGTGAGGTAGGCCTCCTGGAAGGACAGATACTTTCACAGTGGATAGTCTGAGTCTGCTGGTTGCAGATGCTCTGATGGTGAATGTTGAGTAGGCATTGCTTGCATGACTTCCCATTGAGGCTTTCTGCAGAAATATCTAATAAACACTTCTTTGGAAAAGAGGACCTGCAAATTACTACATATTAGATTGAGAGAGTAAACTGTGGCTTCAGTCAGGAAAGCCTTTCTTAATGCACTGAAAATTATTCATTGTCTTTTGTATGTCTTTCTACTCTGTATGAAAGCACTGGCGAGGGCAATTCCTTTATAGTTAAAATCATGTGCTGCTTTGTTGGGTCCTGTCACTGTAGGACCTTGAAATGCTTCGGTATCAGAATCTCTCTCTTACTTTTGATACTACTGCTGGGAGTGAGATTTTACAAGCTAATTAATTTCTTCTAACATTAAAGTGCTCCCAAAAGAAAGGCTTTTCTCTTATATTTTCCTTTTCCTCTTTTCTTCCTTTCCTCCTCCCTACATCATCTGGTCCCATAATGAGAGACAGTAAAATAAGCCCTGAAAAGTTGGAGGAGGGAGAGAAGAGTGTCTGCATTATATCTTCAAACCAGTGTATCATGCAGATAAACTAATGCCAAAGCTGGCACAAGAGGAGGAGAATGAATGGCAAGGGTGGAAGCTGGGACATCATCTTCTTTTGGCAGCTGTTAGACCAAGCAGTAATGGAAAACTGCGCCTCTACAGAACTTACCTATTTTTCCTGCTTTGAGGGCATGCAGCGTTTCAGCTTTCTTCTTTTAGAATAAGAAGAGAATAGCACTTCTAAGAGTGTGAGTTTTGTTTATAATTCTGAAGTGAGATAGTTGGATTTTAAATTTTGCAATTACATGGATTCTAGCCCTTCACTTTCTGCAGATGTTTTTGAAGGGGATTTGAGAAGCTCTTTGCTTTGAATCTTTCCCAGTAAACAGGGGGATAAAGAGAAGACACTGAGATGCTACTGGTGCTGATAACAAAAAACATAGATCTGTTGTTAGTATCAGTAGCCTGGTATTAGCAAATCCCTGGAAGAAGGTACATGTCAGTTGAATGCACCTTCTCTGAAGGAAATTATACAAGCCAGGCAAGAGTGGGCAGTACTTAATATAGTTCTCAGAGTTTTCTGGATACAGACACTGTCCCTGGCCCTTGATGCAAGGGATCACACTGTAAAAACCTTCTGGTGATCTGTGCCTGGCATATGAAAAGCAAATGGATACTTTTCTGAGAGCCTGCAGTCATCTTTATTTCATTCAGATAGTAGATCCTTAAGTGTTTCTGGATATGCCATACACTCATTTTCATTCTTTTAATTTTCTGAAATGCCATTTCAGGGTAACTTAGATATTTGGGTGCTTCTTCCCTTGCTTCTCCCCATCTCCATGCAGACAGGGCTTATGTGACATAGGGTAGACACATTCAAATACCCTATTGGAGTTGATGGCATGGTCACTGCTCTGGTTTTTGCACACCTGCTAGTGTGCTAAGACTGGTTCCCTAACCAGAACTTTGAGGTACTTGTACTCCCAGTTTTGGAAGATCATCTAGGGAAGAAGGAGTAGCCTGGATGTTGATAAAACACTTATGTTAATCAAACATGTATTTGTACTGAGACAATACAGAGCAAGTTTTCAAGAAAAAGCACGAAAAATTGACTTTTGACTTTGCTGTTAATTTATTGCTTTACCTGGTTTGACAGGCACAGTGGGAAGACATATTCAGCAAAGCTTCATTGAATCTGGTTGCCATGAAGAAGTCATTCTTTGGCTCAGTTATTTTCCTGTGTCGTCGGCAAGCCCCTGTCAAAACACCCGTTTTTCTGCCAATAGATGAGACAAACTATAAGTGGGTTGAATCTTTAAAGGTGAGAATTTCTGTGTCCTAGGTATCTGAATTTCCAAGTCATTGTACTTTCTAAATGAGATATTTAGTAGTGTTAAAAAAAGAATGCGTGTGTGTGTTCAGTTATTTCTAATACAATAGAAGTTATTAATCTCTGCCAAGGGTATGAGGGCTATTTCCTTTGTGGTTCCTAGTAAAACAGTTTGGGGTTTGTCCTGTAGGAGGTCTTGGCTGACCCATTGGAGAAGCCTGTGTGGTTGACTGCCACCAGTTGTGCGAACTCGGGAATTTTGGGAATGGTGAACTGCCTTCGCCTTGAAGCAGAAGGCCACCGAATCAGGTACGTGAACACGCCCTTGAGTCACATTTGGGAGATGAGATATTTGTGTTAGCTTCTTCTGAGACCAATAGCAAAATAAACAAAATAACAACTCTTTGTCTTCAGGTGTGTGTTCATTTCCAACTTGAACCCGTCATCTGCTGTCCCACCCACGAGTCTTTCTTCCCTGGAGATGCAGAAGATTGTTCAGAAGGACCTGGTGATGAATGTGTATCGTGATGGAAAGTGGGGCTCCTTCAGGCATCTCCCATTGCGGCAAGGTATATCCTTTGAGATCTGAGGATCACTTGCAAGGCCTTGAATCTGAATGAACTTTGAATAGAAAATGAGTAGCTATTGTTCCTACAGTTACCTTTTATTGTTATTTTTAATGAACAATTTTGAATTCTTCTGCTCCAGATCAAAGTGAATAGTAGCACACTGTGGTGCCAGGAGAAGGGATAGGCTATTTAGGGCTTCAGTAGTAGTGCAAAGCAAGAAAGGGCTTTCTGGATAGCAAATGGAGGAGGAGGTAGAAATTACACAAGGAATTTACTCAATTTGGAAAGCATATACCTTTGTTAATGTGTATAAATTCTTACTGCTCCTTCTTCTGCAGCACAACCTGAGGAGCTGACAGAATATGCCTATGTAAATGTGCTGACTCGTGGAGATCTCTCATCTCTTCGTTGGATTGTCTCCCCTCTTCGACACTTCCACACAACTAATCCCAATGTTTTACTCTGCAAAGTCTACTATGCATCTCTCAACTTCCGGGACATTATGCTGGCCACAGGGAAGCTTTCTCCAGATGCTATCCCTGGTGAGTTAAAGTTACACTAGAAGGAAATGTATCTGAGAAATGTTGCTTGCTGCATTGCATAGATACCAAGTGTGAGGTAAGACAAGTTGATGGAGGCTCCAGAGATAGTCACAGTACATACCAAGGTGAGAATGTTAAAGTTTCTTGCTGCCATGCTGTTGGACGTGCTTGGATTTCAGGGAAGAAAATGCATAATGAAGTAATTGCCAGTTTACAAAATGGAGGTGGTATTATCTTGCTTCATAGTGAGTTACAAAATAATGTAATGTCTGTGAAATGGTTGTAAAAATATACTTAAAAGAGAGGAGGTGGAACCTGTTAAAATTTAGTTCACTGGCAGATTCTTATGGGTGATTTGAGTAGGGCTGGGTTCCCCTTCATGACTGAACCACCTGACATAATGGAAAGTGCCCCTACCCATGGCAGAAGGTTGGAAGTAGATGATCTTTAAGGTCCCTTCCAACACAAACCATTCTATGACTGACACAAGTGTCTGCATAAAATGTGGCTCAGCAAAAATTCATGTTTCACAGTATATTTTTGCAGTGATCATCCTTTCTGGTGTATGTATCATTCTTTTTCAGAGGGATAGAATTGGCTCTGAAACAAGATGTTTTCATGAAATTTCTCAGATGAAAATGGGAAACTAAAGCGATATCATCAAGGATAAATACTTAAGATTTATTGAAACCAAGTCCTTTTCTGTTACTCTTGGAGTCAGGCATTAACTATGGCAGCTTATGAACTGTGTACAGAATAGACAAATCCCAGCACTCTTCCTGTCTCTGGGGTTTAGACTTTCAGGGACTGCTGCGGTAGTGAAGGAATTTTAGAAGAGAGGTTTTTTTTGTAAAAGAAGTTAATGTTCTTTCAGGTAACTGGGCTTTGCAGCAATGCATGCTGGGCATGGAGTTCTCAGGACGGGATCTGGCTGGAAGAAGAGTGATGGGATTGCTGCCAGCAAAGGGGCTGGCCACAGTGGTGGACTGTGACAAGAGGTTTCTATGGGAGGTGCCTGAAAACTGGTAGGTCAGCTTCTGTTTTCTGGTTAAGATTTACGTTCCTGCCTGAGGCTGATGACAGCCCTGATCAAACCTGAGTGCTTAACGATGGGTAGATTCCCCTCTGGGAAATGTTAACAGGGCTGTAGTGTCCCAAGCAACTGTAGGGTTTTGGCTTAGATTCACTGCAGGAGTTCAGCACTAGTTTTTGTACAGTGGCTTGCACAAAGTTCTGATCTGTTTTTGGGCCCTTAGCTTCATGTGTTTCAGTATACACGGGGATTTCAGTTTTGGTTATGTTACTGGTTAGTTACTGAAATATTTTTGCAGATTGGTGAAACTTGGCTGTGCTTGTCAGCTGTGGTAGTCTGCTGTATGATTGACAACCACTTAACACTTTCTAATCTATCTCAGCAGCTTAACCTTTCCATTGCAGAAAGGCAAATTTCGTCAGGAGAATCTAGTAGTTTTTTCCAAGGCTAAAGATTCCTCTTCCTCTTGGCTCCTTAGGACTTTAGAAGAAGCAGCTTCAGTGCCTGTGGTTTATGCCACTGCTTATTATGCTTTGGTGGTTCGAGGTGGTATGAAGAAGGGTGAGAGTATCCTTATTCACTCTGGCTCAGGAGGTGTGGGCCAAGCAGCCATTGCCATTGCCCTGAGCATGGGCTGCCGTGTCTTTGCTACTGTAGGTGAGTACTGAGGGCCCAAAGTCATGGGGAGAAATAGATTATAGATAATAAATAGAGGAAGCATGTGTGTGCACACATAAATAGGTATATACCTATTTGGGTATATACTTATTCCCCTCAATATGATCTGCTGTAGCTTTGATCTAGTTTTCAGGCTGAGAACAGGATACATGGTAAATACAGCTACTGACCCTGTGCTTGAAAATTCCACAGCACAGACAAATTTATCTACCTCTGCACACTATGTAGTCAAAAGTATGGAAGAAGATCATGGCTTCATCATTTTAAATTTAGTAATATGATGCCAATGCCTGTCCATTGAAAGGCTCTGATCTATTTCTGGTCCTTGCTCTAGCTCATAAATGAGCAGTAACAACCAGATAGCCTTTGTCCTAAGGTCTGACATCTTGAGAGACTGAAAACTTAGAGATGGCTTCTCAGACTTACAGTCCTTGGAGGAAAGACGCGCAGCAGAAAATGGGCTGTTTCATCATAAAAATGAAATTAGTGACCTCTTTCAACCTATCTTCTGCTTCCAGGTTCCACTGAGAAACGTGAGTATCTCCAAGCAAGATTCCCACAGCTAGACGCTAATAGCTTTTCCAGCTCCAGAGATACTACCTTTGAGCAACATATACTTCGAGTTACCAATGGAAAAGGTGAAGTTCAAGAAATATTTTTCCTTTTTTTTTGTCAGCTATGCCACGTTATGCAGTTGTACATTCTAAAGACAATATGAGTCACTAGAAGACAGAGTTGAGTTTTAGTTGTTTCTCCTTTCATTGCAGGTGTCAACCTCGTGTTAAATTCCTTGGCAGAAGAGAAACTCCAAGCCAGTTTGCGTTGTCTTGCTCGACATGGGCGCTTCTTGGAAATAGGCAAATTTGATCTGTCTAACAACAGTCATCTTGGTAAGCTGGGGCATCGGGAAACACCTCTCATTAGGTTTTAGCTGCTGCCCAGCACCCCCAGGTCACTTTCTGCAGGATAGCTCTCCAGCCTCCTTAAAGTTTATACTTGTCTGGTGTTACTTGGTCTCAGGTGCACAATTGGCATTTGTTAAACTTTATGTCATTGATGATTGCCCAGTGTTCTAGTCTATCCAGACCCCTCTGCAAGGCCTCTTGTCCCTCAAGGCAGTCAACAGCATCTACCAGTTTTGAAGGCACAGGGTAAGATTAACCTGATTTCTCTTGGATGGGAAAAAAATTTTGAATGTTACGAGGTGATGTGTTAGTGAAAAATTACAACAATGTTCTCCTGTTGTAGAATGATTGCCCGTAGCATCAACAGTCTGTTTCCTTATTCTAATCAAATTTCAAAAGATCCTATCATGTTGAAAAACCTTGCTATGAGGAAGAGTCTCCTGTGAGGACAGACATGATGTATATAGGATTCTAGCTCCCCTGTGACTCTAACTCAGCTGTCACCAGACAGAAAAATGTCCTTTTTAATATCAGACTGACCATGATGTAGCTTGTCCTCTCAACACACAATTTTTGGGAGTGGAGTTTCTGTGAAACTGGTGTGCCTGTAAGAGCACAACCTAATGAATATGGCATTTGGAGAGTATATGCAAGAATGAGCTTGGAAAATGCAGAATTCGAGCATCTGTCTGCTTTACCACTGTGACTTACCCGGAAATGTTTCTGAAGCAGATGATAGGCTCCATTTTCAAATGTCAGCAGCATCAGGTCATAACCAAGTTGCTTTTTCTAGGAATGTCTCTCTTCCTCAAGAATGTGGCATTTCATGGGATCCTACTAGATTCAATATTCGATGAGGGAAACCAAGAGTGGGAAGTAGTATCAGAGTTGTTGAAGAAAGGCATAAAAGATGGTGTAGTAAAGCCACTGAGGAGTACAGTCTTCAACAAAGAAGAGGTAGAAGCTGCCTTCAGATTCATGGCACAAGGAAAGCATATTGGCAAAGTTATGATCAAGGTAATGAGATAATTGATTTTGATTCTCTGATGCATCTGGCTGTCCTTAGTTTTGGATATTTTGATCAATTTTGAGTTGAAGTTCTATGAGTAGGGCAGCACAGGGTCAGTTTTTACTGCTGACACTGTCACAATTGTAACTGTCAAGTCTGGCACTAATTCTATAAGGTTCATTCCCATTGACTGGAGAAGCATAGCAAGATATGCAGGAAAGATAAAAGATGCAGAGATGCATTGTGTATCTGATTGAAACTACCTTTTTCTTTCTTTCTTTGTTTTTTTTTTTTTGTGTGTGTGTGTGTGTGGTTTTTTTGTTTGGGTTGGTTGGTTTTTCTGTGGGGGAAAGGTCCAAGAAGAGGAAAAGGAGCATCCTTTAAGAAAGTCTGAACCAGTTAAAATCTCTGCAATCTCCCGAACCTCCTGTCCACCTACCAAGTCTTACATCATCACAGGGGGCCTAGGAGGATTTGGGCTCGAGTTGGCACAGTGGCTAGTTGAGAGAGGAGCACAGAAGATTATATTGACCTCTCGTTCTGGCATACGAACTGGTAAGCAAAAATTGTAAGGGAACGGGGACCATGACTGCCTTTCAACAGACCTCAGTTTGTAGTTTCCATTTTTAAATGTCCTGTTGATGACTAATAATGTCTTGATCTCTTTTCTTTCCTTTCTTGTATTACCTCGCTTCAAACAAGCTGTTGTCTCCTTTATTGTAAAGGAGCAACTGTCTTTTAGCTTGGCCTTTTTTTCCAACTACTACTTTCCCCCTTTTATGCTTCCTAATTCTATCAACCCACATTCTCTTATACAGGATGTTTTCTGTAGCCTTTCTTTTACCTTTAGGCCCTCAAAGTCTGGCTACCTCACTGACTTGGCCGCTGGCTGTAGCATGTTGGATCACATGCCACAAGGAAAGGCCTAAAAGCTCCTTGTTAAAGATACTTTGTCCCTCAAGTTACATGTGTGGATTCTCACTCTTGCTCTTTAGATAGCTCATCTGTAAAGATGGACCTGAAATTCAAATGATTTCTAGCTACTGTTCAAATTTTGTCCAATTTTTATCTCTTAGCTGAATCAGGAATTATTTCATTATTCAGTCCCTATCTAGTCAGAAAAGCATAAAGGAGCAGGTTAACCAAAGCCTTGTGACTGGGATGCTTCATCCCCAGGCACTGTCCACCTTTATTTTTTCTAGGCTACCAGGCTAAACGTGTTAGAGAGTGGAAGGCACTGGGAATCGAAGTGTTGGTATCAACCAGTGATATTGGAACACTAGAAGGAACACAGCTATTGATAGAAGAAGCTTTGCAGCTTGGACCAGTTGGAGGCATCTTTAATTTGGCTGTGGTAGGTGACAAAAATGCTCAGTACTTGTAAAAGACAACATCCATTTAAGTGTTTTTACTGAAGGCAGTCAGGCTTCATACAATTTTAGTTAAGTTCTCTGTGTTTCAAAGGACACTATGCTTTGGTCTTGCCTGATGACTAAAGGCTTATGGGTCTGTTCCCTTGACCTGACAGTATTTGGCCAATGAGTTCAGTTCTGTGGTAAGACAAATGTTGCCCTAGACCCCTGTGGGCAAGAAAAATTCCATGTAGAACTTGCCAGAATTTCTGCAGTGTCAATACTGAAAAAGTACTGAAAAAAGCAGACTTGGCAAAAGGCGTGTTGTCATATTTTGGGATATTCAGGATATGTCTGTACTGTGAAGTTACAAAAATACCTTCTGTAGCGATATCCTCTCATATCTCAAGCCATGTGCCGTATTTAAGCAGAGAAACTGGAGATACTGAAATTACACTTTGTTTTTTAATCCCTTTCCCCATCCCCCATAGGTCCTTAGAGATGGCATGATTGAAAATCAGACCCCAGAATTATTCTGGGAGGTCAACAAGCCCAAGTATTCAGGCACCCTTCATTTGGATTGGTAAGTGTCTATAGAAGGGACAAATAAGAACTACTTTTATGGTCACAGAACTGATCAAACTTAGTCGTTTTAGTCTTGCACTAGCCTTTAGGAGTAATACAGTTAGCAGGTTTTTCTGATGAGGTTTCTCTCTCCTGCTCTGCTCCAAGGGTGACTCGTAAGAAGTGTCCAGACCTGGACTATTTTGTTGTGTTCTCCTCAGTAAGCTGTGGAAGAGGAAATGCTGGGCAAAGTAATTACGGCTTTGCCAATTCTACCATGGAGCGTATCTGTGAGCAGCGACATCATGATGGACTCCCAGGTAAGATGACTTTACTCGTTGCACAGTATAAACTATCTCGCCGAACATTCAGATGAGGACCAGCTCACTAGAAACTTGTTCACTTATCTGGAGTGATAAAGTATGTTGAAGGCTGTTTTCCACTCCTAGATGTTACCCTGAGTCATTCATGTATGAATGAATACTGACCAATTAACAGTACAAAGGAAATGGAGGCCTTAGCATAGCTGGTTATTAAGTCCCTTTTTTATTAACTCACTCTTGTTGCTGCCATGTGCTTTAGTTAGCTCCTTAGTGTGTTCTTCTAATTTCTCCTCCAGGCCTGGCAATCCAGTGGGGAGCCATTGGTGATGTGGGTATCTTGCTGAAGACAATGGGAAACAAAGACATTGTGGTAGGGGGCACAATTCCCCAGCAAATCAGCTCATGCCTGGAGGTGCTCGATGTCTTCCTGAATCAACCTCACCCTGTCATGTCCAGTTTTGTCCTAGCAGAGAAGGTCTCAGTGAAAGCTGAAGGAGGTAGTCAGCGGGATCTTGTAGAAGCTGTTGCTCACATCCTGGGTAAGTGCTGTCACTCAAGCACTACTGGGCAGTGTCTGCTCTCTTAATGCTTTGGAAAGCAGTGGTGCTGCTCTAGGTGCTCTGTTCAGCATCTCTTCCCGATATCCTGTGGTGTGGCTATGTTGTTGTTGTTGTGAGACTGTTTGCCTTTTATTTTTCCTTTACACTGCTTCTTCTCTCAAATAATGACTTTGTTTCTTGTATGGGTTTTTCTCCGTTACTATGTTTACATAGATGTGCATACATACTCCAGTGTCTTGGGTTTTGTTTAGAGTGAACTGGTACCTTTCTCCAAATGGAGAGTCAGTAAGAACAGCCCCCAAGAGCAAAATTCTGGGACAGCACATAATAGAGCAAATACATAACTAACTTTCTGAGTACTATTCCAGCTTTCAAACATTCACCTTGGTATGTCCCCATGCTGCAAGAAGTAGCTTTTCTCTACTTAGTGCCTAACTGGTAGTGTATTCACTTACCAGCTGTGTCTGCCATGCCATTTGAACATCTAGTACCATAGCTTAACTATTCATTACAAGTGCCACGTCCTTCTGCCTGTCTTGAACCTTCTTTCTTTTACCATTATGTCTCTTATTCTTGTGTTAGTAGTGAATAATCACTGTCAGCTCTACCTACTACATCCCACTTCAGTTGTCTCTTTTGCAGACAGAACTGTCTGTTGATCCTTTGTTTTCTACCAAAGAAGATACTGATAAATGAAAGACAGTCTTCTGAGTGTTACTTAAGAAGTTGTGTGCAGCTCAGTGACAGCAAATCCGACCTCTCAGAGTAGATGTGGCTTTTAGAAGTCACAGGAAAGTGTCTGGGAAATTGCAC
Source organism: Orthonyx spaldingii (assembly GCA_013397795.1). Lineage (NCBI taxonomy): Eukaryota > Metazoa > Chordata > Aves > Passeriformes > Orthonychidae > Orthonyx > Orthonyx spaldingii. The sequence continues at coordinate 104,507 of VZTJ01001771.1, read as the reverse complement.
CAGCTGTAGGGTTAGTTTGGAAGAGAAGAGTGTGAAAGCAACAAAGGGAGGAGCTAATAATGAGGCCTAATAGTGGGAAGGGTGGCAACACGGGGCAGCACAAGGTGAAGAAGGGAACAAAGAGCTGTAGATGCAAGTGTTATTATGAGAGGCCTTTTTACGGATAAGGAAAGGGTGAGAGATTGAACAGTGTGAAAACTGAAGGGGAAAAGGCAATGAAGCCTAAACGTATCACGTCTTCCTCCAGTGTGATAGACATCAAGTATTGCAATCAACCATCATTGACACTGATAACTTTCATCTCGTTGTAGCTGAGGATTAGTTGCGTTAGGTCTGGGACTGCAGTTTCAAGTAGAGCTTCCAGTATGTGAAATCTCTCTGACTGACTGTTCTGTATTTGGTCTAGAGCTGATGTGAAAATACTCACAGCTATTTAGTTGGGGCTGATGTATCCCATCATAAATCTGTGCACATTTAATATGTACTCTAAATACTAGATCCCCTATGGCAAGGTGGGGGTTGTAGAAGAAGTGACTTATGAAAGTATTAGATGATCCTGGAAGGTTCTGTAGCTGCAGTTTATTCAGATTTTAAGAGAAAGAAGGAAGTGGAGAAGCTAGAGAGGCCTAGAGCTGAAAAGAAATTGGCCTTTTCATAGTATGCTGTTTCGTTCTTAGGGGTCCGTGATGTGAGCAGTCTGAATGCTGAGAGTTCCTTGGCTGACTTGGGCTTGGATTCCTTGATGGGTGTGGAGGTGCGCCAGACGCTGGAGAGAGACTATGACATCGTTATGACCATGAGAGAAATTCGACTCCTTACGATCAGCAAACTGCGTGAACTTTCTTCCAAGTCCAGGACAGCAGAGGGTAGAGTGTCTGGATTAGGGTTCCTGCCAGCCACCTGAGTCCAAATGATTAAGCTCCCAATCCGTTGCTTTCATCTCTAGTGACATAAACCTCTATCAGATCATGAAATAAAGTTATAATTGAATAGCTTTTAAGTGACAGAGCTGTCACAGAAGTGTATTAACCACTGTAACAGGCCCATCATTTCTGAGGGCTGAGTGTACAAGCAAGTGTGAAAGCTGCTTTCTTGCTTGGCTAGCAGCTCCATGCATGAGTACTCTTATCCAGCTATGTGTGGGATGCAATTTGAGACCTTTTACTTGTCTGGGGCATAAACAATGTAGTGTCATGCCTACAGGAAGCTCAAAGCATATGCAGTTGCTGCAGAGCAACTGGCAATAGGACGATTTCTTTGTCTGTGACCTGATGATGTAGTGAGGCAACTGGCTAATCTAGATCAGTCCTGAGGTTGTCACTTAGGACTATGGCTACGTGACCAAGACTGACCCTGAAGCTAATTGGGTTTGTCTGGTGTGCTTTCCTTCAAAGAGCTGAAGTCATCCCCACTGATGAAGACAGGCCCAGGCGAACCTCCAAAACTAGATTTGAACAACCTACTTGTGAACCCAGAAGGGCCAACGATCACTCGTCTCAATGATGTTCAGAGCATGGAGCGCCCTCTTTTCCTTGTTCACCCCATTGAAGGATCCATTGCAGTTTTCTACACTCTGGCCTCCAGACTTCACATGCCCTGCTATGGGCTCCAGTGCACAAAAGGTATCTCAGCTCTTCAGCATCTTCAAGTTGCAAACATAACAGTCTGAACTGTAGTTGCTTATAGAGAGGGCTTTGTTTCTAGACTACTAAACTTGGAGGAAAAAGTGTGAGGGCCTGTTAGTCTGCATAGAGTCATGTCAAACATCCCCAGGTAGCAAGAGGAATAATAGATTAGATTGAAGAGTTTATGTATGCCAAAATCAAAGCATCCTATTCAACCTGTCCTTGGAAAGCAGGAATATTACTATTACTTGTCCTAAATGCAAGTTGTTAACCATAAATTAATAACTTACCTGCAAAGTAACCTGGATGTTTCCAACAGGGTTGTTTCTGAGTGCATAAAAACATATTTGTCTCTGCCAATGTTTTTTCACCAGTATGTTTCTAACTCACTTCCATGTTCCAGCTGCTCCCTTGGACAGCATCCAAAGCCTGGCAGCCTATTACATTGACTGCATGAAGCAGATCCAGTCTGAAGGACCTTACCGCATTGCTGGATACTCTTTTGGTGCCTGTGTAGCCTTTGAAATGTGCTCCCAACTGCAAGCACAACAGAATGCTTCCCATGCACTCAACAGTTTATTCCTTTTTGATGGGTCTCATTCCTTTGTGGCAGCATATACCCAGGTAAGGGGCACCAAGAGAATCTCTTTTCTGGGGACCATCCTCTCCCCTCAGGGCTCATTTTCTCAGAGCTTACTATTCTAGATATGAGCAATCTGAAAAGCTGACAGACTTTTCTTCACAGGCATTTTGGAAGACAGCTGTAGACAGTGGGTGCTTAGAGATGGCTGAAGGGTAGAAACACATAAGCGGTGGTCTTCATTAAATGGCAAGAGCTCAGGCACAAATGTTGCTCTTGCTATGATGAATCATAATGTTAGTATGTGTTCTAGAAGATCCTGGTGCCTGCAAGTCAAGATCCTCTTGTAGTGGTGTGAGGAAACCTTGCTTAAAGCTTCCCTTTCATTTTCATTGTACTTTAGAGAATATTAGGCTCTTGGCAATTTCCACCTGTGGATTTGCTTTTTAATCTGTCCTCAAGGGATTTCTCCCTTTCAGTTCACACTTTGGTTCTGTAATTGTTTTTATCTGACTTTTAGCATCAGGCACATCCCTTTCACATGTACGTTGTATACATTCACATTGTATTCTTCTGTTTTGCAGAGCTACAGAGCCAAACTGACCCAAGGAAATGAGGCTGCCCTGGAGACTGAAGCATTGTGTGCCTTTGTTCAGCAATTTACAGGCACTGAGTACAATAAGGTACTGGTTTTTTATTTTCAAGATCTGTATGTCTTGATATTGTACAAGAGGGGTGTGATTTTTTTATTTAATGGAGATGGATTCTCAGCTGTTGAGACTAATCTGGAAAAAAATATTAATATTTCCAGCTGCTGGAAGTTCTTCTGCCCCTGAAAGATCTGGAGGCTCGTGTGAATGCTGCTGTAGACCTAATAACTGAGACCCATACAAACATCAATCGTGAAGCACTCAGCTTTGCTGCTACTTCATTTTACCATAAACTGAAGGCTGCTGACAAGTATATACCAGACTCCAAGTATCATGGGAACGTGACACTGATGCGGGCAAAGTCTCACAATGAATATGAAGAAGGTCTAGGTAGAGACTATAAACTCTCAGAGGTCAGTCTCAGGCCCACTGGTGACTGTTGAGTTTCTCCTGATGTTTGAGGAAGCCAAAGAAAAGCATGGGAAATCATCCTTACTGAGGAAAAAAGGACAAAACCAACCTGAAAGAAATTATCGTTCTGCAGCTATTGTGCTCTAACAAGGATTAGAAGTCTCTAAAAGCAAATGAGTTGATTGGTTCCAGGCATTTTCTGTGGGTAGTGAGGGCCAGAAAGTCTTGCTTATATATAGGATAAGTGTTTTCTGTAGTTGATTCTTGCAGCTCTCTAGAATGTCTTTGGATAATAACGATGTTAAACGAGAGCAACTTTTAGTCTCTTTTCACTGTAGACCCTAATGTTAATTCACGGAATGAGGGCAGCCATCTGAAGAGCAAGTGTCAGTCTTCTGACAATAAAGGCGGCTTTTTCTAAGTTACCTTTTTTTTCACTTAGAAGCTAGTAGTTAGAAGTGGGTTTCTTGTGGGCTAAAAAAGGTTTGGCCTGTAGTCCAGATAAGGTCACTGTTCTTTAGCCCCTGCTCACATACGAGGGTGTTAAGTTGGTGCAAATACCAGGGAAAAGGAAGTGATTTTCAGAATTGCCTTCCTGCTTCTGGCATCTCCTATCCTTTCAGACGTCTAATTTAGTCATTATTGGTTCCAGACTAACTTATATGTTATTAAATTTGCATAATGACCTTAAAGGAAGATTTCTGGTGGTGGGAGAAAGATGGTGGGGAGCGGGGGTATTTATTTGGTTTACTGAAGGGCTTGGAAGTAGCTACTTCATCATTCATTCTTTGACACTGTAGGTAAATTATTCTTTTGGTACTAGGTTAGTTAACTTCCTGCACAGCTTATATTTGAGTGACTCACCTGTCAGGCTGTTAAACCTGGTTTAAAACCCTGGTTCCAAACAGTGCCCCACAGCTGATCTGCGAAAATGTGTCAGAGTAAAACTGGTGCTGTTTTTAACTGAGTTTGATAGAGACAGTGGTCTAAATTATGAGCAACTTAGCCACTTTGCGTTTGTCAGTCTTCTAAGTGACCAGCTGGTTGTAAATTGTGAATGAAGTTTTTCTTTCTTGTACTTACGCAGGTATGCGATGGGAAAGTATCTGTCCATGTTATTGAAGGGGATCACCGCACCTTGCTGGAGGGAGATGGCGTTGAATCAATTATTGGGATCATCCACAGCTCACTGGCAGAGCCACGTGTCAGTGTCAGAGAGGGTTAACGTCTACGTACTTACTGTCAATGACGAAGAAAATGCCAACAACATTCCTAGTTATGACAGACCCCAAGGAACTCTTCCTGTTGTTCAACATCTCATCTGTTCTGCTGCCAGAACTGGGAAGTCCAACAGGACTCAACTGGTCTTTTTCTGTCTCTTTCTTGCTTATCTTTTTCTTTCCCAACTTTTATGGGTTCTATCTCCTTCCTTTCCTGTGGCTGTTTTTCCCCGTCTCCCTGTCCATGTTAACTGTAGTGCTGTGACTCCGTCACTGTGCACTGCAATGAGGGTTCCCCACAGATGGTTGCTTCCTACACCCTTGGCAGTATAAAAAACAAATTTAGGAGTAGATTTCTTGTGCTTTATATTGTTTTTGTCTTAACAGTATTCCAAAGGGTATGTGATAGCACTTGTTGACCAAGCCTAGTGAACAGGGAGAGGAGAGGAGCTGCAGCTGATTTTGGAGATACTTTTTGTCTGTGAAGAATCTGTCTGCAGTTTAGGTCAGAAAGAGAATTTCATTGAGGGTTTTGTAACTATATTTTTTAATTTGCTATATTCTAAGTATTTATTGTGTCAAACCAGAGACTTCTTACTTGGTTTTAATTTATCGTGGGTTATAGGACAAAAGAAACATCCCTTTTTGGAGGGGTAGGTTTATTCTACAAGGGAAAGTTGACCATTTGTTAAACCAAAATGCATCTTTGAAATAATCTGGTTTCTTGTTTGTTTTGTTGTTTTGTGTTGTTTTTGTTTTTTCTTTCTCCCACTGCCCTGCCCTTTTCAGAAAGGAATAGGTAGAAAGAAGGATTATTGCAATCACCTACTCTTCAGAGGAGAGAGGGGCCTGGGGGGGGATAGGTTTGACAGATGCTGCTGTATTGAACAGCCTTAACATGGGCATGACAAAAAAGGCAAAGCTGTCCCTAGGCAGGTGCTTTGTTTATATTTGTGCAAGGTTCTGTGGCCTGCTGTATCAGAATGGGGAGGGCAGGGAATAGAGTTCCTTAACAATAACTGAACAAATCCTTCCACCCCTGCTCTCCCATAATCGAAGCTCAGGCAAACATACAAGTATCTACCCAAAGCCCCTATATATTTTATTTAGCATAGGGCTTGCTTAAGCCTTCTGTATTCATTTTCCTTTCAGTAATGAGTCTGAAAATCCCACATAAGTTAGCTAAGTAATCAGTTTGGTGGTCTGATTTTAAAATACAGTACCTTTTTAAAGGAAATTTGCATAAAAATCAATTGAAAAATTTCTTGCCTTTGCTATGCTGGATCTGTCCTTTCCGAAATCAGTAAATCCTTGCTACACTTATGATACAGAGGAGACCTGGGTAGCAACAAAGCACCAACTAGGAGCTATTGTGCTTCTCAGAACTGCTGTAAAACCCCGGTTCTCTCCATCTTCATTCCCCAGTGAAGTATCCTGGTAGTACAGGAGCATTCTGGTGACAGGAACAGATGGCTCTTCACTGCAGGTTCTGACCTAGTGTCTTTTGCTTATACCACCCTCTGTTGATAGTGGCTGGGTTAACTGGTTTTAGTTTTATGAAGTATTTCTTTTGTGAAATCTGAAATAAAACAACATAATGTCAGCTTAAACCATTTTGGAATGTCTTGTTCTTTTTTCTTTTTTTCTTGTAATTAATACTTTTTGGTCTGAAGAGTGTCTTTTTGGCTTTCCTAGTATTAAACAGAATTCATCACTGGTTGACTTTTGAATTATTTTCTAGCACCATTTCTTAATCCCATGTTTCACCTGGAATCTCTCACTTCTTGGTATAAAGCAAAAACTGCTGCTGACATATCTGATTTGTAGTCTGTAGAAATAATAATAATAATAATAATGAAGGCTTAGTATTCTGAAGCATGGCTTCTTGTTGCCATGATTTTGGTACCATAGATACAACCAATCTACAACCACAAGCTTGAAGGGAACCTTCTTAGACGAGCTTTTATTTGCAGTATTGGACAAGCCATTAATACTCCGGCCTCAGTTTTCCCATCTGTAAAATGGGACAATAGCATCTACCTTGGGATCTCTCTGAGGGTTAGATAGGCAATGGGTGTAAATGCTCTGAAGTTTTAGGTGTGATGTCTAAGTGTTGCACAGTAACAGGAGGAAAGTGTGTGATGTGTGAGGGGTACTGGATACTGATACTGGAACATACTGTGTGAACAGTGTGCATACCGTGGCACTTCATTACATCTACTGCACACTGCCCCTGCACCTACTGGCATAGGGTACTGTATAAAACAAATGGGGATGGGTTGGTTTGGTTTAACCACTGGCAGTGGCAGTGAGCCTGAAAAAAGGGTTTGGAATCCTACTTGTGTTGGTTATATTTAAAACTGGAAGGAAGAAGAAAGGAGTGATTAAACTTAGGGCAAATAGGTACAATAGTTCTGTGTTAAAGTGTGTAATGTATCTGAATGGGCTGTGTGGAGGGAGCAGGGACTAATGCTGTCCCATCTGTTGAAGCAGGAGTTTGACAAGTTCCCTGTATAAACAAGTATGTATGGTTTCATCTAAGCAGAGCTTGAAGATACTGTTTTAGTCATAGAAGTTGCTCAAGAATTACTTACAGCTTACATGCTGTCAATGTTCTTGTGGTTGTTATTTGAAAAGCAGAAGGTCATTTTGTTTAGGGCTTTTTTTTCCCTGTAATTATCTAATTATGAGCTATTGCCATGTAACCCATTATATAACTGGCTGCTAAACACACTGTGCCAGAAATAAAAACCTTATTAGTGCTGGTATTGCTTGTTGTTTCTCAGTAGCCCATCAGATTAGACAGAGGTAGAATAATATCAGAAGGCAAAACCCAATATTTCAGTTTCTTATTTTGAGAAGACAAGGGCAGAAGTGAAGTCCCTGACACCCTTCTCTGTGAAACTGATGTGGGGATTCGTGTCAGCTGATACATTCCATCCTTTTCAGCTGGCATCGCACAGGCTAAAACCATGGTGATCTTAATCTCAAGACTGAAGAACAACAGTTAACTTATCTTATAAACTTATTTAGGCTCACAAATGTACATAGCCATTTTGAAATGATGGACCATAGATCTTAAATCTGCAATAGGAAGAGTTCAAGGATGTATGGCACATAGTGTATGTTGTCATCAGTATTAAAGCTATTATTTTCCCTTTCTAGTCTACCACCTTCCTGAAGGCAAAGAAATAACACCTCTCGAAGATTGTAGTTTAAAAAATGCAAGAAGGGGCACAGTTTAATAGATCTGGTTACTTTAAATAGCAGTGAAGTTCTCTGGTGCTGAGATGGAGGTCAAGTAAAACCCAAAAGATTTAAGGTAGAATAGGAAGCAGGTGTTTGTTTCTTTTGCACTTAAATAAGGCATCCTTCCTGCAAATCAGGGTGTGAAAAAAAAAAAATAATACCCCTGGAACAGCTGCATCAGAGGAAAGGGGAGGGCTGATAGCGAGGAGGGCAGAGGCTGTATATTTAAAATAGCAACCTTGTTCTTTAGGCTGCTGAGACGTAATGAAACATGGTTAAAAAGAAGTTTGAAATGTAATTATTCACTGCAGCAAGTTGATCACAGTCATGAGTGGTAGAAAGCTGGAGAGCGGGGAAAATACAGGCTGTGACAGTGAACTTGGGCTGTGAAGGCTTGTCAATGGACAGACTCTAACAGGCTTACTGAGTAATTGGAGTGTACATGTAACCCTGATTAGGCCCTGGTGCTTTGTTAGAGTTTTTCTCTTGAAGAAAGGAAGTCCTGTAACTGAAGTTACATTGCTGTTTTGACTGGAGTAGAGATGCAGCATTTTTGATATTCTGGCAGGTGTTTGCCAAAAGAAGCAGAAATCCTCCATTGTGCTCATCCCGGTGATGGTCAGTGACTTTCTAAAATGATGCAGAATGAACGATTTTGTCATGGATGCTGTCATACGTGCTTCAGTCAGGCCCCGACCATCCGCCACCAAGGCCAGGACAGGCCTCTCACTCAGTCCGAGCTCTTGCGGTGCTCAGTCACGGCGCTTCCCCTCGGCACCTGCTGCGGCAGAGGCCGCAGTGTTTGAAGAAGCCGCCCTCGGGCCTCACGCCCCGGGCTGGGGGAAGACGGACCGCAGGTGCTGCCGCGCGGGCCGGGTGCCGGAGCTCCCTGCGCGGCCGCGGCGCTTGGCGGAGACCGCGCAGTCCCGGCACCGCAGCAGCCGCCCCGCGGGCTCCTCCGCGGGCTCCTCCGCGGGCTCCTCCGCGGGCTCCTCCGCGGGCTCCTCCGCGGGCTCCTCCGCGGGCTCCTCCGCGGCCCTGCGGCTGCTGCGCCTCTGCCGCGCGCGGCCCCTGCTGGCAGCGCCGCGGTTTCTGGAGGGGACGGCGCACGGCTGCACCGCTGAGCCGGCCGGAGCGAGATGGCGGTGGCACCGTCCGGCTGCGCCGGTGCCCGGCCCGGGCCCAGCGGTCGCCACAGCCCGCGGG
>VZTJ01001771.1:65932-93513 GCA_013397795.1 Orthonyx spaldingii | reverse complement strand
GGGGTCGGAGAGAAGGGAAGGGAAGCAGAGAGGTCGGGGGAAGAAAGGAAAAGGAAAAAAAAAACCCCAAAAAACACCCAAAACCTCTCTCCAAGCTAGTACGAATGCAGGAGAGCAGCGCAGCGTTGCCGGTGCTCCCCCCCCAAGCCCGGCAGAGCCGTTGCACCGAGCCATTGAACCGACCCGCACCCGGGGTCCCGCGGCTCCGGCCCCACCCTCCAGGTCCATCTTAAAGATACAGATGCCTCAGGCATTAAGCAGACGGTAAGGAATACAGGAAGTTCATAACAGCACCCCGGGACAGGACACTAATAGCTTTGGATCTTTCTTTACATTGTGGTGTCCCAGACTGTGCCCAGGACTCGAGGTGATGCAGCCCCAGTGCAGAATGCCTTCCCCAGCTCAGCTGGCGATGCTGGACCTGATCCCCCGAGGACACAGCTGGCCCTCCTGGCTGCCAGGGCACTGCTGACTCATTCAACTTGCTATCAGCCAGGACCCCCAGGTCCCTTTCTGCATCCTCCAGCCTCTCGTTCCCCAGTCTGTCCGTACATGCAGAGTCACCCTGTCCCAGGTTCAGAATATGCTGCTTGTCTTTATTAAACTTCATGTGGTTGGTGATTGCCTAGCCCTCTGACTGTCAAGGTCTCTCTGCAGGGCCTCTGTGCCTTCCAAGGAGTGGACAGCTCCTCCCAGTTTAGTATCCTCAGCACAGTTACAAATGTCAGCAAGGTTACAAGTCATTAATGAACCTATCAAAGAGCTCTGGGCCTAAGATGGAGCCCTGTGAAACCCTAGTGTGACCAGTCACCAGCCTAATGTCATCCCAGTCACTATAACCCTTTGCACTTGACTCATGAGCCAGTTGTTCACCCATCACACGATGCGTTTATCCAGCTATGGGCTGGACATTTTGTCCAGAATGATCCTGTGAGATACAGTATCAAATGCTTTACTGAAATCCAAAAGGATTTCATCACATGGCTTCCTTTGATCATTTTGAGAAAGAGTGTTTGGTATTATTAACTGTGCATGTTTGCCTGTTTCCTGTAGCAGGTAGTTGCTTCATAACTACATCATAACGTGTTGTCAGTACTTGAAGAAAGCTATTGCCTGATTATTCAACTTCTCTTTGATTTTCACAGTTCTGTGCCAATGATCCTGAAGTGTTTGTCCAAGCAGCACTACTGGCTCAGGATTACTGTGATGCCATAGACCTAAATTTGGGTTGTCCCCAAATGATTGCAAAGAGAGGTAAGTGCAAATCTTAACCCTGGATAAGCAGAGAAAAGGCAAGTGGTTTTTCAAATGTGAACATTGGCAGTAAAATGTCAAGAGGGTCAAATCAAGCCTTAGGGAGGGGCTGCAGAACTGCTGAAGTCAAACTTAGTTACACCCAGTGTAGCAGGTAACGCTTTGTAGTACCTAAGGCAAAAACTAGATATAATTAATTCCAATTTCTCTGAAGTGACAGCTCCTGTGTCTAGAATATCGTTCAGAAACAGTATTTTTAGTAAGAGCTTGATTTTCTTTCTGATTTCAGTTGCTCAAACAGTCTAATTTTGAAAAACTGCACTTAAAATGACATCATTCAGACACTTGAGATCTCCTATTTCCCTGATACTTGCACAGAGTTTTTTCACAGTAGTGTAGAAGAGGATGACACCTGCTGAATCCCTTAGATACCACGTTTGAAAACCAGAACCAGTGTTTGAAAATTTTGTATCAGTTAAGGTGTTGAGAAAAGATTTATTCAGTAACTGCCCATTCTTCTTCTACAGTATTTTTCAAAGACTAATAGGAGATGATCAGTGGTGCAAATAGATGTTTCAGTCTGATCGTCTTTTATTCAAATGGGATGTATTAAACATCTGGTATAAACCCCTAGAAGTTAGACTTGGGGCTGCCAGTGTCAACACATCAGGCATAGGGAGTACCAGTGAAAGCAGAGTGTGGGGATTCCTTGTTTATCCTGTAAATGTGGGGTGGCAGGGAGAACAGAATGATCCGACTTTTCCCGTTGGGGCAGGACAGAACAACTCTCTTTCTGCCAGTGAGGCATGAGTGTCTGGGTCTTTGTTTGTGAATGTTTATGAAAACTGTTCTTCAGGCTCTTACTATTCTGCACAAGTCTGTCATATGCTATTTTATCATAGGTCACTATGGAGCATTTCTGCAAGAGGAGTGGGATCTTCTTCAGAGAATGAGTAAGTATTTAGAGAGGCAATAGGATGAACTAATTATTGAGGTAAAGTTTAGGGATTTTGGGGGAAAGGAGGTGCATCATATTTCTTTGGGCAGAGTTGTGTTTGGGTTTTGAAGAGACGGTTGTGTTCTCTTTTTTTCTTTTTTGTCACTCTCCTTTTTTTTTTTAATTTCTTGCTGTACTCTAGTGGTACCCTCAAAGTACTTGGTGGTATCCCACTGCAAACTCACACTAGATCTGCTAAAAACTTTCGTACCTGAAACAGACTTCAGGTGAAAGTGAGTCAATTAAGTTCCAGTCTCATATGATAGCTTAGTGGCTCTCGAGTCCCACTTTTTCATTTTGAAGTTCTCGGGTGCCAAGAGTTGTGTTTCTGCTCGAAGCCACAGTTGCCCTTTTCTGATCAACTCCATGTACTCTTTCTGTCCACAGCATAGCAAATTATGCCTTTCCTTTTCTAACTTGTATAGTTGTTTTCATGCTATCAGTAGCTGTTGTGAATAGTATCATATTTTTTTTTAAGAAATACATCTGTAACTGATATAAAAAGCAAAGTTTTGGTCATTTTGTAGAACTGAGAATATGCCTTCACCCCACTTCAAAGCAAGTGTTGGAACTGTGAAGTTAGTCTTATTTCTGTTTGCATTCCTGATGGTCTGGGGAATCTTGAGTGATGTTTGGCACAAAGACACTGCTGACAACCTGGAAGACAGACAGTGCTTCCTTGCCCAGCATGTAATGTGGCTGTTGAGAAATATGCAAATCAGAATAGCCTCAAGGTGTGAAGAGAACCAGGTCATCTAGTTGGGTGAGAACCCAGGCTGTCTAGTAAGAGAGTTGTCTTAGGCTGTCCTCTTCCTACTTCTTTCCCCAGCTGCCTTTAAAATGGTGGAGCACTCTTTTCTGCTTGCACCTGTATACACCTTGCTTGCTCCTTTGAAAGGGTGATAGGAAGAGCTCCTAGGATTAATGTTAGAAGACAGCAGGTGACTTTCTACATTGTATACCCAAGCTCTGGAATAGAAGAGAATTTCAGACAAACCATTACTCACTGTTTTCCTGTTGGCTCTCTTTGTTAGCTCTCTTTTAGTATTTTTGTGATTCCGTGTACTGTGTAAGGACTGGGAGTTTAACACGATGTTCTAGATTTCATCCTGACTTTATAACCTACATTTACTACTTGATTGGGTCCACAGCCTACTTCACTTGATAAGCCTCTGCTTGCCATGGATAAGACTTTGCTTATCATGATTATTTGGGTGATAATTTGCAAAGAAGTGAAGCACTTTTTGTAGGAAAGGTAGACAAGCAAGTGTTAATGTTGGAGGAGTACTATAGCCTGTGATGATAATAAACTTGTATCAATAATTAAGTTGTGAGGGGGTGGTCTATGAAAGTGAAGGCTTGAGGCAGTGGAAATGTTAGGGCTATTAAATGGGTGACTATTTTATGCCACCTTGTTAGGATGCAGATTTTGTGCTTCACGTTTATGTTACTGTTATGTGATTAAACTATGCAATAAGGATTGCAGAGGACACTGCTGATTTTTTAAGCTGTGAGAACTGCATAGCATTAACTTCTCAGGCTTTTTCCATACTACCCAGTATCAGATCTTGAGGAGAGCAGACACTTTTCATAGCATTGTGCAGCCCACTTACCTGTCTTTTCAATCTTTCTCAGTTTTACTGGCTAACGAGAAGCTCTCTGTTCCCATCACATGCAAAATCCGCGTTTTCCCAGACATTGACAAGACAGTGAAGTATGCACAGATGCTGGAGAAAGCTGGCTGCCAGGTAAGAAGGCAGCTGCTCCCTCTACTCTTGCACTGGACACATATCTTTATGTAAAGTATTTGATGAGCAGTTCTTGGAACACTGTAGAGATGAATAGGCTGCATTATTTTGCAGACAGAGCAAACAGGATGCAGACAGATTCTGTGTGTTTGCAGTCCTAGGCTGCAGGTCAGTAGTGTGGTACGGAAGACATGATGATTTCAGAGTCTCTTGTAATCACTGCACTGTGCAGTGTCCTTCACTCTGGTTGAACATCTCAATCTTCACATAATGCTGCAGGAGGCAGTGTGAATGCGTGAAATCCACAGTACTGCAGAAAAAAAAGGGTATCAGAGGGTATCACTAGAAGCAATAGGCAGCTTTCTAGGATTTAACTCCAGTTAAATTGGAAGAGATGGTCTGTAGTTAGAGACAGTACTGCCAGTATTTGGACCTTTTGCTGAGGAGAAAGCTAAATCAATATGTCACAAATTTGAAAGCAAATCACAAGTGGCATCCATTGCAATCCAGTGCAAAACGAAATCTGTAGGTTATCCCATGATACAACCTTGTCATGCCATGGAATAGCAAGATGAAAGGAGCCTAAGACCATACCACGGTAGGTGAGCTGCTGATATCCTTCTGTGTTGCTAAACTCCCTGCACTGTTGAAATAGCAGCAGGAACTCAGTGACATCCATGAAGTGTAGGGGGTGAAAGGAAATTTTTGTCAGTGGATTTATTCCAGTGGTTCATACACATGGAAAGTAAATGTAATTTTGTGTTCCAGCTGCTGACTGTGCATGGCCGTACTAAAGAACAGAAAGGACCACTTGCTGGTGTGGCATCTTGGGAGCACATTCAAGCTGTAAGGTTAGTGAGCAGTGCCAGTCTTAGTGGATTCCTGCTAACACTCTGGATTTTAAGCAGAGTGTACAGTGGCACTGAAGAGCAAACAAATTTGTGTGGCAGGAGGAGAATTTCTGGGTTGACTCTAATTCTCAATTTTATGCATCTGTTTTATTCACTGGTATAGAAAAGCTGTAAACATTCCTGTATTTGCAAATGGAAACATCCAGTGTCTCAGCGATGTGGAAGAATGTATCCGTAAGACAGGAGTACACGGCGTCATGAGTGCTGGTAAAGAAAATGAACTTTCACTCATAACAGATGAGAATACAAATTGTTTCTTATTCTCTTAGCAGCCCCGTATACATTTATTAAAAACTTATGTCAGATTGACTTGGTGAAGAGCTTTGCTTGACAGCTGAGTGGCCATTCTCCCTCCTCTTATACTGGCCATCTCATACCAGGACCAGGAATCACTTATGATTTGTAAGAATTGCTATGTTGGACTTGCAGTACCATTGACTAGACAGCTGAAATCTACTCTAACTTGTCAAAGGCATATGGGGCTCCTGTTGTCCTGGAGTATTTTTGTGACATATGTTAATCAATGGAACAGTTTTTGAATGGTTCTCGATGAACTAAGTGCATCTGCAGATTAATATTCTTGCAGGTGGTTCATGTTGGGTTGGGACAAGAAAGAATTGACATAACTTCGTACAGGAAGAGCTAGGATAGGCATCAGAAAGAGCTTCTAATCACTCACACAGCTAAAGAAGGGTTGTAGAATCTTTGTTTTAGAAAATACTGGTTAACAAAAGACTTGTGAAGACAGTAGAGAAAAGCACAGTGAGAAGCTGTATCTGTGGACTTAGTTAGGCCAGACCAATATCAGTGCAGACATAAGGCAAGACACCTGTCATTTCTGTATTGAACCACTGGGCAACAAAAGCAGTGATTTCTCTATTTATTAATTGGTTGACTGTCTTTGCGTCAAGGTTAGATGCCTTTCTAGAAACTGTAGTTTAATTAGCTATGAGCTGTTTGGAGTAATTAAGAATTGTATAGTGAAATATAGTATCCTGAGGTCAGGCTAGAGTTTTATGGACTGTGTGTTCCTCCTGTGAGTACGTGGGTGATGTGACTGTGGCTGTAGAATCACAAAAAAGATGATCAAACTCCAGAGCAGAGATTTTGGCCTTTGTTTCAATCCTGAAGTGAAAGTTTGAGTATTTCTTTTCGTTCCCTAGAAGGTAATCTTCATAACCCAGCTTTGTTTGAGGGCCGGAACCCATTGGTGTGGGAGATGGCTGAGGAGTATCTGGAGATAGTGCGGAAGTACCCGTGTCCATTGTCTTATGTTAGGGCTCATCTCTTCAAGCTCTGGCATCACACGTGAGTATCTCCATAGAACTCTTAATGTTTTCAGGGCTCATCCTGCTTAGCAAGTGTCTGGGTTTTCTGAACAAGGATTTGTTTGGCCAGAGAGAGTATGCTGCAAGGTTTTCTTTCCTAGAACTGGCTGGAGAAGGGTGTGGGCTGAGGCCTTTACCCTTCACTTCCTATCTGGGGAACAGGGCATGGGGAATGAACAAGTTGCCACAAGATCAGCCGGGGCATGAGCTCACAGCACACCAGTTGCCATGTGGTAACTGCCCTTATGCACACACACACTTCATGGCAAACACAAGTCACCTATCTCCCTCCTTGTTCATTGTGAGGCACAGTGCTGTTGCGTTTATTGTGCAGTAAGAGCATGGCTATGGGCAGTTATTGAGAAGCAGCTGATGCATTGTACATTCATGTCAGCTTATGTCACAATACCTTGGTTGTCTGCCAACTATTTATCTGGAAAAGAGAAACGTGTGCTTTTCTCTGGACTTACAAGGAAGAACATAAGCTTCTACCAAAGACAAATGCATCAGGAAAAGTGTATTAAATGCTTTTATAAAGTTATTTTTAGTTGATCTCAGTCTAAATATAACTTGATGTTTGGGATTTGCCTCAGGCTTCAAGTTTACCATCAGCTGCGTGAAGAATTAGCAAAAGTGAAGACTCTAGAGGGCATTGTAGATGTCAACAGGGAGCTGAAACTGCGATGCCAGGTACCAAGATGGGCCCTAATCTCCCAGAACAGCACTGCCTGCACTTGGTGGGAATGTACCAAGTATGTCATGCAGTTGACATCCATTAGTCACTTCTCTGGGACTTTGTGGCTTACCAACCTTGATACTGGTAGCTTACTACAGTAGCATCCCCTTAAGTCTGGACAACTTCACATGGGATAAAGTTGATTGAGGAGTTACAAATGTGCTTCAATTCATCTGTCTTAGTAGATTTTTTTTTTTTTCACCTATATGTAACTGTCAGTAATTGTTAGCTTAAATTTCAGTTTGTAATTTCCTGGCATTTGAAGTGTTACTTAGTGTATTTCCTGACAACTCCAGGAAAAATGACTTTAACTCTATGCTGCAGGAAGAAATAGCTAATCAGAAAGAAGGAGAAAAGCCAAAAGAAGGGTTGCCTTTTTTCCACTGGATCTGTCAGCCATACATCAGGCCAGGGTGAGTTACCTATTTTTATACTCACAGGTACTCATAGGCCTTTCCCACCCATACTGTCAGTATCAGCCATTGATTCTGTTCTAGGTGCTTATATTCATTAAAAAAAAAAACAACAAAACAACTTTGGATTATTTTTATTCTAGTTTGTTTTTTTCCTAGTTATTGCTTTGTTTGTGGGGATGTTGCTTATCATTTCATCTTCTCCTTTGGATCCTCCTCAAATTTCTCTCTCTCTGGAAAGTAAAAACTGGGAATCCCACTGCAGCTCAGAACAAGAACTTCATGTGCAGCAAATATGCTCCCTGACAGTGCTTTGTTGTTACATGCAACATGAATGTTGCTGGTAACTGCTATCGTAGCAAAGATGAGAAGTAAATTGTATTCTGTAAAGGATGCTTATAACGTATGGACAAGCTTTTCAGATAGTTTATTCCCCTTCTGCTGAAAATTGGGCTGAAGAAGAGAACAAGTGTGTCAAGATTAATGCTTAAGTAAATACTTAAAAAATGCTTAAGTAAAACCTGGGAATAACAGGTGCCTAATTTAACTGGCCAACTTTAATTGGCTTTCCAGCTGATATATCTGATATAACACTGCCAGTGTTAACCAAAAAAGTTAGGTTTTTCTATCCCACTTCTAAGGGCAATGACACTTCCTTGTAGCCATGACAGAAAGGTTTATGGTTTACCCAGATTTCTGTAAACCAAAATAATGGGCAAGGAACAGCTTCTTCTTCCTTCCAGCCAACTTATGATGAAATTCACTGTTTCAGGCCAAAGGAGAGATGCAGGGAGAATGGAGACAGTGGAACTGAAAAAGGTGTGCGAGGGAAACGTGCTCTGGAAGAAGAGGAAGATGGAAATTCTGAGCTTTTGTCAAAGAATAAACAAAAAAAGAAATTAAGAAATCCAAATAAAAGCTTTGATCCATCTTTAAAACGTAAGTTCCATTTACTGGCACAAATGTATGGAGAGTTGCTG
The DNA here is from genome assembly GCA_013397795.1 of Orthonyx spaldingii. Classification (NCBI taxonomy): domain Eukaryota; kingdom Metazoa; phylum Chordata; class Aves; order Passeriformes; family Orthonychidae; genus Orthonyx; species Orthonyx spaldingii. The sequence continues at coordinate 85,146 of VZTJ01001771.1, read as the reverse complement.
ATACCACCTTTGACATAAATTGCCACTAAGAATTTTCCTTGCTTGTGTACTTGTAGAAACTTCTTTAAAAAGAAGGGGAATTGTTGGGAAATTTCAGTAGCAGGGAATGTGATTAAAATAATGTTCACTAGTAAAAGAAATAAGAATCAAAGTAGTAGGTCATTGATTCTCTCTAAGCATCTTTTTAAGATCAAAATGGTTTCCAAACTAAATTGTAGCTGTCACTAGCATTTGAAATGGAAATTTTGTCTGAATTTCAAGCTGATGTTCTCCTGTTTTATGCTTGACTTGAGGATTAAAATTCTCTATGTTTGGATTTAGCTTAGAGGCACTTAAAAATTCAAAGTATCTTTACCTTAGCACTGTTATTTGAGGTACTGTATTTTTATTTCAAAAAGACTCTCTGGCTTGAAAAGCATCAAGCTTTGTCTGGTCCTGATTTTTATTTTTAACTTATTTCTTCCATATAAAATACCATTGCTAAAATCAGCTTTCTCTCTCTCTCTCTCTCTCTCAGCCAAATATGCAAAATGTGATCAGTGTGGAAACCCTAAGGTAAGTCAGTACAAGTGTCCATAAAAGCATTTCCATTAAGTAGAAATTAAATGACCATGTAGGGGTCAATTGTGCAATGTCTGAATGGGGATAAGTGACAAGCAGTGTCCCTCAGGGGTCTGTATTGGGACCAGCACTGTTCAATGTCTCCATCAATGATGTGGACAGTGGGATTGGGAGCACCCTCAGCACATTTGCAGATGACACCAAGCTGAGTGGAGTGGTGACACACCCGAGGAACAGGGCCATCCAGGACCTGGACAAGCTCAAGCAGTGGCCTGTGGGAACCTCTGAGGTTTAACAAGGCCAAGTGCAAGATTCTGCACTTGGGTCAGGTCAACCTGGATATCAAATCTAGGCCAGGAGATGAATAGATTGAGAGCAGCCCTGCCCAGGACTTTGGGGTGCTAGTGGATGAGAGGCTGGTCTGACTAAGCAATATGTGCTCACAGCTCAGAAACCACCGCTGTTCTAGGCTGCATCAAAAGCAGCGTGGGCAGCAAGTCAAGGGGTGGGGGGAGTCTGTGCCTTTGCTGTGCTCTTGTGAGACCCCCACCTGGCATACTGCATTCAGCTCTGGGGCCCTTAGTGCAGGAGACACGTGGAGCTGTTAGGGCTACAAAGATGATCGGGGGATGGAGCCCCTCTGCCATGGAGACAGACTGAGAGACTGGGGGGTGTTCAGCCTGGAGACGAGAAGGCTCTGGGGAACCTTACTGCCCCTCCCAGTGCCTAAAGGAGACTTAAAGACAGCGATGGACTTTTTAGCAGGGCCTGTTGCAGTAGAACAAGGGATGAAGGGTTTAAAGTAAAAGAGAGTAGATTCAGACTACATATATCATAGCTTAGAAGTCATTTTTTATGGTGAGGCAGTGGCCCAGGTTGCCCAGAGAGGTTGTGGATCCCCCATTCCTGGAAACATTCAAGTTCAGGTTGGACAGGGCTCTGAGCAACTTGATCTAGTTGAAAAGTTTGAAATGGTTGAAAACAACCCATTGCTGTGCAGGGGGTTGGAGTAAATCACCTCTAAAGGCTCCTTCCAACCCAAACTGTTGTATGATTCTCTTCTGTTATTCAGAGTCCTGAGGTAGGTCTGTGCCAGTGCCCAGTCACACAGGTGTATGCCAAGTCCTGCTGCTACCTATGTGTGTGTGTGTGTGGGGAGGAAAGTCCATACTTGGACAAAAGCATTTTAACCATTAACTGTAACCAGTCTCTGAGGTTGAAAGTGCTGCATAAAAATCCCTAACCTATATAGGTTCTTTGAGAGAATTTGCCTTCCTCTCCAAAAAAAGTGCGGTCTTACTGCTGCTGAGGGTATTTATTGCTAAGACAGTTGAGTGAGTTAATTGAACCGTCCAAGATACCTTGGAAAACAAATCTCCAAACTTCCACACATGTATGACACGTGTATTTTACTGTGAAATGAAAAACAAACCCTGTCTTACTATGGTTAGTGGTGAGTGGAGTTTTTCTGCAAAGCGAAAATTTGAATAACTGGTGTAGTTCTTAGAGTACTAATAAAAATACCTTAAATGTCAACCCAGTGCAGCCTGTAGTGAGTGTCAGGCAGCACCTGCAGCTCTGTTTTGTGTTGTGTTTTGATCTCTGCCTTTATCAAAACAAGCATAAGCACCTCCCCATCCTCAGTTCTGCCTTTGCAGCAGATTAACATTGGCTTTCACCATTAGCAATGTGAAATGAGGCAGCTGGTTTGCAGGGTGTGTATTGAAATTTCAAATATTTGATATTTGCAAAGAGTTCATTTTGCTTTTGTTTGTTTATTTTTCCCTTAGGGAAAAATAGCTGTTTGCTTGACAGGGTGGTGTTGCTGAGCTGTGTGAGCAGTGTATTTATCACTGGTAATCTACCTGTAAAGCAGGGTGCAAGATGCAAGTAATTTTGTGTTCTAGTTTAAAAATCAGCTTTACACCTCGGGGGGTGGGGGAACATGGAACACAAGCATGTGATGTTGCTCCCTGCTGTAACAGTTACACCAGCGCAGCAGTGGCAGCCAGCTGGGGCTTAATTTGACATTGCAGCTAGTGAAGAAAATGTTTTTTTTTTTGCTGTGTTCGTTTATTGAGAAAATATTGAGCACTGGGCTGGCCTGCTTTCAAAGCCATCCTGTTTCATAGCTAATCCAGGTGACATTGCTTGGTGCATAAACCAGGATTGTCTGCAGCAGGGCTTAGACTTATTTTTGTTTGGCTCTTGCATCACTGTAATGTTGCAGGCAGCCATTGAAATCTTCTGACTAGGCGTGTAATGTATTTTTTTTCCTCTAGATTATGTGTTTCTGAGCTATGTAATGAAATGGGGTGGGGGGGTGTGGAGAAAGAGGGAGAAGGCACTCAACTAAAGCCTCCCTAAACATGGAGGATTTTCTAACTGGAGTGGAGGGAGCCACACTAAAGATCACCCCCTTTTCTAAAATGTGTGTGAGCAAAGCATACCAGAGACCCAGGCTCCTATAGGCACATCATCAGTTAGCCAAGACTCAGCTGCTGCTGTCCCCCAAAGGTCATACATTGTATTTCAGTAAATACACAGGTGTATTTTAAGATGCAAGTAGGGAAGTAATTCTGGTGGTATTTTAGGCATAGCTGCAGATGGTAGCACGTCAGGCACTGTGTTTCATGTTGCAGAGAACTAGAGCAAGCACCAAATATGCTCATGCTTGTTCCAGAGGACTTATGGCATGTGCCTGCTCATAGTGGGTAACTTGGGCTGCCCACCAGGCTACTGGGGTTGCACAAGTTGAATGTGGATTTTTTTTTGGTTGGTTGGGGTTATTTTGTTCTTATTTGTGCAAACAGTTATGTGCAAACAGTTGATAGCCCCCACTATGACATCAACTCCATCATCTTCATTAGGCTGAGTACATGGTTTTTTTTCCAATGATTTGAAAGTGCAGAACTGTACTGTTACTTATTATAGTAAACAATAATAATTTTATTTTCACTGACACAAGCTTCTTTATACTGCTATCCCAACCCAGGGCAATAAATGTGTGTTTAACATGTGCCGAGGATGCTGTAAGAAAAGAGCATTCAAGGAGACAGCAGATTGTCCAGGTAAGTGTACCTGGCCTTACCAGACATCCAGCAAACAGCTCACCTCCCATGTATACCCATTACTTTAATCTTTGGGTTATGGGGTGTAGGTGAGTGTCAAAATCTACATACATAGCTATGTAGAGGTTTATAGTACCATTTTAAAAGACTCCTCTTTCTTCTGTGTATGTTATTTCTCCTGCTTCCAAAGCCTCGGGATGCAGTTTCCAGCCTGTGAGAACCCATTCTTTATAAGGAATGAGATATTTTGTTTACCACTGTAGTCATCTCATTTCAGGATGATGGTTGGGGGTTTTTTTCCCCTTTTGCTTTTTCAGGTCATGGATTACTTTTTAAGACCAAGTATGAAAAATCCCTTTCGTGGCAGCACAGTCAAAGAGGAATTCAAACCCCAGAGATCAGTCAGAGAGGAGATGCAGAGGTGGGGGAGACGGCAGTGCTGAAGGAGGCTGGTGACAGTACAGTGTGAAGCTTTGGAAATGAACAGTCCAAGAGCTCCTGCCAGACCACTACTTCCCTGGGCCAAAGAATGTGTCATCTCCAGCTCAGTCAGCTGTGTGAACTTGTTCTACATGATTAGGTTCTGGAAAAGTTTTATTTAAGTAAAAAACTGCTTACTCAGGGAATTATCCTGCATTTGAAATAAAAGAGATGCAATTAAATGCCTCCTGCTGTATTTTAAAGACTGAAAATGCCGCATTTTTGGGTGGGGGCAATTTCTGTAAGCTGCCAGTATACTCTGCCTCCTGTATGCTCATTAACCCTTCATGCTCTGTTTTTAATACTGGAGACTGAGTTTATTGTATTAGAACAGACTTCTGGCGTGCTAAAAATAGCAATGTCAGTGACTTCCTCACTAACAGAAAATGTGTCACATCATGTTTTAGTAGGCCACGTGTTCAATGCAGAAAGGAATGCAGCAGTGCTTGGAAAATGTGAGTGTAAAACTGCAATATCTTGCTATAACCACATTAATAATTATTAGTTCCTTACAGTTTGATGAAACATAACAGTCTTCCATGAGCCAAAGGCTGGGGGAGGATGAAATCTTTAACAGAGAGGGTTGTCTAAAAATATGTGGCAAGTTGGAACCAAGTCCATGAACATTTCCCTGCTCGAGGTCTCATACTTCATTATGTGATCATTCGTTCTCCTTTCCACCTGATAAATTCTGAAAGATCTGTGACAAAGCCAGATACAGGTCTACACATGCTTTTTTAAAGATGGGAACTTGAAACCACCTCTCCCACCTTGTGTGGAAATAGTCCACTTCTTCCTTTGCATTGGCATAGATGCTAAAGCTGTCAAGTATTCTGAGTTCCCTGGTCTGTTCCCCCCTCTTCTAGTAAAAATGCTGAGTACTCATGATCCTGGAATTTCAAACTATTTAACTGACCTCTTCCCATTTACAATTTCCCAAAAATATCGGAAAGCTCAGTCGTTCTCCTGCTCACTGCACCAGAGAAAATTTACAAAGTCCAAAAAGGTGAAAGAGCCAGTTCCAACACAGGAGAACTGGGGCTGAGTGAGAGATTGAGCTTATCTTCTTACCCACACAGAGAGATTTTAGATCACACCTCCCTCTCACAAATACAGTCTCATCACAGAATCACCAGTGTGAAGGAAGCTGGCTTTAGGCTCCTAAATTCAGGAGGGGCCTTGTGCTTGAGAACAGTAATTGGACGCCTTTCTATAACAGAATTAGTATTTAAGGTATATTTGTGTCCCCCCATCCCAAGGCATTTCTTAACAAGCACAATGGAGAAATGCAGACATACCTTATCTTGTTTGCTCCTGTCCACCTCTGTGCATCCAGCTACAAATCACCACGCTAATGGAAAAAAATTTCAACCTGAACTTTCAACAGCCATGCTAGAAGAGGCCAACCTTGCAGTTACTAAGGCAAAGCTGTCCAGATGATGCATGGCTCACTAACGAATGTTTGTGAACTCAGAGGCCCAATTACAACATGAGCAAAGTCAAGCCACTTACTGTTCACATTGGGCACACCTGCACTTAACAAGGGATTACTTTCAGGCTAGGCAATATACTAATTATCCTGTTTATCTCTAATCCAAAAGTTGCAGTCTGCCAAGGCGGCAAGGTCATGGCCTATTTTGTTTCTGTTTCATAGACCCTTAAGGAGATACACGCTATTTAATTTTACTGGAGTAGAGGTAGGAAAAGGCAGTGCCCTGAATGTAGAATGATGCTGAAAATGATGCTCAGTCTTCAGGTTTGTGGGGAAAATGGATTCTCATAACTAAATTATTTTCAGAGGTACACAAGAAAAAGTTGGGGGTATTTCACCTGACAAAACAGAAAGCCAATTGCCTTTATTTGACAAACAGGTTATGAAATGAGATATGAGGATTTTTTTTTTTAATTTTTAAAGACAAAAAGTGCATCAAAACAAAGACTGAATCTCCGAGATTTCAGCATGTATTTATGGGGTACAAACTTTATGCACAGAGGGTTCACAGTTATATCGACTACAGGCACAGAGAGTACAGTAGTCAAAGCCAGAGTTGAAGGCTTAGAGAACTGAACGAGTAGTACCTGTAGGGTCAGGGACAAAAAGAATACCCAGCCTGATCTACCACCTAAAGCCAGATTTTTCAGGTCCTGCCACTCGAGTTCCTGTTTGAATTAGACCATCTCTTGCTAATGCAGCTGCCCTTCAGTCTGTAGCTTTAATAACTCTACTAAAGCCTAAGCTTGAATTATTTCTTTGCTGTCAAGAAACTTAATTGGATTATGCATTTACCAAGCTTCTAATTACTGAATCTTGTACATTTTCTCTTAAGAGCTTGACACGCACTATTAGCCAGTTTCTGTTCCCTTTCTAATTAATTTAGCCTGATCAAGTTATCCTATGAGAGAATCTAAAGTTACACAGCAACCCTATGAAATGTTGAATGGAATTCAGAGATCTATAGGAACTCAGAAGCCAAAATAACATTAGTTTAAGTACAAAGCCCATTTGCAAAGCAGACAGTAATTGTTGCCCTATTCCCTAACATCATCAGAGGAAACAGAAGTCAGTTCCACACCAGTTTGGTGTTTTTCACCCTACTGCAAATTCACAGCTGATGGAATACCAGAGAAGTGAAACACTTGCCTTGTCTCAGCCTCCGCTGTCACAAGCAGGTGGTATAAAAAATACTAAGAGCACTGTCTTGTGCAGCACACTGCTGCCCCACTGCTATCTGCTTCATATAAAGAACAATGAAGAAGATGGCCTAAGAATCTCAAATAGTCAAATTAAGTTGGCCGATACTTTAAAAGAAAAATAAATCAGTGCTTGACAAGCACTTTCTACCAATACATGACAGGTCTTCATCAGAAGCGTTGTTGCTATTAAAGTTTCCTCATTTTCTGGAAGTTTTTATTACATTGCACATATCAGAAATAGTACCTTGTTCAGCGGCAGTTTTGGGAGCTATCCAGAGGATGGAGCAATGCTGAGACCATTGCTGCAGAATCCCAGGAGAGATGTACAGATCATACCCACATGGCCTGGGGCAAAGACCCAGCTTTGTTATTTTGTCCCTCACCCACTGATGCCTTTCAGCCAATAGCAGCTTACAGATGATGCTGCACCAGCCATGGTCCATAATCAGCTCTTACAGACCTCCCCCTGCAAAACTCGGCAACACAGACCACTGTGCTGGCCAAGTTCTGGGCAGATAATTCACCCTCAACTACTCTAACACAAATCTCATAATGGCCATTTCTACATTACCACTGAGAGTGATTGTGCTAATTAAAACTGCGTTTGCCAAAAGAAAAAGGTTCTTTCCAACTATTTTTCCTTTATTCCTAGCAAGATCATGTAAAGAAAGCAGGATTTACACTGCATGAGGAATCCATCATGGCCTACCACTGGCATTTCCTTAACAAAAAGATGCTGCACAAGTTCATTAAATCCACACGAATGAGGTCCTCTGACCATATCTTAGACATACCAACTGCTATACATCCCACAAAACGTCATCCACTGAATGACCTTGATGGTCACAGGGAATCACTGAAAATTCATTCTATGTGGGTCACTATTTTCCCATTTATTACTTGGGAAATTGCTTAGAAATTTAAGGTAAGGACAATTTTTACTGGGGGAAACTGCTTATGAATGCAATTTACTTAGAACTATATCCATAGTTGAATTTTCTGGGGTTTGGGACTTGCAGGCAGTTAGAACTGAGGCAGGTGTTGGACAATGTCTAGACGAAACGTGCCTGGACAGCCCTGACTCCCACCTACAAGATTCTAAAGCAACAGCAGCTTCTTTCACAGGCTAAAGGAGAGAGTTACATGCCAGTAATTCTGCACAAAGCAGCCACGGTGCCAATGAACTAAGCAATAAAAGAGAAATGATCGATCACTCCCAAAGAGGCTGCAAGCATTTTTATCTGGGGGGACGACAACTTACCACCTCTACCCACGCTACAGAATGAGGGCCACAGCTGGAAACTGCTGTTGCCACCTTGTGGGCCCCTTGTGGCTGCTGAGGGATGTGTGATGCTGCTGGAAGAACAGACTCCAGTCAGCTCAAGACATCACTGACCACTGAGGAGCCCTGCAGCAGAAATCCTCCAGCAAGGGACAGATGTCAGTCAATAAAATCCAGGGAGTGGAAGCACAGGCAGCCACCTGGCATGGTGCACTTCACTGGGATGCAAAACCATCTTCTACACAGCAGAGTGTAAGATGTTTGCCTTATAAATAGTATCACTGGCCCATTTGGGGAAGAAAGCAAAAATGTCTGAGTAGCATTTTAGGACTGAAAAACTGTCCTTCAGCATGAACAGAAAGCATGACAGTACTTTCCCCGCATTTCTTAAAAGGATGTAGAGCAATTTACCCAAGGACTCAACTTGCCTTTCTCACTAAACTGGCCATCAGTAATGCCTGACACAAAGGTCTTCCCTCAAAAATGAGAGAATTTTTCCATGCCAAATGTAACCAAAGACCTCACAGAAACTATTGCTTCCATTTTCAGCACCTAAGTAATAAAAAGCATGGAAAGCCAGGAGAGGCCACTGTTGCTACAGGAATTTTGCTCTTTGAATGTTCCTTCAAACTGCACTTTCTTCGCAGTTCATCCAAACTACGTCTCCAACCAGATCAGAAAGCAAAACACAATGGCCTACGAAACATCATGAAGCTTAGCAAAAAAACAGTGGCTTGAGATCAAAATACCTAAAACCCAACTTTAACACAAAACTCCAAATACTCAGAAGCTTTTTAATCCTGCTGTTTAATGCACTAGATATAACAACTTATTTTTTAAAAAAAAGCAGGAACACATTAACAGTAACATCTGTAGTCAGTTGCCAGACCAGTCAGGGCTGGATCACGATTCTCAGCTTGCCTGATGGATTAGATGAATACAAGGCTGCAGTGACTTCAGAAAATTCAGTGCATATCTCCTTTCACGAATACAGGAAGAACACACACACACATACACACAGATACCCTGGGCTGCCACTTTTAACCCCTTTATAAAAGGAAAAGCAGAATAAATGCACCTGGAGAGTGGGCACCTACACTGACCCTTTTCAGCGCTTCCACAAGACTTGAGCAGTGTTTTATGGCATTTATCCATTCTACCCAAAACAACTGTTGCACATTTGGGGAAACCATCACACACTACGGCAGTAAGACTGGGCAAGCAGCAATAGTTGCATGAAGTAGAGATTTACTGCTATGGTAACACTGGACCCCAAAGCCAGGTCACACACAAGTGGGAAACACATCAGGAGACAGTTCTTTGAAAACAGAGACCAGAGAGAGAGAGGCTGCAGGTAAACATAAAACCCTAAAATAAAGGCCTGTGACTGAATGAATGGAAGCAATGCCATGTTTTTTGGTGCAGGTGAAAATTCTCCAAGAGTTTCTCAAAGGACATCTCCTCCCCCATCAGAACTCTAGCTCCATAACTGAGAGCAATGCACTTGTAAGTTTATTTAGAAAAAAGAAAGCTCAGCATTGCTCAAAATCAAGGCAATACTTTCAGGCCAGCAAAATTCATCTTATATCATGCCTGTCCATTCAACTAACTATTTTTGCAGCTTTGAAACAAGAAAACTAATAGCAGCTAAAAAACTCTCAACTCAGCATCTGTATGAATAACCTGACAGCTTTCAATGGAGTGGTGGCAGGAGAATGAAGGAAGATTTTCTACCAAAACTGAAATGATGGCCCATTTGCAGGGATGCTGTTTTTAAAAAGAATTTCTTTTCAAGGAGAATTGAAGTTATTGGAATATTCGTATTATCCACCACCAGCCCTGACACTCTCAATCCGAGCAAGAAGTGAGGGAGATAGGGACAGTTTGTGAAGCTCAGCAGTTAGTGGGTGAGACACTGGGCACAGTCCTGAGGGACCATTTCTTTTGGTAGTGCACGAAGTTTTTCACATGTTGGTGCTCATTCTGGATTGGCTGTTAGCTGGAGTGAGCTCCCCTTGGCTACCTTCCCTCGGAGGAGACTGCAACAAGACCAAAACACACCCTAGTTAGTGATGTGTAAATATTCTGCAGCCTACTTCCTGAGAGACAAAATGAAGCACAGGTGAAGCACAGCAGGATGGCAGCAGGGGGAGAGCATACCCCGGGGGTAATTAATGATGGCTTTGTGTTAACAACTTCTACAGCTCACAAAAACTTTTCCTAAAAAAGTCAAACCAGAACTTTTAAGCCACTCTTATTTACTATGTACAAGGTGCTGTTGGCCCCAGAAGTTGAATCCTGTCTGGCATTTAGTAATCACAGGGATTAATATACTACAGAAATTAACATATTCTGTGCAGATGGCCTATCCTCCCTAAAGGCATCCTTTTCAAACTGCAACCCAGAAGGAATACTCCTAACAATGAATGCATTTTTTACTTCCTCTGCTGAAAAAATTACTTCAAACAATCTTAGTTGATAAGGTAAAAGATATGTCTATCAAGGATTGGACCAAAGGAATTATTCAGAATTAACCCAATCATATAAACTTCAAAGGAGATTCTGAGTTGTAAAAGCAAGTTAATGTACTGGCTAGAAACACCTGTTCCTTATATATTTAGTATTTGTTACTTTAAGAATTTGTCCAATCAGGAACACGAAAGAGAAGATCCCTTCCAGAATCTTCAATTCACTAACTTTTACAGTTTTAGTTAAAAAAAAAAAAAAAAAAAATTAAAATCTTAACACTGCCTTTAAGCCCCTGTTTAACACACCCATACCTTGACGTGTATCTGGTTGCGCAGGACTGCGGCTCGCAGGATCATCGCTTTGGCACGGCGCTGAAACTCTTTGCCCATTAGTAAAGACTTCTCAAAAGTTGTGCTGCGCTGATCTACATCTCGAGCATACAGAATCTGTAACCAATACAGAGAACTGTACACGGGAGCCCGGGTTCCACAGCAGCAAGTCTTCTTTGCACAAGGGAAAAGAGCTAAGGCATTATGGAGCCTGAGGTCACACACAGCTCACCTCTACTGAAAACACCAGACCCAAGAGATGAATGCACCTTCCAAGTAGCTCAGGAATGGCAAGTTTCTAATCTTAGCAAACCTGTTCAGTTTATAATCCATGGCTGAAATGCACTCACCTTACTGTGCGAGTCTATTCTGGCATTGATCAGTCCCTCCAGGATCAGCTGAGTGAGTTCATCTTCCAGAGCAGCCACTGTGGTATTAAAAGCAGTGGCCATCTTGCGCATGTCTGCCGACACGTAGGGGCTGAAGTACTAAGAAGATGAAAATATGCAGTTGCCAAGGGCACTCTCCACCCTCTGAGAAACTAGGTGAAAAGCAATTGCAAAGAGATGGCCTATCTCCCTGTTCATCCACCTCTGGGGCAACAGGAACAATTACCTGGATAAGGGCACGATTTCGAATCTGGGTATAAAGTGTCCTGACATGAGGTGCAAGGTACATATCTAGCAGCAGGTTGTCCTGTGCAAAACAATAAACCACATCAGAAGCTGAGAAGCAATCTGGAAAAACATATTACTCCTATGTTCTGAAACATTTCTGTGTATATACTTAAATCTTAAGACTCTTACACTACAGCAAGACAATATGATAACACAAGAATGAATACAAGAATTAGCAATATGTTTAAAACATTTATTATTTCTCTCTACTAATAAACTACTCCCAATTTCCATGCACCATGTCAGGAGACAGAAGACACAGAAGAGCTGAACACTTACTATCTACTTTTGACAATCACAGCTTCTCACAAAAGGTAGGCAAAGGGAGCTTTCAGGGTCTGCTCTGCACTGCTCTCCTGCAACTCACCTTCATCTCATCCAGCATCTTCAGGCATGAAGCATATTTAGATTCGTAAAACTTGAAGATGATGTCACGAACCTGTGGCTCCAGCTCCAAAAACAACTTGAAGGAGCTACAGATAAAGATGGCAGTGATCAGAAATTGGAACCAACCATTCAAATACCCCATAACCCTGTCACTCCAAGTTGCAAGGTTTAAAACTCTCGCTATCATTTGAAGATTCCAAGAATTTACTCTCTAACACACCAGACAGCCCATTTTCAGCAGGGCTGGGAGCCTGGAACACAGAGAGATAGAGCACAGCATCAGAGCTGTGATGAAGGAAGAGAAGAGACTTCTGACAAACCAAGTAGTTGCAGTGTTTGTCCACAGAGAACAAAATAATGAAGGGAATATGTCAAAATCAGGATACGTCACCAGAAAACAAATGCCATATCTGTGCTTGCACTGTAGTCTGTGCTGGCCAGCTTTGTGTCCCCTTTCAAAGAACAGCCTTAAGTACAGCATGCCATAGACAGGTCAAGCATGCCAATTTCTCAGAGAAACAACCTACTGTGAGTGTGGTAAGTCTTAGGGATGTACACTCTTACTCAGCACACTCCCAATTCTCCATCACAGATTTTTAAACCTTGAGATCTCACCCTATGTATCAGCTCATAAAAAAGGGTAATAACCCCTTTTCCACAGCAATTTAAAATTACTGCTTCTGTACATCCAGCTGACAGGAATTCAGTGTCATTGCAATTCAATCTATGACACACAAATATCCAGTCTCTTCCAAAGACTGCAATTCTCTTAACCTTCTATATGTCATAGTTAGATTACACTCCAAGGTGTATTAATAATTACTAAATTGTTTTAGTGATTAATATACACCAGAACAAGGGGCAACACGAAGGCAAATTATCCTAACAGCTGCCTTTGACAGAGGGCTGTGTCCCTCGATTCAATATCTGATAGGAACTACTGATGGAGACAGACAACTGGGCTATGCAGATGCTGGATTTAACCTGGGCAGGAAACTTACACTAAGAAAATTTCAGCTGTGATTAACCACTGTGTTTTAGATAGTGAAACACCACTTAATGCTAAAGCCAAACTAAGGCTCAGTGATTCTCTCTCTCCTGTATGAGAAATAATCCTGCCAGAATCCACTCTTAACTAAAGTCCCATGTTCCAAAAGACGTCCAGTACATACAAACATCACTCAAGGCATTGCTCACCTACTGGAGATAACATTTCGTTGCAGTTCCTGACGGTCAAATGTAGCAAGGGCACAGAGTCCACCATACACAGCGACATTGCTGGGAGATAACAGCTACAGAGAGAGGGATAGACAGAAAGAGAGCTGTCACTGACACAAAATGGTGTAAGGGTGGCATTAAGTCTTCTACCCCAGGCCTTTCTTTCATGCAATGACAAGATTAGTCCTTGTCAAATGCAGTGGAACCACTCAGCTTGCTCTCACCCAGTGTGTGGGGTGACAGGGCCAGAGCAGTTGCACTGCTAAGAGAGCAGACACCAATTTCAAGTTTTTTTGATTAAGCAACACAGAAATATAAATCTCACAGGTAACTCTTATGTGATCTAGAGTAAAGCATCTAGAGAAGCCAAGAATAGAGACTTAAAAAAAAAACAAATCCAAAAAAAACCCCAAACCAATCAGCACAGTTCACAGCATCACCAAACTATACAGGAATGCTGCAAGAATAACTACAATATCTGAATTTTACAGCTTAATACTTAGAAGAATTATATCCCCTCTAAGACCTGCACACAGCTCCCTCTTGATCCTCACCTCAGGGAAATCACAGTGATCAAATGACGCCAACAAGAAGCACTTTGCTGCCTGTTTGTACTTCCGGGCAGCTAGTTCAGCCAAGCCTAGGAACCAGAAAAAGTTAATCCTTTTTTTATGACAGTATACAAATTAGGGAAAATTGAAAAATCTGGAGAGTAGGCGAGGTGCCCACATGGTTGCTAGTGCCTTCACCACTGAAGTAAAACAAGACCCTCAGACTGTATCAAGCACCCTTTGACCTACGTTGATTCACACAGGTATCCTCTGTGAGGAAACTCAGGGAGAAGAAAGAGATGGCAAAAACCACCCAGCAGTTCTATCTCACCAGCTTCATTCAATTTTGCATGTCTGGTGTGGAAATACAAAGTCTGTCAAATATTAGAGAAAAAATAAACCCAAGAGCCCTATGGACAGCTAACAGATAGAAAGACAGGCAAACCATAGAGGAAGCTGAAGGACTCACTCACCTGCTGCACATTTCAGTTTGGTGAGAATTGCTTGTGTCTGGCTATCTCTTTCTCCTCTTTGCTAAAGCATACAACAAAGCAATAGTGAGCAAGTAGTATGAAAACTGTTTTGCTTACAACTCTCCCCAGGATATTTCACCCTGATAATTAACTTGCAAATCTCAATGGCAAAATAACTTAATCATATTTGTCTTGGGAAATATGGCAAAACTGAGGACAGGAAGTATCCATTTTTACCATGAGTCAGATTTTGCACACATATATCATGGGAGAAGTTGTAAAGGGGGAAAGGAAAAAATCACTTTACAAATTTTGGAAATAGAAAACAAAAGGAAAACTCATGCAAGTTAAAGAGCAGGAGCTTACTTCTGCAATTTCTGGTGTAGACTCAGCCTTGCTTACATAGCTCAGAACATGAGACCAATTCTGGAGGTAGACACTGACCTGTAGAGAGCCAGAAACAGTGTGGGGTAGGCATGGATAAATGGTGTTCCTTAGAGAAGCCAAATCATTGCAGACACAAGAGCACAAGGTGGGGGGCGACTCTGCAGCAGACACAAAGACACCAAGTACCACTGCCTGCAAATCTTCCTACCTTGATAACATTGAGACACATGTTGATGACATGTTTAGCACTGGTGCAGTAATCACGAGCTCGTGAGTAACACTTGAGAGCATTGCTGAGGTCTCCACAGTCCAGGTAATGATCACCTAAGTCATCATGGCCTCTCCTGGAGGATGGGAATTAATGAATGCTCAGAAAAGGACAAAGTCAGTTTGTTCTAAACAAGTAACTCAACACGCTGACCTAAGGGCACTGAATACAGCTGACATCCCATATTAAGTGCATGGGAGGAGCAAAACGCCCTTTCTTACTCCAGCAGAGCCTTCTGCATCTCACCTGATACTCTCCTTGATGGAGTTCCCTTTGTAATTTTTCAGATCTGTATCGAGTTTCTCCAGTTTAAGAAGAGCTTTTTTGCGTGTAGCTTCAACCCAAGCTGTGTCAAGAGGAGGGGGTTCGATTCCACTGTCGGGGACAGCATCAGGTGTATTTTGCAGTTCTCTGAAAGGAAAGTATTTGAATGGGGCTACTAGGCTGAAAACATTTCAAAACAGAGGTCTGCTAAGTGCCTGGCACTGTTACCCTAACAAACAGTACTCCGTACACAAAATAGACCAAAGAGAAAATAAGGGTAGTGGGGAAAAAAGAAATATATTGCTAAAATCTCCAGTGCAAACAGTGACATAAGAATCACAGATGATTACAAATACTTCACAAAATTATCCTAATGATCTTAGGATGAACATACTGTCACACACATAGTAAAGACTCCCTGGGCAATACAGACAAGAAATTATCAAATAAGCACAGCAACAAAAATAGTGCAAAGATGGGAAGTGTGCATGGATAAGTGAGATATCAAAGGCTATGCTTTAACAACAAACCTGCTTTTAGATGCAGGGGGAAAGGAAAAAACAAGCCAAGACAAGGCAAAGAGTTAGATTAGGTTTTAATTTATGAAAACAAAAGCATCTAGAACACATCTCCATAATCTATCTAAGGAAAAACAAATATCTTCATTAATATTTGAGGCAGTTGCAAGGACTAAACTCACCTCAATATCTACCTGCAGCTTTTTAAAGCACAAATATTTCAGAATGAGATAATATCTTCTGTGCTTTATCTTTTAAAAAAGCATGAACACACATTTCACTGCTATTTAATTCTAAGGGCAAAGACAATTTGCATAAGGTACATGCTGGTATTACACGCCAAGTCCTCCACTGTGGCACATCAATCTTAACTCTGTCAGGAAAGCTCCCCAGGTTCCTATGACCTCTTAGTACCTCGTGGCTTCAGACAGCTTTCTGTGGATTTCTTCATACACATCAACATTGAAAGTTCTCTGGACAAATGACAGAGCCATCTTGAGAGCTTCCACCCGCAGCTGTGGGCAGTGATCAGCAATGAACTGCAGCCGCTCGATTCGCATCAGCCCACTGTAGCTGGATGCATACTGCTCCAAATCCTGCCAACAAAATCTGGCCTCAGAAGGTGAAAATGGACACACTAAATCAGGCTACTACACTGTGAACTGCACAGGTTTTCCTGCAGACCTGACCCCCTCAAGGAGGGCAATTTGACTCAGACAAATAAAAAATCAGTAAGATTAGTCCATGTCTGCTTTCTTCAAACATTAGCAATTTCCTCAGAAATATGCAGTACATTACAATTTACCTTTTTTAAATTTCAGTTGTGATGCTTTTTGTTAAGACTAATCAGCTTTAAGTTTTTCCAGAAGGGATTTTTTCAAAACTCTTGAAGGAAGAGACCACACACAAGAAATGTACCCACAGCCCTCAGCAGCACGTACCAGTGTGGGGTTCTCCACCACATAGTTGATATCAGGCGAATTTTGCTGATCTTCTTGTGGATCTACGTCAATCTGCATGGGCTCCACTGCACCCTAAAACAGCAAAATGAGGCCAAAAGTAGCTTATTACATTTGAGCAGGAAATAACGATGTGATCCAATCTATTAAGAACGTGTGTAAATACATGATAAATTTTAAAGATGAAGAAGTGCTCCTCAGACTTTTGATATGCTTAGGATTCTTCTGCAGCAACACCTCCAGTCAGCGTGGCGTTTGGTCTACCACAAGCAGCAGCATGACTTAGCATTCACATAGAGCAGTTTATTTGGGTTGGTAAATTATCGGGCAAAAAAGTGAAGGGGTCAGTAAATCTGATTCTACAAAGTATCTGAGGTATGCATTCCAATGCTCTTCCTTGAGCAAGAGAAGGTGTTAACACTCAGCTCAAGAAGTTCCAAAAGGCAAAACGTAGCAAAAAACTCACCACAACCTTTTAAAATTGTTTTAACGCTTAGAAGTAATATTTTCTGGGGGGGGGGGGGAGAGGAAAGGCAAAAACTGTTACACTTCTTAGAAGTATTAAAAATCATAAAGAACAGCGTACAGAATGGCAATTTCAGAGTTCCCAACAAATTGCACGGAACACTTTGTCTGCACTGCAGAGATCTGCTGTCAGTTGAACTATCCTACTGTAGTTTTCAAGTCCAACTGCTTAGATAGAGCCTCTTTTGCAGAAACAACAGAATTTTATTCTCCCAGTATATCCTGCACTGCTTTGAGCCATAAAGACTCACACCAATGCAGCGACTCCAGCACAGCTGCATTGTTACAGCCCCTGCATGTGTTCCAGATAAGACTAGCTTGCTATCCCATTCCACAGACTAAACTGGTCTGCTAGCACAAAATCCTTTGTCTCCTCCTAGTTAAAGTGTGCTGAACAGTCCTCCTAGGAATTACCCATTTAAAATGAGGAAAACTTAGCTGAATATCGTCAGACTTTCATCTGATTGCTTGATTTCATCAGAACACTGATTTTGTGCACATATTATATAAGCAACTCGTAATGTGGTGTAAATTGCAAAAGTGGATCTCACAAAAGACAGAAATGCCAACCACCTTGCCCCTACATGCATCAAATTATTTCCATATTTTTATTGATTTTACTGTCTGTTAAGAAATCAAAGACTGAGGAATTTCTTTGACTGGGTTGAGGGTTTATTGTGAGAAGGAATAGGGCAGATCCAGATTTCCTATTTCTAAAAATTACACTCACCCACACTCTGGGGGTCTTATTCTTTCACAAACTGGTAGACACCAAATACATATCTCAACACTGATGTGAAATCTCCCAAAATCTGAAGTAAAAGCAAGTGTAGCATAAAAATGTTTGTTTCCTAGTTTAATAACCTTTCCATGAGGGAAAGGGAGGGAGGAGGGAGGGCACAAAGGAAATTTTTATTGTCTAGATTGCCACTCAGGCAAACTATGCACAAAAACAGGTAATTCACCATATGCTGAGACCATTACTTTTTCCACTTTTATCTACCTTCTACCATTTCTTCTATCACAAACACTAAGTGCCAAGGTTAGTTTATTCAGGCTGTGCTTGCCTGCCAGAGTAAAAACTCAATTACAGACTCCTTAGAAAACAGCATTACAAAGGTAACTGCAATTCCAGCTGGTGGAACAGAACAATTTGTGTCTTGCTACACTGGGAGGCTGCAATCTGCATTTCTCACTTAACTCCCAGACAAGGAAAAAGTGCGCTGCAAGTCTCAATAGGACAAGCAAACTCAAACATCTGCAAGCTCTTTATTTTAGAAGGAAGACGTAAGGTTGACTTAAAAACTACTCACAAAGCAAATACTATAACAACTACTCCCCAAGATTTCCTGTGTGCCAGCGGGTACTCTGCTGAGGGTACCTCACCAGGCCTTGCACAAACAGATAAACTAGTGCCTGAGCTGAAGTCTCCTGCTCTACTCGGGAGGAAGAGGTGTGACCTGTTGCTAGAGTGGGTGCAGTACAGTCTGTCACGAATGAAGGAGCTGAGTTGGATGCTGAACTGTTCCTCATCCTCTCCTCACTTCGCAAAGTCCCGCGCCCTGACACAGAACTGCTGCTGCTGCTAAAACTTGCAAAGGACAGCCTTCGCAGGTACCTAGCGTCACCCACCCCCTCGGCGCTCCGGGGCTCTCCCCTGCACTGCAGACCCTCGGTTTCTCCTCACTGGCCATCTCACCGTACCCTCCGCGACTGCTCCAGCCCTGCCTACGGCGCGCACAACGCGGGGATCAAACAACGGGGCCACCGCACGGCGGGGCACGCCACGGGTGCCGGAGGGTGCTCGACTGAGCGCTGCACCTCGCGAACGGCGGCGGAAGCGACACAGACGGACCCGACGGAAGGGCGAGCGAGGGCCCAGGGCCAGCCGAGAGCCGCTCCCTTCTCGCGGAGCCCAAGGAGAAGGCCGCACCGCACCCCCGGAGGCCGCGGTCGAACCGGGGTGGCAGATCCCGCGTGGGAGGGACCTGGAGCGCGGCGGAGCGCGGCAGGCCCCGCGGGCGCGGCTGCCCCGTACCTGCAAGTTAAAGACCTGGACGGGCAGCGGCATCCTCCCCTCACGCCGTCGCTTCCGGCCGCC
>VZTJ01001771.1:36868-48299 GCA_013397795.1 Orthonyx spaldingii | reverse complement strand
GCCCCGCCCCGCCAAACATGCGGCGGGTGCTGCTCGGGGCCGGTTACCGCATCGGGGCCCACCGGCTCAAGGACAAAGCTTTAAAACCTGGTGACGTTGTAGCTGCTCAGTTCACCGTCATCCGACAAGGGGCTGCTGAGGAACAAAGACGGAATAGCAAAAATCCTGCAGGAAGATGGCTTTTGGTTTCCCCCTCTCCTCAAGGTACCCTGCCAGGAACAGAGGTGCCCACAGCAGTGGCCCTGTCTGAAAACAACAGGCTTCGCTTTTGCCTTACCTGCGGGTCTGCAGCGCTGCCCAGAAGCCACAGACAAAGTAGCTATTGCCACAGGCTCTCTTCATTGTGACTAGGGAACTTTGACTCCCAGCTTCTTTGCTTTTATCTTAGTCCAGAACCAAAACCATCCCCATCTTATCCACCTGTAACAGCCTTTTAGCTCCAGGACAGGCTCACACGGTCTTCAGGAGAGTAACATGCAGGAGGCCCCACCCTCCACATCAGCCAAACATCCATTTTGCCACTGTCCAGCATTAATGGCAAAAATGCAAAAGTTCTTTATTAAAAAAGCAGAGCAAAACCCAATATAAAAAAATCATGAACACAAAGCAACCAGTCCACATAGAAACTTTCATTTTTCCAGGTGTCCCTTACAATATGTACTCTAAAATATGTTCCCACCCCAGATGCACAGGAAGAATTCACTCAAGGCTCTTAAGACTGCTGGCCTGACAGCAGCTCCTGCTTTCTCTGATTCAGACTCTCATAACCCTTCCCTTTCTCCAGGTCATGCAAGGACTTGTGCTTGTGTCAGGAGAAAAACCACCTTCTCCCCTTTGCACTCTGAGAAGCAACTCCCCAGTGTCATGCCAGAAGCCTCGCTCCTCTCCAGGTTAAGGCCACAGCACTCAGTTCTAGGAGCCTGAGAAGCCAGAACAGTTTTGCCATTTGCCATAGTGAAATTAAATCCTGTTGCAATACTGGCCACAACATCTTCGGCTAAGGGCTGCAGTTCACAGTGAAGAAGCACAGATGTTGACACCCAATCACCCACTCACCCCTTCCCTGCCACTCAGTGTTGTAGAAGTTGAACCACAGCCAAAGACCAGCTTTCCCACAAGGACATGGACAGCACTGCATCCAAAGCCTCTCAGTACAGCTATTGCTGTCTGTGCTGAATGCACATCTACTGCCCACCAACACAGCCAGAGCCACCGCAGGGAGGATAAACAAGCCAGAGAGGGCCCTGTCAGATTCTGCTTCCATCTGTAAACACTGGGTGAAAAAGCACAGGTGGGTAATATCTGGTGTTTCCAACAGTTTCAGGATCCCATTAGAAAAGCAGATCACTCTGGCCCACAGGGAACTGTAAACACTCCTGTCACCTTTTATCACGTTTCTCTGTCAACAGCCTTGGCAACCAAACAAATGCTGCAACACGACCCTGCCAGGGAACGTACAAACCCCCCCAGTAACCCCCTGTGCCAATAGGCTGTGGCTGTGCAGGGGAAGGGGCACGGACTCAGACCCACAAGCCTGGATGGTTGTCACCTCCTCTGCTTTACGCTGTCAGGAGGAAGATTTTTGAACGGCAAGAGCAATTTTCTGTTTGCGAGCCTTTATGTCACCCCACTCCGATAAAACTGCCCCACTTAGGAAGAAGGAGTTGTACCTGAGTTGCTCACCCTTTCCCTAACAGCAGGTATTTGGCTCCTTTAAGCCACTGTCTCACTTTGTAGAACTGTGAGTTCCCAAGCGAGATCCCTGCACATATGCCATGATGGCATTCTGCAAGAAACTTGCTCGCTGGGCCTCCTCTTCCCTCACCCTGAAGATCTCCGCCTCCTTCATTCTCAGCTTCTCCAGCAGCAGGGAGATCTCACCCTCTTTGTCCAGCAGTGCTTCACGGTGATTACTGGATAGGGCTGTGAAAAAGCAGCATTAGTAAAGAAAATCAGGGTATCCCTAGAATAAATAAGAACAACAGGCCAAAGGCAATGGAAGTGGTATGGTCAACAGGCACACAAGAGAAGCTGCATGAGACAACATGAGAGGTTTTGCACAGACAGTATGCACATTTCACTGTGTACTATTTTGCTTGCTGTGCAGCTTTGGGTGGTCATCTGAGTCTTGGTCTCTACAAAATGAGGACAGGAATCCCTGTCAATACACCTGGATGGAGAGTACAATTCGTGTGTACCCACAGGCAGGAAGCACCGGTGTCACTACCTGTGAGCACAGCTCAGTTTCAGGCCCAATGCAAGTTAACTCAGCATTACCACTTGAGAAGCATGAAAGAACCCATCACCTTTCAGTTGTCTTTCCAGAGCTGCAATCTTCTCTCTCAGCCCATCCTGGGCTGCACGTTCAGCCTCCAGGTGCCCAATCTGCTCCTGTAATTCCACTTTCACCTTATTTAGCTCTGTCACCTTCTCCTCTTCCTTACTGTCCAGGTCCTGACACACAAAGACAAAGCCACGAACAACCAATCAACTTCAGCAACCTGTTCTGCCCCTGTGGTGACTATCCCTACTCCAGTCCAAATTACCTGCTGAAGTTCATCCAGCCTCCTCCTGAGTCCATCAGCATACAGGCTCAACTGTTTGGCTTTGGCCTGGGCCTCAGCAACCATTTCTTTTTGCTTAAGGCAGCAGTTCTGAGCTTCATCCCTTGACTCAGTCATCTGCCGCAGCTTCTCTTTTAGGTGTTCCAGTCGTTGCTGCTGTAAGATGTGAAGGAAAATGAAAATTATAACAGTTCCACTTCATTCCTGTGAAGGGATTCTCCCCTTTTTTGTTCCTAATACAGCGAACCCTTTATTGAGTCAACTGGCACTGACAAACAGAGGACACAGCCCTGCTCCTTGCATTCAGGGGTGACCCCAAGCTGCTTCCTCTTGACAGGGAGGATGCTGACATCTCAACTGAGAAACAGAGACAGGTCCTTGGCAGATGCACCGATGCCATTGCCAGTGTTTAAAACCTATGCTCTACCTTCACTTCCTCCGTACCTCAAATGGCTCTGCAGCACCACTGTATGCAGCTAAGCAACGGCTGGGTCCCACACATCAGATTTCTGTAACTCAGTGAAGCGTTTTCTTTTGTGATGTTACAAATAAGTAAATATTCTAATAGTTTTCGTTTATTTTCCTCATCCCTCGTTCTCTTTCACACGATAGTAACTTCATTGCCATTTTCACGGAGTTCAATATTTCAGTGACTTTATTTATCCAGCAGCAGTAGCCACCTGAAGAAATTTCTCAGAGTTCATAGAAACAGGAGCACCCCATGAAAATTGCCATTAAAAAGAAGGATCAACATCTGGCTGTTGGCTACGTAAATTAAATCTGCCATAACAATATCAGTTCTGTTACTACTAGACAATTCAAACCAGACTTTTCAGGGCTCCTTCCTCAGCAATCACACCATTTGTGGGTCAGTGAAACCCAGAGAGGAGTAGCTCCCCAAGACTAAAACACAGACTAGCCAAACTACTTCCTATCCACAGAGGCAGGGCCCACAGACAGGTGTTGTCCTTACCTCCTCCAAGCGTGCCTGACTCCGGACTTTCATTAACTCCTCCTCTGCTTGTCCTCGCTCACTTAGTGCAGCTGCTTTGACTTGGCTTAGCTCCTGCCACAGAAACATGGAAAATCATTCCAGAGAAGCTGCACTGCCACAACACTGACCAGAAAACATTAGCAGGTTCCAGTCGCAGGCTGCAATATGACACAGCTCTCCTTCTCATTCAGGGGCAGCAAAAGCAAAGCAAGATGACAAACCTTTCCTCACTCCAAGACTCCTATCTAAATTCAACGTGAATTTCAGTTATATGAGGGTAAGTAATGGGTAAAGATTTCTAAAAAAAGGGAATAGGAGAGAGCAGTGCTGGATGTAGCTGGGGAAATAGATATGGATAAACATGGTACACTACTTGGGACAACATGGGAAACCTGTGAAGTCAAGTATTGGTAAGACTCTAACCATCTTCAATGGCATCCTTATGTTTGTCCAATCTGAATTTACAAGTTTCTCCTTGGAACTTTTTCACTTAGTCCAAAGCAGTAAAATTTTAGCTGGTATACTGCTGCTTTCTGTTCCTCCTTATAATACATGACAATCTTTACAAAGGTCAGCAGTGGAAGACTCCACAAAGCTTTCCTGGCAGCCTTCTCTTTGCACTGCTATATGAGTATTCAAACGTGCCTAGAACACCTTTTCTCACCTCCTCCAGAGATATCCTGATGGCCTCCAGCCTCTGGATCCTGCTGTGCATGGAACGTTCACTGGCCTCCATGTGCTGTGTCATACGATCCATCTGCAAAGAAGTAGAAACCATTTAAGCAAGTGACAGAAAACCATTCCCATCTCCAGGCATAGCAGCAGGGCCACTCGTCATGAGAGTGAAGCATCCTCTCACTGACCCACCTACTACCAAAGAAAAATTCTTACCTCTCCCAGAACTCCACTGGGAAACTGTAATACAGAGAGAATCTGCCCTCTAGAAACTGGAAGTTTTTAGACAGAGATCCCTCCCAGGCCACAAGGAAGATACAGAGTCCAAGCTCTCATTGTCAAGTGGTACAAAATACAACAGATTGATTTTCTAGCTGTAATGTTGGTAAAATCTTCCTGGCCTGTGTCTTTTCTTAAAAGATTTCAATACCTTCAGAGAAATCTATCAGTATAAATTTTGGAGAGATTTCAAACTTCAGTAAACACTGCAAAGAGAACTGAATGTAGTCTGTTGGCCTGTTCACACTCAGACACAACCCCCCTTGAAATGTAACAGAGAAGGAACTAGAATGCTGAGCCCTGTTAGAGGACTGCTTGAGTATAAGTGATTAAAACGTTAAAATGTATTTATTTCAGAAGCAGGAAAAGATTCCTTATTTGTAACTACCTCTGTGCACAGACCCATACAAAGGCCAGCCTCCCTGGTAGCATCACATACTACTCTGGCCCATACTCTTGAAAGCTAGAAAATCTTACCAGCTGGTAGAAAGTTTTGTCATCTCTTCAGCCAGGCTTTGCTTGAAGAAATGGCCGATTATTCCCACAATAAATCTGTGCCCAGTAACTTTTAAATTTTTTTAAGAGCACCTGACAGCAAACAATGACCTCCAGTGATGATATATGTCAGGACCAAAGAAAGACTAACCAGGATGCTGCAGAAGCCCCAGCCTTACCTCTTTTACCCGAAGGGATTCCACATCTTCAAGGTTTTGTTTAAATCTTCTCTTCTCCGTTTCCAGACGTTCTGCAGATTAAAAGCAGGCATATCACAATGCTGGCATTTCTGCCACACAGCTGTACTCATATTTTATCACACTCTCTGCCAACCCTTTCTTCTCAGCTGCCTGTGCTGTTGACTCAGGAACAGCAACCCCAACCACAGGTGTCCACAAGCTGTTTCTACTCCTCCACTCACCTTCTGCCTCCACAGCCCGCAGTTTCAGCTCTGCTGTTGTGTTGGTTAAGTCTTGTTTTACCTGGAACAGCTGATCCTGCTGAATTTTGCACTTCCTCTCCAACTCATCCACCTATACAACAAAATTATCATCACAGAGGTTTTTCTTTTCCTATTAGCAGAGAAAGTTGGCTATACAGGACAATGAAGAGACACACAACCAAAGACCAAAGTAGAGACCATACATATGGTGCAGATGTTATATATGTTCAAGTGACACTTCTCAGACTTGGACTTGGTTTCCTACCTGGTTTCTCAGCAGCAGATTTTTCTCATTGGCAGCAGACAAGTCATGCAAAAGCCTGCCTTCACGATCAGCACCTTCCTGCAAACAGAACTAAAATCAAAAACCTGTACTCACCCTAGTTCTTGCACTACCAACCTATGCCAATCAACATCACATCCAGCTAAATCCAACCTACCCCATAAAACGGTACTCAATCTATCTAATTTACACAAGAATTTTTGTCATGGTGGCTTTAATTAACCCACTAGTGGTAAAAATCATGCTCCCCTATTCCATCCAGTATCCCCCAAATCTACACAAACCAGCTACGACCTACAGCCCTGCTCTCAAATATAACTAGGACTCATCCAGCTCACCTGCTTTTGTTGCTGGAGCTCCCTGAAGTGGCACTCAGCCACACAGTTTTGTTCCTGTTTCATGGCATCCAGCAGCTCTCCCAAGTTGTGCACCTTCTGCTCAGACAGAGCCAGGGCAGCTTCAGTCATCTGAAGTCTATAAAGAGAAGCACTTTCCAGCATCTTTTCTAAGGCAGACACTGCAGCAAGCTCTCTATGCCACCTGGTACAAGGTGCTAATGTCCATCTGGCAGTGGATGAAATCAGGCTAACTAAATTAGGCATTTTTTGCTCCTGGGAAAAGGATACCACTGACCTCTGTACACAACAGCATCTGCAAACAGTGACCTGGGACTTCTCAGGGCCCCATGTTCTGGTGCCCACTGCATTTGCCCTGCGTTGTCTTCTATGAGTCATTTTCCCCACCCAGACCCCTCCAGGATTTGCCTGCTCTCACAGAATAAAGCTGGCTATTTTATATCACTGCAAAGTTGTTTAAAATTAGAGACCAAATGTTAAACGTGGGTAGCAGACGCAATTTGCTCATTCTGTCCAAAAGGGACGTGTCCACATCACTGCATGGCATAACAACACTGCCTTTACCTGGCAGAGCTAAACTAGCCAGGCTCAGGAGTATTTGAAGTCTAACCACTGCCACGAGCATATGGCTCTGCATAATCTAACACTTCTTTTGAGCAGCTCTTCCTCATTGTTCCCAAACCAGGCTCCTCCATATCTGCAGTGGTTCCCAGAGAACACTGCCACGGGGGAAGCAGGTACAGATTCCTGCCAGGCTGTAAACCATGCAAGGAACATGCCCCCATCCCATCTGCACAATCCTTCTTCCCACCTTCTGTAATCCACTTGCTCTTACACTAACACACTGTAATTTTACTTAAAAGTAGACTAAGTATCTAGGGTTGCAAACTCAAAGGTTTGATCTGACTGCAGTTTCTGGATATTACGGCAGAACTAACCAAAACAGCAAGACAGCTACTCTACAAGATTATCCCCCTTCTTAGAAGCTCTGCTTGGCACTGCTTATACAGCACAAATAGTGGGAAGGCAAAGGTTTTCCTCCTCCATACTTGGTTTTCAGTGAATTCATAATGGAGTTCTGCTCATCCAATGCTTCCTGCAGCTGGCTGACTCGTGCTGCAGATATTCTGCATTTGGGAGGGAAAAAAAAAAGGAAAAAAAAAAGGTGGGTAATTTCTGCCAGGATATGGGGAGGGCTCAATTCTGCCATCAAAGAGCAGAAAACATTTAGAAATCCAACTCACTTCTCACTCCTGGCTTTTTCTTCTTTCTGCTTGTCTACAGTGTCCACAAACTCCATGAACTGTGACCAAGGCAAAATTCAGTGAGAAAATGAACTGCATCAGCTACAAGCATTTACATTCCTCATCCTTCTCTTCCCAGCAACAGCTGAAGACATTTCAAGCCACTCTACTGGAAGCAAACTGGAAGTTTGATGGGTTTATTGCATCTGAATAAGGTTATCACCTATAGGGACTCTGCATCCTAAGGTGTCAGATGGAAAAACAGATCTCTAGGTTTACACCACTTAGAAAACATCAAACCAATGGCAAAATGAAGAAGAAACGAAAGCACAAATAACCACAACTCCTCCAGAATCCAGAGTGGGTATGTTCAGCAGGGATGAGTCCATACCCATACTCTCACTTGACTCGTAGGCAACCTAGCTCAGACCCAATGTACTAAACCATGCCGTGTGCCTGCCCATAAAAATGCACATGCAACTTCAGCTGCACAATAATACTGTTACTGAGTATTCTGCGGGGACCTCAAGGGAAAGCAAAGGATTCCAGCTACCCCATTTGAACTACCAACATCTGCTGACCTGCTTCTTCTTCTCGTCCTTCAGACTCAAAACCTCCTTGCTGAGGATCTTCACTTGGTTCTGGGCCTCACTCAGGATAGCCTCACGGTCTTGGTTGTGATCCAAGGCTTGTTCTGATGCAGAGAGAGCAGGAGAGCATGCACAAGTTTCTAAAGCAACAGAACAGCAAGCACTGCTGGAAGAGACAGCACTCAGGATGACAACTGGCTATCAGAAGCACCAGGACAGTTGCCCTTCTCAGGCTGGCCCACATAGAGAGAGTCTCACCTTACATCACAAGGTGGGATAGGATCAAAGAGAGCAGTGTTTGTGGGGTAATCAACACCCCAGCCTCAGGAAAGCTGTTCAACTCTGCTGTGGGCAGAACAATGACACAGGGTGCATAAGCCACATCAAAACTTGGCTCATCAGAGGCAAACTAAGAGGAAAAGTCTCAAGTTCTCCCACATTCACATGGCATGGCAAACTCTAATAAACTCAATCCAAATTATTTTTTTACTCTTGCTGGCGAAAGTGACACTTCTAACTTGACTAGCCCTCGCTAAAGGACAAGAGGAGGTGACATAGGGCACTGTGGAAATGCTGTTGAGAAAGGGAGGGAAAGAGGGTTAGCTCTCTTCTGGAGCAGCAAGTGCCCTATATCCCCTAAGTGCTGAACTGGGAAAGGAGTTAAGTGATTCATTACTGTACACACATCATACTTACCCACAGCTTTCAGGATGTCACCAGGAACATTGTTCCCTGCCAGCTCCAGCCTCTTCAGGGTCTTGTTGCTGTGCAGGCAGTTCAGCAAAGCTCGGCCACCCAGAAGCCCAATGT
Organism: Orthonyx spaldingii; assembly: GCA_013397795.1. Classification (NCBI taxonomy): domain Eukaryota; kingdom Metazoa; phylum Chordata; class Aves; order Passeriformes; family Orthonychidae; genus Orthonyx; species Orthonyx spaldingii. Next base: position 39,567 of record VZTJ01001771.1, on the reverse strand, counting down.
TATTCCATCGCAAATCTACACAGAAAGCAACCTTTCACCATGGTAGTCACACATCTGCTGAAAAACGCAGGGCTCAAGAGAACCCACACTCTTTATATATCTACAAGCATGGTTAACTAATCCCAGATGGTCTTAGCACAAACACAGGTAAATACTGTGTCCCCTTTCAAGATGAATGAGAGGGAGGGGAAGTGACAAAGCAGGAAAGGCAAGGCTAAATTTTTAGTAAACTGCAGGAAGCCATGAGAGTTGAAAATCTACACAAAACTGCGTCTCACATTTGGCTCTCATAAGCCTTCCTTCCACAGACAGAATCTGTGGATGAGAAAGAATTGGCAACAAAAGCCACATTCTCCTGAAGGAAATTCCAGCAAAATTCCATATAAGGACAAAGCAAGTGTAAAGTAAGTATTAAGAGTCTGTCATGAGGCATGCCAACAGCTACCATGCATAGAAATGAAAACACTTCCTCCTCCACTAAAGACTGTTCTGCTCCAAGTACATAATTCATCTGCAGGTTTGGTTCCAGTGATTCCAATTACAGTTCCCATTCTCCAAAGGCCATGGGGTTGTGACCTCTCCCTGCACAAAGCTGACAAAGCACTCCAGACTGACAGGAATTGGGAATTACAGTGACCAGTTGGAAGAAATTGAGGCAAGGAACCTGAAGATGTATGTGTGTTTGCATGCATATATGTGGGCAAAGAAGTCTTACCCAGCTCCTGAAGGCTGGTATTTTGTGTCAGTGCCATGGCCAGCTCTGCAGCCCCTTGATGGTTAATCTGGTTATTGCGCAGATCCAGACGCTGAAGAAAGTTGTTTGCTCTCAGCCCTTGGCAGAAAAAGGAGAAGCCCTCCTCCCACATGCCAAGGCTGTTCCATTCTAAAGTTAGGCTAGGGAAATCAGACAGGATTGGTGTTCATGGAGCAAACAGACAGCTGTATGAACTTGAATGATACATGGATCACGGTATACCCAGTCCAACATCTGGCTCCGTGAGTGGACTTGGTTTCAGAGAGCAGGATGCTGCCAGGGCCCAGCATCCTCCAAAAGAGCACCTCCAGTTTTCATGCCTTCGCCTGTCCCACCCCTCACGAGAAATTGTACCACTTGGCATTCCTCCTACCCCAACCAAAAACACCCTCAACCCTTTCCAAATGTTGTGCTCCATCTGGCAGGAATAGCACAAAGAGAGGCAGATACATTTTTTTACCTCCTGATGGATTTGTTCTGCCTAAGAAGTTTTCCCAAAGCCTCAGCTCCCATGGCTCGCAGGTTATTTCCCTGAAACAGAAGTCCCAGGTGATCAGTAGGCTAAGCCTGTCCCAGTCTACCTAGACCAACAAACACCACCAGATGCATCCCAGCTGTAACATCAATTTCAGTCAGGCAAAGATGGTCCAATCAACATTTGTTTCACGTATCAGTCATCCTTCCACAAAATGAAAAACCCTGGAGAAACACTGGATCCATACACAGCATCGGTCTTGTGAGGGCACCATGACTGAGAGCTTGCAAAAACCACAAGATAGTACAGGACCAGCATGGGCCACAATGGGACAGAAAATGGTGATTCTAGATAAGCATAAGTCATTTTAACACACTTCATTAAAAAGGGCTCTGTTAACACTAGCACAAATGAGAAAAAGTTGTAATGCAGTTTGTGACTGTGATGCGGTTTGTGACTGTAAATTCAAGGGAACAGCCGTATGCCACAGAAGTACAGAGAGAAAGTCACTCTTAGTAGAGCGACAAGCACATCTGAAGGCAGATGCTTAGTTCAAAGCCCAGGCTAACCAAAAAATATTGACATGCTAGATAAACTCTACAGAAACGCAAGTAAAACAGCTAGTAACTCACTGATCAATACAGAAACTCCCCCTAGAAGCCTATATATGCCTCATCTGCTTAAGCAGCAACTGACAGAAGATACACAGCAATAACTTCCTATCAAAATAGAGTAACTGAATAAAAATAGATAAGGATGATGTGCAAAGTAACTTCAGAAAATTGTGACATCATATTAACAAGCCAAGGAATGAGTCACTTGAGAAGAAAAACATTACTGAAGTATACATCTTGTTGAACAATCCTGCACCAAGACTGTCTAGTCCTATTTCTGATTAAGCCTGTGTTCCTTTTTCCTTTTCCACTATAGAAGTCTTAATTCTAATCGAACAGACTCACCTTCATATCCAAAGATTTGACTGTGGTGTTGGAGCAAAGACCATGCAACAAAAGTCTTACACCTGAGCAGAAAAAAAAAAAAAGCTGTTTATTTCATCTGTGAAACCCTCTGCCTAAACCGGTAGCATATCACCCCCGCGTATCATCCTATTAAATAGCCATCTCAGGAGACATGGCTGCGATAAACAAACCACTTGGTAAACTGCCACTGCTGCTGGAAAGCGTGAGCCTGAGCTTTCAGGGCAGAAGACTGTTTATATATTCTCAAAGAGGTGTCCGGGCAGAGAACTACATGTCAGCTTGTACACCCACCCGACTCAGCCCTGAAAAAAGCCCACGTCTAGACAGGCTTTGCGGACACGGATGTGCTGCCCACGGAGCCCCTTCACTGCCGGCCACTTTAACCAACCGGACTGTCCCGTCCGTTCCCGGCCAACAAAAGCAGACCTGCCCTCGCCGCCGGAGCGAGAACCGAGGGGTGCGTGAGCACCAGTCCGGTCAAGGACGGGAC
>VZTJ01001771.1:8314-36584 GCA_013397795.1 Orthonyx spaldingii | reverse complement strand
CCGCCAGGCGGGGCCTGCAGCGCGGCCATGGAGGAGCGGGACGGCCGCACCGGCGGCTTCAGGAAGGTGCGGCCGCTCCGGGCGAGGGGCGCTGCCCCGGGCGGCGGGCGCGGCTCCCCTCATCCGTTCCTCTCTCCGCGCAGGACACCGTGGACCGGCTTCTCCGCCTCCATTTCCGGGACGGGAGGACCCGAGGTACCGAGGCGGCGGCGGCGGGCGGGTCCGAGCGGTTCGGGCCGAGCCCCCGCCTCCCCTAAGCGCCTTGTCGTTGCAGTTAACGCCGACGCGCAGTTGCTGATGGCCGAGTTGCTGAAGATCTTCGTCCGAGGTGAGCGCGCAGGGCCGCGCCCCGCCCCGGCCTCGCGGCGCTGGGCTCCCGACTCCTCCCCGAGCACCTGGCCAACCCGCGACTCAGCTCGTCCTGCTTCGGCTCTGCTGCCTCCTGCACAGCTGCGGTCCTGACCCAGCTTCCCGGACTCAGCCGGGGCGCTGGGCCACCTCCCTCCTGCCAGGACGAGGCCCGGCCCCCATGACGAGGCGCCGCAGGTGACAGCTCCCAGACCCCTCTCACTGTCCCTCCCTTTCTTTCACTTGCGCTGCAGAAGCGGCGGCACGGGCAGCTCGGCAGGCTGAGGCAGAGGATCTGAAGAAGGTGGATACTGAGCAGCTGGAGAAAGTGTTGCCGCAGCTGGTATGTAACTGTGGACCTGAACTGCATGGGAGCAGGATGAGGATGTGAGCGGAAACAGCCTAATCCCCATCCTTTCGGGAGCTGTTTTGAGAATCCAGCCCATGTTCTGACTGGCTTGCTGCTCTTTCCTTACAGCTTCTGGATTTCTAGAGGCCTCCTGAAGCACGTGTCACCTGTCACAGACAGTCCTGACCTGACAGCGTACATGTGTCTCAGCCTCAGAGTCCAGCTCTGGGACAAACAGTCTCAACTTTCTCTTTTTCTTCCTCTGTCATTTTGCTTCTGTTTCCTCTCTCCTTTACCAAGCACAACAGCCCAAAGCAACAATGCTGTCAAATACAGTTTTTGAGAAGATGCTGCCACAGGCTTGTTCTGTTCAGCTGAGTGCGTAACTGGTTTCCATCTTGCTGCCTTACTCCCTTAACAGAGGCCTGTACTTCACAGCATGGTAAGGTGCTGTTGCTTTCTCAGCTAATGTTGCATCTCAGCTTCACAGAGATGCATGGAAAGACTTAATGGCTGGAAATACCATCCAGCCTTCAGGCTCTCATTGCCTCAGCAGGCAGCTGTGACAGCAACTCTAGGTGCAGCTCCAAGCCTTTCTAATGAATAGGTCATTAACAGGAGCTCAGTCACAGGCTCTTGCCAAGAGCAGGTAACTGATCTTTATTTTATAAATAAACAGTGTCTGTCCTTCACTACCTTCCAGTATTTCTTCAGGGCTGTGACATCAAAGAATGCTTGAAACCTTTTAATCATTCAATATTCTCCTCAGAGGCTGCTCCCCCTCTGCTATAAATTTGTTCTCACAAAGAAACATCAGTAAGTTAAAAACGAGTCTCCCCTCCTTGTGTAGGCTCTTTGCTGCAATTCATCATCAAAAGACAAATTGCTTCAAAGACTTGCAGAGCTTCCCCCTCACCCACCCTCTTCCCTAAATCTTTGTAGGACGAAAGGAAAAAAGGACAAAATAACAAACAGCATGTGTGAGAATCCCACATCGCGGGACAGCCTGGCCCCTCTGGCAGCGGGGGGGCCACTGTGAAATAAGAAACCTTACACATGTGGGCAGGACCCACACAACCCAACTGGCTTTGCTGGGAGATGCATGGCTGGCTGCACAGAGCGCAGCTGACAGTGCCGTGGCTCGGGGCCTGCGCGCTGCTGCTGCTGGCTCTCTGCAGGCTGTAGGATCAGCAATAGCGAGCAGTCCTTTTCTCAGGAATAGCTGTGATAGGCAGAGGCTCAGTAGGTCACTGTGCACATTGAGCTAGAAGCTGTCAGGGTCATCCCTCAGGACACCAACCACTTGGAAACCTCAGAAAAACTCCAGTATTAATACACATTCTGGTCACAGTATCAGCTTAAACTGCCCTCAGCACTGCAGCTTCTCAGCCAAGACAACTGTTCAGCTGTACAAACGCAATGAAGTAACTGACCTAGTTCAGCCTTCAGTCCCAGGGTTAAAAAAAAAGGCAATAGCAAAAAAAAAAGCAAGTGATACTACCTTTGAATGCCCTAAAACCCCAGGGATGAGTTCAGCTGCTATAGCAGAAGTGATCCTGAAACAAAACAAGCTCATCAGTTATCTGCAGGTACTGTTCTGCGGCACGGCAGGAATCTTTGTAGCAAGTACCTTAGTGAAGAGCCTCCAGTTTTAAATGTGGGGGCATCTTGTCCCCCTTAAAGAATTCACTCCTACTTTCTTGCCTTTGCCAGATTTCAGATCCTCATCTCTGCCTCCACTCTGACTCCTACTGAAACAGCAGTCCCAAAGTTGCTGCCCTAAAAAGGCTCAAGTTCCCTTCCCTGACACACAGAGAAGAGAACTGCTGATGTGGACATCCACAGTAAGGCAGCAATTGAATAGCAGCAGCAGCTAAAAGTAACTCTTTGTACAGGGAAGGGGAATAAGACCTCCTGTCTAGCTATTGAAGGTAGCAATTTTTCATTCTTGTGGTTAAATTGGGTTTGATGCATGGCTGAGTTACACAAGGGACAAGCACGAGCAGATCTGCCTGAGGGAACACAGTCAGCAATGTAAAGCCCCTACACTTAACCCATGAAACTGCCCCAGGAATACTGATATTGCTGCTTGTGTCCCTAAACTGGTTTTCCCAAGTCAGGTACTTGCAGGGGATAGTTATGGTGCTAGCCCTTTACAAAATCTGACAGAATTAAAACGGCTAAGTAAATCAGCTAAGCAGATTGTACTATTTGATGTCACTTGTGCTCTTCAAAAAATAAGGACTAGCACATCTGAATGCACATTGCAACTTCCTCCCAACCACACTGCTTCTGCATATTCTAATCCTGGGAACCAAAAACACCAGCACAAGTATTTCACCACATATCATTAGCAATGGCTCCTAGTTTCCCCACAAGATATCCTGTATAAATTCAGCAAGGCAGCTCTAGCTACCATCTACCTCTGATTTGTGGGATATGAACAAGCCTGACGCAGCACCTGAACCAAGATACCGACAGTCCTATGGAGCATAGGCTCAGCCCACACTTAATCCACTAGAGAGTAATAAACTTTAAACATTATTTGAACGGCTTTTTTTGTTTGCTGTGGTATGTCTTTTATAGCCTGTCAAGTGGCAGAAGGGTTTGCTTTCCACAGGGAGGATTCAGAGCAGCAGCTGTACACAGTGCTCTCGCATTCCCGCTTCCAGTGGCCGCACACGTTCCCTGTTTACGTTTGGGTGTCATATAAGAAATCAATCAACTTTTTTGCTAAAGCATTCTGCGCTCCTTCTGCTTTGAGTCTCCTTTTTCCTCTTCCACCTTTCTTTCATGCCTCCCCCTCCCTCCAAGTTTCTTCAAAGCATCTGTGAGCATTTGGAAGTAATTAGACCTGAAGGGAAATGTTGGCCAGGCAGGGAGACAATGACAAGTGCCAGGAACCCAGGGTGCCCTTTCTAGCCACTTTGAAGTTCATTCAGATGGTACAAAGCTCCGTTTTGCTTTGTTGAAAAAAAAAAAATGGAAGGAAGGGAACGAGGCATGACAGGCCTATTGAAAAGAGAGCAGGTTCCTGTGAACTGACAGACACACCAAGTGCCAGGGCAAGAAACTATCAAAGGGACCGACCAAAAGGGCTCCCATGGCCACTCTGCTTTATTACGTCTACAAATTGTGCAGATGCACACGTAGTGCAGGGAGGAAACAAGTGAAATGGAAAACATGGTATTACTGTACCATGGAACCCCAGCTCTCCACGGATCACCGATCCATGGAGGAGACTTCAAATAAAATCCAGCACCATGACTGCTGTGACACTACAGAGTTCATCTCCAGTGTAAGGGCAATTCTAACCAGTACTCATCCCCTCATGATGTCTGCAGGAGACAAAGATCCGGACTGGGCCTTTTCCCTGTACATTAGCTGTGGTGCAGAGCACAGCTACCCTGCTCTGGGAATACTCAGGCCACCAGTCAACTGTCATTTGAAGAGACCCTTTAACTTGATGCTTTTTTTCTTGCTGTAACTAATTACTGATGGTAATCATACACAGTGAAAATAAAACTAGAGCTTAGGGCAGAAACAAGCTCAACAGGCATTCCATGAACAGACACCTGTGTTCCTTGTGAACAAGATTCTGGCAACTGAACACAATACAAGTGCAGCAGCCTCAGAGTTTCACAGGAAAGGCTGATCTGAACTGGTTTTAGTGACTTACATGCTTCCTCTTCATTCATTTTCCAGCCATCTATGTCCAGAATTATCAGCAGCACTAACCTTAATCACTAAGAAGCAAAGTCTTGTTGTAGGCACCACTTAACAATTACAGGTAAAGCTGAACCAGATTGTATCTTGCTGCTAGAATACAGGCAGTTAGACTCAACTGATCCTGAAGGTGGAACTGGGAAGATTTGAATTTAAAAATATGGATAGAAACAAAGTCCTTTGCAGAAAGTATATAGGAATAATGCCCCCCTTAATTCTCTATTCTTATTATTTGCATGCAAGAAACCTTAAATTTAACCTCTAACCTTGCTTCTGTAGTCACAAAGACCACAAACAGGCCTTCCACTCCTCCACCAGGTGCAACTGGTATCTGAAATAGCCATTCTCTTTTTATAACTAATGTTCATACAGATTAGATCTCTCCAGGGCTACCAACACATCTTACACCTTCTCAGTAAGTTTGTGGAGAAAAGGACAACAGCTGATAGGTCAGTGATCCAGCAGCCCAGGATGCTTCATCTTTTTCCACCTACAAAATAAACATAGCAGCATTAAAACACTTAACATGTAATTAGCACTTACTCATTTCTCAATAACATGATCTGGTGGCTGAGGGTTCTGGTCGCTGCTGTGCTCAGGCAGCATTGGGGACCACAAGAGATCACTTGGAGAGATGAAATGGTAAATACATCACAACTTTTGGAGCAGGGAACTTCATCCTTCGTGTTATTAACATGCATCTTAGAGCATATTATTAACCTTTCATACCAGCAGTTAAATGGAAAACCTGCACAGGTAGGTGAGATGATATTTTGTGCTTTACCCAGATAATCTTGGGAAAGAAACCTTTCAAGTTCAATGCTCCAAACACTGGAAATGGGAAACAGTGAAGATCCTGTTTCTCACAGCATCAGCATCTCAGCACCAATCTAAACCAGACCAGCCACAGCAGGGAAACACTGAGCCACTGTTCACAGCCTGCACACCTTGCTGGAACTGATAGCCCCACACTATCTTCCAGAAACAAATATTAAAATTCTCATCCAGGAAATTAACATTTGGTATTATTAGCCAGGTCTCTGGCTCCATATAAGAATTACTAGTTTTGCTGCCGTTAAGGGAGCTGACTGAATGTATTTTTTTCCCTGCTTTTTTTCCTCTTCCCTCTCCCCCGCTCCCCTTGTCTTTGCCACTGCATCAAAAAGTGATTATTGCCAATTGTTTAATTCAGGAATTCTTCTTCTAATTACTTCATATTTTGTATAAATTTTTGTGTACAATACACACATAACTCATTTGTTCTGGGACTAAAAACAAGGTTGCAGTTTTCTGATCAGGATAAAACAAGAAAAGATTCATAATGGACACTTGGTTGAAATCTTAATTATAGAAAACCACTACTGGTTTGCAGTGAAGATTAAAAAAAGCAAGATCAACTAAAAATTTAAGAGAAATAAAAGTACTAAAACAGACTACAGCAGTAAAAGGAAAGTTATGCCAGAGTTCTAACCGATTACATGGGCCCTTGGTATGTAGAATATCCTGTCTATTAGTATTTGAACTACACCAGCAGAGATAAGAGCTCAGCACATCGAGCCCAGAACATGGTTACAAATGCTGCAAGCATATGGATTAGTCATCAGACTTCCCAATTTTCAGAGTCTGCATTCAGATACTTCTCCAGTGAAGGCTGAGGTTCAAGTCACAAACAAATTTGTGACTGACAAGCAGTGAACCAAATGTCCTGCAAGCATAGCTGACATCTGCAACAATACCGTCAATATCCAACATGTTTGGCAGGGAGGAGGCTGCCTTTTGGGGCAGTTCAGAATGAGCAGAGCTCTCCTCTGATTCATTGATACCTGGAAGCTTCAGCCATTTGGGTATTTTCCCAGAGGCCTTTCTCAACACTTGCGGAGCTCCCTGCGTGCTGGCTGCTTCTGGCCGCTCAATGGTCTTTTTGTCGCTTCCCACTTCTGGTTCAGATAGGGATGGAGCCACTGATGCTGAAGTTGATGAAGCAGAAGGAACTAATGATCTGGACAAACATCTGAGAAAGGAAATAAGAAGTAGAATTAAGTTTCATTTTTCATAACAGCCCCTTGTACCACCACCACAATTTTAAACTTTTAAATTGAGAAGGCTCTTCTTTTTCCATGATAGAAGCACTAGTATTTACTTAAGTCACCAAAATCCTACTTTGCAAAGGACTCACAAAGCTATGAAGTCGAGTATGACAGCACAACTGTTTCTAGAGAGAAGGAAGTCCTAGTATCTTTAAAGCATATTTCTTTGTAGTAAGATGGACTTGTTTCATGCTTCCCATTCCTGAAATACTAAGGCCTTTGCAACTCTATTCAGCCCCAACATACCTGGCTACTAATAAATCAGCTGCAGAAGGAGAAACTGCAGAGCTCAGCAGGTCCGATTTCAGGTAACAAGCTGTTTAGAAATGAAACCAAATCACTTTTTTGGTAACCTAGAGGCAGCAATCACCACAGTATCACATAACTCTCAGCTCAAAAAATACCTGCTGTATACTACAGTAAACCTACATCACCTTCCCTCAAATAACACAGGACATTACTAAACCATGCCAGTTTCTTTCACAACTCAGAGGTGTTCTATTTCATCATTCAAACCTCAAGATCTTGACATTTTCTTTCAGTGCTCACTGCATCTCAGAAACTTTTCTGTGAAGCCAGAGCATACTGTGGTCTCTGGGAGAAACAGGGGTTCTAAGCATAAACCAGAGATGTCAAAGAACCAAAGATTCAGATCTGTTCTACCATCTCCAGCCAGTCCACTACCACAGGAGCTCTGCAAAAGCATTTCACAGACATTTGTCTAGTTAACATTTTGAACAACAGGATTTTTTTTCTATGGAGTCATTCTTCTATTGTTCTTGATCCCATGGCAGACAATGCCTACTCCCCAGCCCATCAAATCAAATAAAAAAGGTACAATGTCTACATTTGTGCTCAAGCTGACCAAACCAGCTCTGATGAGCTTTAGCCAGTCAGAATGGGAACATTCACCAGCATTCTTAAGGACTGCAGTGTCTTTTGTCAGAAGAACTCCAATAGTAAGGATGTAATAGTGGGTCTACTACAGGAACTATACAGTCAGCTGAAGGAGAGAGGAAATGCACTCACCCCTGCACTCCTCAGATCCAAAATGAATGACAGCAGTTGGAAAAAGTTTAGCCTGCAGGAGAAGGGGAAATGAAGGTATCACTGTCAGTAGATGCTTTCACAGTTCACTGTGAACATTAGGGGCAGGTTAGACAGCTACAAACTCATGGAGTTCAAGCTAAGGTCACTGAAACATCTGTAATTCAGGAAAACTTAAACTTGTGCAGAGCACAGGCCACTCAGAGTAAGACATGAAGGAAAACTTTATGATCTGTTCTGCTAAACAGGTGATGAGACTTCTACAGCAAGTGCTCACTGCAGCAATGCTCTGCCATTCCTTCTCCTCTGTCTTCCTATCTCAGGCCATTGTATTGCACCCACATTCTCCACTGCTGAGCAGACAACACGAATATGATGAAGAATCTTCTAAGACCTGAGTGGCTGACAGCAAGAGAAGAAAAATCCAGCTATGCCCTCCCAAAATTTATTTTAAATAATTTTATTACATTTACACCCTGTCTATAGTTGAAATTTATCTAGTTTCACCACCCTTCCAGAATGAAGTATTTCCTTTTATAAACCCAACCAGAATTCCTAGTTCCTACGTATCAGGATAATTGCCATATTCAAACATTTTTTTTATCTAGTGGGTTTAGTGTTGTGGTTTTTTTTTTCCTTTTATTTTAATGGAAGTTCTATAATTTGCGTCCATTTCCTCTTGTCCTTTTACAGGGCACTGCTAAGAACTCTGGCCCATATCCCCTGCTGTTTCGCATCTTTTTTATGACACACATTGACAAGACCCCCCAGAGCTCCTTTTTCCAGGCCGAACAACCTTGACTCTCTCTCTCTGCCTCTCCCCATATGTCAGATGCAGGTCCCTTCATTATCTTTTGGTCCTTTTCTGGGTACCAGAGAAACTGTAAAACTGGACTCACACCCCCTCGGTTCAACTAAGGAATCACAAATACACCTGTAGGTACAAAGGAGGGACCTAACTGTGGAGGTTGCTCTGCCACCTACAGTGACCACAGTGTCACACCACACCTTGAAAAAAACCCAGTGATACATTACAAAGCACTACACCACCACATCCGGTGGTGCATCCAAGTGTTTCCAAGGGAAAGAAAGAGCAGGAGAGTCAAGATTATTGAATGTCACGCTAAAAACAGACACTACTGCAAGCTCAGGCCTAGATTTTTAAAAATGCAGAATGTACGATATGCAGAAGATTAATATGATATGGCATAACCAGCTGTACCAGAAAGGATTCTGAAAAAATAACCATCGTATTTACTACCTGCATTATATGCCAGTATAATACTACATAAAGAATAACCAGCTGAAACAGTTCTGTTAAGCTTTTAGGAAGCCTTCTACTAAGAGACAGGTAAAAAAACCAAATCATCATGGTGTAAAAGAGGCAAGTACCACTAAAGCCAGAAACTGTACAGCAAACATTAATTAATGGTCTACATTTTCCAAAAAAATGTAGGCAAAACAGTAACACTAAACTTGTCACACTGATCCAATAAATAAATAACCAGATAAAAGCAAGTCACTGCCCCACTTGGTATCACTCATGTACTTGGGACCTGTGCAGGGCAGACTGACTGCTCTGGAGTTTTCTTGAGCCTCTGTTGCCACCATCAGCCCAATGTGGATACTGGAATGATGGTCCTTGGACCCCATCCAGTACAGCAATTACTAGAACTCAACAGAACCCTGATCTTCACAGAGGAGGCTGTGGACTGCTGCCTAATATGGAGACTAATAAAATTGTATTAACTGAAGACAAAATGAAATAGCTGCACCTCTCTTCCCGCCTACAAGCTTCAGATGAGCATATGGTATTATGCATTTTTTTGACATTAATCCAGAGGCTACAGGACACTGTCTCATGCAGCACAGTCAACATCACACTAGGCTGAAACAGGAGACATTCATCACTCTACTCCAAGACTCAGCTCCTGCTAAAGCATGCAGGCAAATTCACATCCTTGAACTGACATTTTAGCAAAATAATTATTTATTAGGTCTTTTAACATTTCGTTCCTCAGTCAACAGGGCCTAAGGTTGCCTGCTCCAGTCACAAAGACAGCTCTCCATAAACTTTTTTAATTAAAAAGTACCAGACATAGTTTAGAAACCCCAGAAAAAAACTCTCACAAGAGCTTTGATGTTTCCACAGCATTCGTCTATTTAGGAAACGGGTGCCTTTAAAAAGGCCCCCCCAACACACATACACTCAAGCCCTTTTACACATAACATCCTTTTCATGCCAGCTGCAAGTTGGAAAATGAGGTTTTTGTAGTGTGTTAGTGTTGGAATTTTTTAATAACCTCCCCTCTCTTTTTTTTGCCTCCCAACCAATTATCTTGGTAAATAATTAACATTCTGAAGGAGATAAGTAAGCACAGAAACTCAGAGCTCAAAGCCCTTTAGTTCAAAGCCCTGCCCTTTTCTCTTCATTTCCCTGCTGCTGCCACTGAAACTTCCTTGTCAATCAAGTTCTGGGCACACACATCAAAGCCTCATGTGGGAATGGCCCCAAGGGGTCAGAGAAAATTCATGGCAGGGCCTGTGTGAGGCACAAAGAGAGAAAGAGTGAGAAACACAGACCAAGAGCTAGACAGACTCACTCAACCAACAAACACACAGACAGACTGTGCCCCAATATAAACCTCTACCCTATTTACTCACAGGTCGTCAAATAACCATAGTTCTCAGTTTCAGGATCCACGTCCACAACCATTTCCCACTGCTGGCAAAACATCAGTCCAAATGTTTCAGTTCAAAATCTTAATTGAAAGAAACTTTAAGAAGCTAGACAGCAGCCCTCAAGTACACAGAATGCAACGTCCTTCCCATGGCTCCTTTCCCTGCATCCCTATCCTTTCCTAGGGGTCAGCCAACACAGAGTCCCCTCTTGCCAAACCTCCATCCAATAAGTTATTTTTCCTCAATTCAAACAGACTACTGGCTCATGCACAGAACCCTTGGTCCAGTTTCCTTTGTGTGGAATTCTCAGGTACCACCCCAATCCCAGTACTCCCTGAAGGTTCAGCACAGAAAGCAGCTAGCTACACCTCACCCAGGAATTCTCTAGCCAGTCACTGGCAGGACCTAATGCTGTCCCAGAGTTTTTTATAATCTGAAAGTATTTAAATCAGCAGCAACTTCACATTAAAAAATAAAGGCAGGCCAGTAGAACGATCCCACTGTCCAAGGACTGTCTTGGCATAAACATGAGAAGAATTTAGTAGATTGTGTCCAGGAAAACATATGAGCCAGAAGTCAAAGCCTTCAGCATTCTCTAACACACCTAAAAATGTAACAAACACTGGGCAGACCATCACCTAAAAACTGTATTCTCAAGTCAGCTGTTCTAATGTTTGCAGTTGTTCTTATGCATCTGCCAATGTTTCCAGAAGAACAACTCTGCAGTTCTTCACTGTATAGGGTTCTTACAAGAACATCTGTGAATCAGAACAGACTTTGAGAACTCTTAGAATCACACTGAGCCTGCCAGATTGACCAAAAGAATTAAAGGATGTTTGAAACAAGTAACTCAAAAAGCTCCACTCACTTATATGCAGAGAATTACTACAGTAGGACTGAGCCAACAGTCAGTTACTACACTCCAACACCCGGCATTTCTCTTCCTTGCTGCTTTGACTTCCAGCCAAAGAAATTGCCATTCTGACTGGGGAAATAGACGCTCTTAATCTATTGAATTATAATGTTCAAAACACACTGTGCAAGGCATATTTACAACATACAGTCAGATTTACTCCACCAACACCCAGAAATCCAACTGAAAATGGTGCCCCGTTGTGCAATTATATAGATGCAATGTAAATAAAAATACCCTGAGTTTGTAGGTTGCTTTTATTTTTGTGGGTTTCCTTTTTTTGTTTCTGTTTTTTGGGCTTCTCTTTTTCATGCAGATGAAAAACTGAGACCTAAAGAGATTAAAGAACTTATTCAAGGTCACACAGGATGGCAGGAGCAGAAATGAGAACTAAGCATGCAAGTCTCCAGAGCCCCATCTAAGATCATAATCACAGGACAGCTTTCTTCTGAAGGGATTAGAAAGTCACTGAGGCAAGGAGAAAAGGAAGCCAATGTTCTGCCAATTACCCTCCTCATTTAATAAGTATCATTCCAAATGACCAGTTCAGCAGATTTTAAAAAGATGCAACACAGTTTCATCCATTTGCTTAGTTACAGTTGCAGGAGTTTAAATGAACACTTTCTATTTCAGAGATCTGAAGACCAGCCTGTTACTCATAAAGCCACATTTAGTCTGAAACTATGCAGCTGAGTAACTCCGGTTTTACTCGGAGAGATAGTGAACGGTTACTTGGACACTGCGGTGGTGAGCGTGGTTTGTGACAGCACGGCATCCTGGTTGTGGAGCAGCACACTGGGACTGCTGCATCTCACATTCCATGATAAAAATATCCACATTAGAACAACAGTGTCTTATGAATCCAGCTGTGATACAGCAGAGAAACATTTCTGCTTTGTTTTACTGCATGTTTTAGTAACTTGTTCTCTAGAACACAGAAAATATTTCAGGCAGAACCCTCCCCAAATAGCACCTCAATACTTCGTCTTTAACAGACATATATATGCAAAAAAAATCCTAGAACAGAGTATTGCAGATGATGTACATTACTCCTGGGCAGCTGCTCTCTACCCTGACAGAGTGATGCTGTCAGACCAGGCAGAGGCTGCCGTTGAAGGGAACTCACAGCTGCCAGAAGGAGCAGCATTCTTTCCGTTACACAATCTGAGAAGATCAGAGTGCCACAGGTCTGCTGTTAGACTGATGTTAGAAGATGAATAAGAAAATAAGCACTTCAAAGGAACACGCGCATGAAAGGAGAAACCCAAGCTACCAACATGAAATACTGCATAGTACACACACCCCAAACACATAAACTTGCTCTTGGAAAATTCAACTGGAAAGCCGGTGGATCAAAAGTTTCTCCAGCAAGACTGCACAGCATTGCTGAAACAGAAATAAACACCACAGTCATGGTGAAAGAGGCAGATCAAGTGGTTCATAACCTGAGAACAAAGCTGCCCAATGTGGACCTCAACTGCCAGAGGAGATGGATTATTCCATGACTAACATGGAGGAGGTCAGGGGAGGGGACCTTTAAAATTCATAAGGCAAAGACAAGATTGGAAAATACTGTTTTGAGAAGGCTACTTATGAAGGAATCCGGGTATAAAGAGCATTCATTGAGACCTGATAGCTGAGATCAGAAAGATGTGGCCTTCAAAACTGACAGCAGCAGTGAACATTTTGGGCAGGATTTCCACACCAAATTCAGTTGTGCAAGGAATCTCTCACTGGGACTGAAGAACCCAGCTGTCCCCAAAGCCAGCATCATGTAGCAAGCATGGACAGTCTCTGCAAGCATAAGTAACAGACCTCATCACAAAGAGAAGGTGAGATTGCTACCAAATGCAGTCAGACAAAAAAATCCTGGATGGAGAAGACTTTTAGGTGAATGCCATCCTCTGTGCTGGATGAATTTCAGTATTAATTGCAATTTTCTTTGCTAGTGAGCGCAATAACCACAAGGCCTGCCACAGGAAATGCCTCTGATGGACTGACTCTGATGAAGTAATTTTTTCTGAAATTCCATTCAGACTTTTGCCAAAAGAGAAGGCTTCATACTGCCCGAGTTATAGTCAGGTTCACTGAATAGGCATGCCAGACATACTGCCCAAACTGGCATTAACAAATAGGATATGGAAAGAGAACCAAAGGCAAAGAAATGAACAAACAGCTCATCTGGATTTTTGCCTCATGGGATGCGACAGAGGAAACACTCAGTGCACTCTAAGATCTGACTAGAAGACCTAAATACTTACGTGGAAGCCTGTGGATTCCTTTAGCTCGTCTGTAGACAGAGGATGGCCTCCTGCCCTCTCTGCTGCCTCGATTTTTCCAGTGACTGGTACTCTTACTTTCCACTAACTCTTTCCTAGTATTAATTCAGCAATCAATGATATTTTTCCACTGACCCACCCCAGATACACACTGCAAAACTGCCTGTTTCTGGGAGGAGAAAGAAGCTAAGAAGCAACTTTGAAAAGCTCAGACAGCCTAGAAAAAACACAAACAAGCCACTGGAGCTATAAGAAACACAAAGCCAAGTGCTACAACAGGGAAGCCTGTGGTTGATCAGCTCTGGAGAGCAGAACATTATAAAACACTTCAAGGGACATGAGGAGCAGGCCGCCAGCAAAAACAGCAACAACAAAAAATCAAAGCAATGCCTTGAAGTCTTTATGGGTTCCAAAAACTCCACATTGCTGCCAATCTGTGTGTTCACTATACTGTAAATACACACAGATTTTGGGAGAATTCACTTCAGACAGTTCTTTCAGTCCAAGTATCTTGGCAAACAAGTCAACAACATTTGTCTTTTTTCCTGGTTTTGCTTGCAGCGTAAAGGTTCTCCCTTCATTGTAAGTGATCAAATGTAACGAATGTGGTGCCAAACTTGTCAGCTTGAATGGAGTGAGAGGGTGGACAGAGCAGAAGTATTGGTGATACGGTACTCCACCATCTGTAGTCACTCCTGTTACTGGCTTCAGCACAAATTTCAGTAATTTATAAATATTTGAATGCTCAAATGTGCTCACATTACTGCCTCAGACATCATCCATTTCTCCTTACCAACAACACCAAAGTAGTCTGTAGAGGATAGTCTACTGTTAACTTAGGACCTGGGATAACGTGAAAATGTTGAAAAAAATCCAGAATGGCTAGATAAACCATGGTAGTACCTGCTTTGGAAAAATCAAGAGTCAAGTTATGTGCAGACATCTCTGCAAGGGGAGCACATCAGGTGCCAAACATCCCAAGAGGGGATTACTGTTACTTTACTCAAGCTCTCTTTTTCCTATGATGTCCGGAAGAACTGCATACTCCACAGCACTTCATTCACATTCACATCCTATGCACCACAATTCTGTTATTCCAGAACAAGTTTTCTCACTACAGGGATGCTGGGTACTGCCAGGTCACCTTAGAGCAAAAGCTCCTCTTTCCCCAGTCCCAAAGCCACATTATTTAACAAAGTACCTTAACCATCTCCCTCCCATCTTTACAGAGCAGCTTTGTCTTTTCACCTCCCTCCTTCCAGATCAGGGAACAGAAGGGGAGCTCTGACTAAAATACAAGATGTTTCCCTTCTACAGACCACGGGATGAAGGAAAAGGGGAAGGTCTCCACAAACCTTCCTGCACAGAGCCTAGCCCCATCCAGGGCACAGTCAGGCACTGCAGCCTGCTCTACAGCTCTCAGTCTCGCAGCCAGTGGGGACCCTTGGCCTGCACAAGTCTCTTCCCAGACTGGAGATTTCTCAGCTTGGAAGGCCACAAACTCATGTGAGAAGTAGTGAGCAGGTCCCACCCTCAGCGCTGCCCCTCCTGCCCCACCACCACAAACATTACCTCTTTCATTCCTGGTCTGGGCCAGGGTTATTTTTACTGAGAGCCCCAAGGCTCAGGCAGTGCAGTCTCATTGGGACCAGACGCCTCTAAACACGGCATCCAACAGTGACACAGTGGGCATGGACACAACAGCTGGAGTGATTTCCACACCCGTTTCTGTCCAGAGAAGGCCCTTCAGTGCCTTTCTTCCAGGCACCCAGACCCTAGCAGAAGGGAAAACGTACCCAAGTAGGAAAATTATGGCACAGGGCCTGCACTAACATGGTGAAAGTTACGTTGGTTAACGGGAGCAAAGCTTCTCCCAGAATCAGCCAGCCCAAACTGGGATAAGGCACCATCCTCACAGGTCAGAGCTCTGTGGTCTTTGACAGCAGTTCGGGTAACCAGAACAGCATGACAAGTTCTCAGCAGGAATTGTCTTTTTCCTGTTTGATGCTTCATCCAAATAAAATGTTTATAAACACTCAGAATCATTCCTGCCATAACAGACCATGACCTGAAAGGGCTGATGGGCCCCAAGCAAGGGACATAGGCTACACAGCCACCGGCATTAAACACAGCTCTCCCAAGGACAGAAGAACCATAGGCAGAGCAGAAGTACATTCAATCCAGCCAGTATCCTAACAGTGAACAAAAACCAGATGAACAGAGAAGAGTATCCTCATTTACAAGTGATTAGCTAGCAACAATTTTCAGTTTAAAAGCTTCCTGAGAAGTTCCTATATACTAAGATACTCTTACTAAATATCTTCCTTGAACTTGTCCAAATTTCTCTCAAATCAGTATATACTTTTAGTATATAGCACCCTGTGACAAGGAATTCTATGCCTCAGTTTTCTGACACATGAACCATTACCTTCCTCCATCTATTCTAGCTCCTGCTTGCCTCACTTGATGCCACTCAATCATACTCAAGAACAAGAACTCAATGCATTCCAGATTCTCCTTGGCACATTACTTCTTTTCCAGTCACATCTTTCACAGACTGGCAAGTCCTAGCCTACTCAGTTTTTCTTTGGACAGGAGACATTGCAGACCTCTGATGAACCTCATTCCCCATGTTTACACCTTCACCAGTTCCTTTTGAAGATGCGAGACCAGATCTGTGTGTTATTCACACAAACCCTGTTCCACACACAGCGATGTTCTCTATTTTGTTCTGAGTACTTCACTTTTGGGAAGGAGGATGTTTTGGATTCGACTGCTATTCAATAATGAGCTGATGATTTCATCACCTTAAGACTTTGCTCCACAGCCGTAATGATCAATGCAAGAGCTCACTGAGTTGCATATGAAACTCAAAATATTTTGCCTGCACATCATCACATTTACCTATGTTGAGTCAGCTGGGTAAGCCAAAAATGCAGAGCCATGCAACTGTTAACTAATGTGATAATAATCTCTTCATAATATCATGTCACAATCCCTAAAAAATATTCTAAGCATAAGATTTTACTTGCTTTCCACATTCTGCAAGTAATTGCACTGATTCTATATAATTAAGGTTGTGTTTAAAAACTCCATTTTACTATAATGATACCCAAATTCTCAACACAACCACTAGTTTAATTTGACAATGGTGTGATTACATGTGGCATGAATAAAAGTCTACCTTAAATCAAGTTTGCATTTGACACCCTTTATCTTAGTTGCATGTTATTCCTCTTTTGTGGTGACAGAGAGAAGAAGAGAAATGAGAAAAAACCTCTTCCTTAAAACAGTCCATTTGCAAAAAATTTTCAGCTTTCAAGCACAGCATCTAGAACAGTCCCGGTTCTGTATCAATGTCAAGGCTTTGCACCATGTGCCACAGTAAGCACTGCAGTCCAAGGAAAGCCACAGCAGACTGGAGATGTTTGACACTAAAATCAACCAGGTTCTTCACAAAGTTGTGATTTCTAATGAAGTCCCTAAGACTGGGCTGTAAGGCACCTTCAAGTCTTTACAGAGTACTAATTTAACATGTTTCTATGTTTCAGGGAGCAGCCACGAGGAATGAATTTCACAGTAAATGTCACAACTAGGAAATTGGGAAATTGCCACACATATTACAAGCACCAGTAATGATGCCAGGTACAGAACAAAGGCTTTAAAGCAGCAAATTAAACAAAATTCCTGCCATAAGGTTTCTTATTTCAAAGACAACGAGATGTAATTATTCCTGTGGCATTTTACTGAAAAAGTCACGTTTCAGGAGACATCCAGAGAAACATGAGATGTGCGCTGAGAAAGAGAAAATAAAAGAACAGTACTGCAGGGCGGGGGAGGCAGGCAAGGGGTAAACAGAGGTAAGCAGACAATTTCAAACATTTTAGACCAAAGTTAACAAGGTAGACCAGAATCAGCTTCTGAGGCTGGATGAACAAGAGGCAGATACAGGTCTGAACATTCAATCATCTAAAAGCAGCTGCATGTGTATTCCTTCCACATGGCCTGGTCAGGAAGTTGTGGAACTTGGAAAACTCCATTGCAAACAACTTCAGAGGCATGCTAATAGCTACCTAATTCACCATGCTGCCTGGAAAGTCCCTTTCTCTACCCCTCTCCACACTCCAGCCCTTCTGCTCCCTCAGGGGCATCAAACAAGAATTCTCACTGCTGCTGTGTGAGCCTTTACTCTGAAGGATCTCCAGTGCATCAGTCTGGAATGGTCCATGCAGTTCTGAATGACAGAACATTTTAAACAGTGTGAGTCTGGGGCAAAGTGACTGGCAAAATCACTTGATCATTCTTAACACATGTGTGATCCACACAGCCAATAGTCTCTGGCCAGGGACTTCAAGACCACCTTATCTGACACTTGCAAAAAATCTCCAGGAATCTGAATTTGAAAACCTGTATTTCAGTATTCTCAGAGAAAGATTACACAAAGAGAACATATATTACTCAATGTACATGCTGGCTTAAAATAAACTCTCACACAGCGATTTCAAAAAAGTCAGATTTTTTGTCTAATATGGCCTCTAGTTCCCACCATAGAAATTGAAAACAGTTCCCTGTCCACATCGAGTCTCATCTCGCTTATTATCCTAGCCCAGCTACAGATAGAGAACACTCACCTCAGCTGAGCTCTCGCAGTAACATTCCAGGTTAAATACTGCTCCAACCCTGCAGGGCATGGAGTGTGTACCCAACAATGTGAATCCCCACCCCTGTCCCAATGTGCCTCTGCCTATTGCTGCACAAGGTGGACCTCTTCTGGTGAAGAGCTTGTGCTCCAAAACACCTGGTTCCACTAGCCCTGGCTGAGCAGAAGCCTACAGGAATCACAGCATTATACAGCTTCTTTTAAAAGTAACTAAAGCCCGAGGCAGGGTTAAGAGGAGCACATACCAGAGAGAATCAGAGCCCATGTGTGAGTCCTTACCTCAAACAACGTCAGACTTTCATCGTTCAAGACGATTCTGGGAGGTGCAACAACTGAAGTTAAAAAACAAGTTATAAAACAGGACCACCTAGCAACCAGAACAGTGAATACAGTAATAGGAGGGATCCCTGCTCACTGAAGGGGTGACACTTTCATGTGCCCACAGAGACTGCTTCTTAGGCAGAAGCATAACATGGCTAAGGGAGCAGGTTACACTTTCTTTGCACTGTGAAGCTGTGTTTAGGGATGACATTGCTTCCCAGGTCGTATCTCAGGCATCAACATACCACAGCCAGAAATAGGTTTTATAAAGTAAGGCCAAATATTACCAACTGCACTCACACAAGTAAAATGGCAATTCTGCATCGGCAAGGTGGCTTCTTACAAAGTCTCTCAAAATGCCAACTGTGAAAAAAGGAGAGAAAGGTTTGCTGAATTACATTTGGTTCTTCAAATGCTGGGCAAGAAGGCTAACTTGTAACAGCAGAACTGCCCTCTACAAGGTATGGAGATTGCCTTTTCCTCCAAAGTACACAGTTGCTATTACAAATTTCTTGTAGAAAAAACAAACAAACAAACAAAACAAATGATTTTGACATGCTAGCCCCTTGGAAAAATCTAAGGATACCTACAAAATTATCAAATAGTTTGTGCAGGTAACCATGGCTGACAGCTGAAAATAAGAGGACCTCCAGTAATAACTGTAAGAGCTATTTGGTGCATGGTCTGATTGTCTTTTGTGAACTGACAGAGCTAGAAAGGTACATCCCCTCTTAGTACAGTTGGTAAAGTTTTTTTTTTTCTCCTTCCTGCTTTTTGGGGTTTGTTCTGGATTGGGGAAGGGGTATTGTTTTTCCCCAAAAAATGTTTTAAGCGTTAACACAGAGGAAGCGTTCAAATGCATCCCTGTAACACATCATTTAGACACAAACAAGAGGATAGCAAGTGGGACAGCTTCCTGAGCACAAGTATTTTGCCATCTCCACCAAGTAGTTCTTAGCTAACTTAATTAGCCCAGACTCTCTTCTTAGTCCATTCAGGGGCCCTACAAGGACAGTGTAACTACCTACTGCTGCTTCTTCAGAGCAGCTTTGC
Source organism: Orthonyx spaldingii (assembly GCA_013397795.1). Lineage (NCBI taxonomy): Eukaryota > Metazoa > Chordata > Aves > Passeriformes > Orthonychidae > Orthonyx > Orthonyx spaldingii. Next base: position 17,119 of record VZTJ01001771.1, on the reverse strand, counting down.
TTTCCTGGGCAGCAGAAAGACCTGTTCAGACACACTCTCTCCCACCATGGTGGGAGCCATGAGTTACAGCTGCACAGGCTGAGGGGGGTGATTGGTCTCACCAGTTTCAGTGGGATGGAAGAACCCCTGTAGAACATGGCGGTCTGGAAAATGAACTCTCAACACCACCTAAAACAGAGACAAAACACATTGGGACAATGGTTTATCACTGCTCTGTAACACCTGCCCTTGGCTTAGAATCTGCAAGTCATTTTTTTGTTGTTTTATTTTTTTTAATGGGAAGATCTGAGGTATTTACAGGGATAGAAGAGCAACCTGGCTAACAGTGCTATGCAGCTTCTCAGGGAACAAGGGCTGTTTGGCTTTCAAAGAGGGCACGAGATCTCATCTGTCAAAGCACTATGATGTAGAACGCAGCAGTAGGAGCTCCCTGTGCTAAATGAGGCACAAAGACAGTCCCTCATGGACAGGTACGGACAGTTTACTGGCATCGTCACATGTCCATAGTAGTAGGAATCCTCCTGACATACCTCTGACCTTTGTATTTCCAGCTTGGTCAGAAAGCACTTAACTTGAGAACTGCACAAGGATCATATTTACAGAGTAAAACACATCAAACTTGTAACATCGAATCATTCAACTTTCAATGAGATTCTAACCAAATGTCTACAGAGAAGCAGGTAGGAAGGCTCACTCATACAAACTGATGTGTGCACAACAGAGAGGTTTTGAGACATCTGGAACAGAACAGAAGCAACTATACTGCCTGTCACTCAATCATATTACAGTACAGCTGTTTTCACATAGCACAACTGTTATGCAAGTCCCACAAACAATTATTAGGGATGGGAATTTGAAAAATCTTCCTATAAGCAGCTTAAGAGCCTGTTGATCACAACTGAATCCCAAGTTATTCAATCCCCAAGTCTGGAGTAGCCAGAGGGACTAGAAAATGAACAAATATTACCTTTGGGTAACGCTCTAACTTCTCCTTCAGCTGGGACTCCCTCAAAGACTTGGTCATCAGTGGGGCTTCTTCCAGGCGTTTCCTACAGACATGGGAAGAAGGCAAGTTGTCTGTAATTTTACGATGTATTTTTACCTTATTAAGATAGCGGAAGGCCCAAGCAGGGCTGATGAGAACCGCTCAACTGTTCCATGCTTCTCTCACAGCATTTTACCCACCTCCTAAAAACTACTGAGCATCAGCAACAATACTATATAAAATTACTTCTATTGTGCAAGTTTAAAAGTACGTTCACAACAGCAGACACGAGAAAAGTTCCTAAGAAGAGGAGGGGAAACTCTGCTTAAACCACTCAAGAAGAGGTGGACTTATTAATCCAATGAAGTGGAGACTAAGGTTGGACATTATTACTCCACAGGGGCAAAAGAGCTACTGAACTTGAAAAACAATGCTGGCACAAAAAATTAGTAAGTATTAATTAGCAACAGGGAAACAAAATAAAAATCAAAAGTTTCAGATCACTCAAGAACTGGCATCGTAGACTGCTATTAAAAGGAATAGTGGGTACAAAATAAAAGTCTACTTGTATTTAACATGAAACACTAAATGTAAGAAAATAATTACATATTTTCCTGTAAGTAAAGAAATTAGCTTAGACCAAACAGATCCCATTTTCAGCTTTAGTACCTTTTCTTTGTATCTGAATAACTGATGTGTAACTCACCTTTATTTTTATCCCTGGCAGTAAGGGGGAAAGCATCACCAAATTTGGAAATTAGGTCTTTTTGGGGGGGACTGTATTCCAGTAATCCCCAACTAAATGACTCTAGATTTGTATACCACTAAATACTCCAGACCCACAAGCAACAGAGCAATTTTCAGGCCATTTTCTCTGTACTCAGTGGCTTGTGGGGAAAAAAATCAACTCTAAGTTAAAAGTTCAACCTGAACTTGGCTATAGCGTAAAGAAGACTGTTCCACAGTCTTGGAGAGTTATTGTAATGTTTAAAGGAATGCTTTGATCCACTTGAAACTAAATACACTTACGAAATTAATTTCTTTAAGGAACATAGAGACAGCAAAATGCTGCTGTGACAGGAAGGCCAGTTTATGTTCATCTGAGTTTTTATTGAACTGAAGTTCAATAAAGCAAAATCATGATTATTTGAAAGCAAGCTACTTGAACAGTGTAATACATTGTTAGTCAGCTTCCTATAATATCTCTCTGTGTGTGTGCCTGTTCCAAGCATTCTCAGGTCTTGAATTGTGGCTAAGTTGGTTTTTCTGATGAGGTCTAATAAAAGGTTAATTCTGTTACTTAAAATATAAGATGCTTCTTACTGGCCAAAAATGCAACAAGCTCTGCTGATCACTGTCACTCTGCTCAACAACAGGACACAAGAAATCTCACAGCAGAAAGGGAACTTGCCTCTCACTCTGCAGCTGTGCCAAACGTTTCCGTACATCATCCACTGTGACTTCAAAAAATTCATCAGGAAGCTCTTCTGGGCCATCAGGAAGTTGTTCCAGTAGATCTAAGTGAGACACAAGGGGCTCACGTTCTACAAGCTACAGAAAAAAAATGAGCTTCAGTTAGTTTTAAATGCAATGCTTTTCTCATCCTGTACGGTTCCTGAAAAAGAGTAAAAGGACAGTATTGCGAACTCAAATACAATCATTAGTTGTGCAATTCCTGTCACTAAGATCAGACTAACGATACAGAGATTGTCAGTGTTGTTGTTCTTTACAGCTGATACAGCTTTCGACATAATCCCCACCAACAGCAGCAGGAATCTATATTGCCAAGTAAGCAGATGGCTCCTCTCCCCTGCCAGTCCAGGAAACTCAGGGTAGTAATTTCAGCAGTCACCAAAGGTAAAGAGAGGGAATTCCTTTCCAGAGAGTGCTTGTGGAATCTCTTCACTTACAATACTATGGTATTTTGCAGTCCACTCAAACTTCTAGCTAGTTACAAGCTTGTAACAAGTATTCAGAAATTACTTCTGTCCCAAAACCCTACCTGACCTCTCTCTGCTCTACTCTAAACCTCTCTCAGTGTCTAACCATTTCCTTACTATTCTACAGGCAGCACTCAATTTACATAGGTGCTATCCTTCTTTCCACAGACTATAGAGCTCTTTGAAGTTTTTCCATCTGCCATGCACTCTTGGCTTGTGTTATGTCTTGTGTTCACATTCTTTTGCTACAGAGTCAATGGTACTAGTTACCAGCCAGGGCCCACTGCATTTCTCCTTACTCTAGGGAGTCATTCTTTGCTTTGGTAAGGCACTTTTTGATCTGTTCAGCTCTCTGAACTAAACCACTGCAGGGTTTCATTGCACACCTTTCAAAATTTTACCCTGGTTTCTGGTCTGCAGAAAGATTCCCTTAAACGGTGAAACCTTTTTGTTTTGCACTTAAAAAATACTTCACCCTGAGATCAGCCTTTGCTGCAACCAGAGCACACAGATGCAGGAGAGCAGTTCTCTGTAGGCATCAGCTGCAATAAAGGTACTTAATACATTTACTGGCAACTTTCCCTACGCACCAGAGCTGAGGGCAGGCACTCCAAGCTGCACACAGACACCCCTCTCACCTGCCCAGCCTGCCTGCTCCCTCAGCCTCCAGAAACCAGAATTGGGTGTCATGATGGCAAACCTTCCAGTACAACTGGGCCTAGCCTAGAACTGTGGTTGCGGTTATGAAAAATACAAAACAAAACAAGCCAATACCAAGACCCACAACCTCCTAAAAAAACCAAATCAGAGGCCCAGTCACTTAGATCAAAAGCATTTGCCATCTCTGCAGGCAGCAGGACCTTAATGGATCCCTCCCCAGGAAAGTTTACGTGCTGGCTACTCTCTCTTGTGCCCAAAGCAGCAGCTGTGCCTGCACATGAATACAAACCACGACAAGAGTCAGGCACAAGAGAGGCAGTTACACCTCCTGGCTCTCAAACAAGTCAAACTTTTTAAATTTCAGAACTGCTTAAAGAAACAAAGCTTGCAAACATAGAGAACAGCATACTAATGGCTACAGGAGGACACAGCTTGTGGCTGAAGAGGCTCACAGGAACAAAAATTTTGGTAGTTAATCCAGCATTTCTTCCTAGTCAGCTGCCATCTTAACAAGGCCGCAGGCTCTGTGAAGGAACCCACTGCCCATTTCTTCTCCCCTCATTCCCTCATACACTCTTTCCAATCCTAATTAACACCCCCATGTCCTCCCTCCATCCACTCACCCCTCCCCCAGGCACTGGCCACTTGGGAACAGGAGTCTTCTCAATTGTCTAAAGCACAACACAAATTACAAGGCAATGTTCACTCTACTTGTGGGCACTAAAGGGTAATTTGAGAAATTAAAAGATCGAGGTTGTGTGGGTGGGACCTTTGGCTACTTTTAGAAAAATGAGCAGGGTCAGCCCTAACGAGCGGGTAAAGGAGCCTGATTGCAGCTTTCCCGGGGCCCGGGGCGGGGTGGGGGTGCCCAGTGCTGCAGGAAGGACCCCAAGCGCCCAGGACCATCCGCTGGGAAGGAGCAGGCTGCACCATGATCCCAACCACTGCCCACTGCTGCTCCAGTGAGGGCACATCTATGTCAGAGGCCAGAGGAGAATTAATCAGGCCTCCCCAAGAATCAGGTATACTTTAATCTCCTCAAACAGGTTTGAGTTTCATTTCATTCTAAACATGGAGTGAAAACAGATGTCTTCTGAAAAAACCCAAACCCAAAAGACTGAGGAGGCATACCCTATGGCTTGTTGTGAAGGGTGCTGGGATACGATGGAGAGAACTCCAAAGTCTGCATTTGCAAATCCTAAAGTTACCTCTTAGTATTGGCTCTAACAATGACTTTAGTTAATCCCAACAGCAGTGGGATTCCACAGGGAAAGGGCCAGCCCCCATCCAAATTATGGTGACAGCTAATGACATCTGCCAAGGCACTGGGAATCACAAGATGGCACAAGGCAGACATATATTCCAGTCCTAAGTGTTCATTCCTCTTCCTTGCTGTGGGCTCCAACAATCCTAAAGCGCAGACAGAATCCAAAAATTAACTTCCCACAATGATTACAAAAGAGGCTCCAGGAATACTAACCCACTTCCCAGCCTACAGCACACGCAGTGCTTTCTGCAACTGTGATGAAAGATAACTATCTCCTGTAACAATAAATGGCCACCATACGGATGTTCTACTTTCCATTATGTAATTTGGAGGAAAGCAAGCCATACATTTTGCTGTCCTATTTCTTCCAGGAGCCAAAGATGCTGTGCTAAGGTTTGTCACCTTCCTTCTTCAAAGTCTATGCTTCTACCAAAGCTGAGATGTCAGGCACTTTTCACCACGAGACTGAAGCCATACGTTCACAGCAGCATCTACATTAAGTGCAGTCTATGTGACAAAGCCAGGTGTCAGGAAGAATGCAGTTCACTCTGTGGTCACCATCCTGGACCCAAGGAAGCAGGTAAGCTGAGGAAAACTCTTGATTTAAGTGAAATAGTGGCTATTGTGCTTTCCACAGCAGCAAGCTCTCCCCAGAGACCCACTTTGTCCTCACCACCTCAGGGAGCTCTAATCTCGTGGTGAATCTGGTTTAAAGTTACCTTCTAATAATTAACATTCTGACATCAAAGTCAGCTCGCAGCTGTCTGTAAACCATCTTTAGCCCAAGAAACTAAGGGATGCCGGCACAGATTTTATCCAGCCTCTCTTCAGCTTCAAAAACCACACACAGGCAAAGCATTAATGGGAAGATTATTTTACAAAAATGGACCTTTGATGTTTAAAAATAATTTGTTTTGTTTTGGGATTTTTTCCCTCAGGACTGAAAAGGGACAAAAAGCAGATGCCATGTGGCTAGCCCTACTTGGCTGTTGCCGCTGGGAGGAGAGTGGAAGATGGCAGGAGTGGAGGAGGGAACAAAATGTAATCAATCAGCAGCAAAAGTACCAGAGATCAAAGGGCCTGAAAGCAGCCATCAAAATCACATGCTGTTTAACACAAGGACACAACCCCCCCAACAGAATCTGCAGCTGCTTCCAAAGCTGCTCGCAGACTGGAAGGGCGGCTGGCTGCCGAAGTGGTTTGAACTGGACAGCGATTCTGAGAAAGACATAGGTTCATGTGAGTCCTTCAGTCACCACTACTCAGCACATGCCCAGGAGCATAGCTCCACATCAGGCTGTGAAGTCAGTAAAATGATGGAGTTCTGCCTCTCCCACCAGTGCACAGAGAAGCGTGGGCAACAAGACTGGTGAAGGATACCAGCACAAACCTTTGCACTTCTCCTCCCTTCCCAGACACAACGGAAACTCCTCCTTTCCAAATCCCTCATAGTTGAGAGTGCAACTGAAGCAAGCAACACATGAGACTGGACAAATCACCCAGCCTACTATTTAATTCTCCATGCTCAGGATCTGCTCCAAAAGGTTAAATAACACTGACTAGACAGACCCAAACGTGTTTCTAGTACACTGAATAAACTATTTACCACTGCAGGTTGGCATGGCCTCTTTCTGCTACTTGTGCAGTTCATAACTGCTCCAGAGTCCTTCCAGGGTCTGGCTTCTGTTCCTAAACAATTCAGAACTCATCAAAAATAGACTGCAACCACAAAGAAGTCAACCAAGGTAGAGTCTCTACATCAACGCGAAAGCATCCAGTCTTACTAAATTCCTCCTGGACTAGGCTGCCTTTGAAGCTCCCCAGGCATCCTTTCTTTCTACTTACAGCTTTCATTGTTCAATCCTGGCTGGATCAGACCAGAGGAGATTCAAACCTTCAACTCTAGGACATACCAAAGAGTCGGAAACAACAAAGGGGATCTCTGAACATGAAAGCTGGCCCCAGTGATGAGCCAAAGGAGCAACTAAAGAGCCGCTCACTGAGAATCCAGAATGGGAAACTCTCAGTGCATAATAACAAGGAGCAACTTATTAATTGAATGGCTCCTGTACTTCCTGTTACGCCACTTGCCAGACATACCCAACCTTCCTGAAGGTATTCCATGCCATACAGCTGCCCTACAGAAAGCACACTTCATGTCATTCCCAGGTCACTCTGGGATGGCATCACAGCACTCTTCAGCCATCAGTTCTGGTACCTTAACAGGAGGTCAAGCACTTTTCATTTCAACAAACACGGTTTTACTTCAGAGACAACAACAGCGGTGAGATGTGCAATTTGTCTTTCTGGGAAATAGTTAGAGAGAGGTAGACTATTTAAGAAGTAGGATATTTTAGATTAAGACAGAAAACATTTCTATAAGCAAGCAGAAATACAGAAGGAAAAGGATGGAAGGTTTCTGCTTCATCTGCAATACTAAGAAAATTAAGTCACAGAGCTCAGGTAACAAAGTGGGCATTTGTTCATGATATCTGAGGCACTGAGGTGTAGGATCTTCTGGACTGTGATTTAATGCAGCTGTGTTGCCTCTATTTGAACTATTCAACAAGGATACCTAAAGATTCAAAGTTTTGCTTGCCTCTGGACAGCAAATTCTGAAACTTGCATCCTTCCTATTTCCTTTCTGAACTCAGGCAGAACTGTACGTCATCAAGACACCTAATCCTATGACATGGGGAAAAAGTCCTAAATCTGGAAGTATCTTTTTCCTCATGGGAGCGCAGCCTCAGGTAAGGCAGTATTAAAAACAAGCCCTTGTTGCCCAAACTGCAAACACATTTTGCCTTACCTGTTCTTGCTCCTTTTGCAGTTCTTGGCTGTTCTTAGACTTCTTTGGCTTAGGAGGGCCTCCAGGGCTGGAAAAAGTTGTTGGCAGCTTTGAAGACGGTACAGCTACAGGGGAGTCCCCCAGATGCTCTCCATCTCCAAAAAAGGGGACAAATGGGGTAGGCTCAGGCTCTGGGGAAAGCTCCTCCAAGCTAGCATGAGATTCTTTAATCAAGTCTTGCTTGTGTGTGCAGCTGTTTAAAGATATGGCCACATCCCTGTGGTCCAAGTCCTTTGGAAATGTGTTTGCTTGAGGTAGGGGCACATCCACTGCTTCCTCCATAGAGCATCCCCTCGTTGTTGGCTCATTACAAGGCACCATGGCACCCACAGCTTCCTCCCCAGCAGATGAACTGCATTTCTTCATGACAACTCTTAAAGAAGACACCAAAAGGAATAAAGATAAAATCATAATCCTAAGAGTCCTTCCCTCCCCATTCTCAATGTGTCCACAACAGAAAGACAACAGCTGACTCAAATACACCCTGATTTAACAACTTTCTTCCAGATGCTTACAGAGCACAAGCTCCAGTTGCTGTGAAGTGTGGGGTAGAGGGTTAGTGGGTTGTGCAAAATAACAGAACAGGGACCCGCTCCTCCGGAAGAAAACTGCCTTCCAGAGAAAAACAGCAGTCATTTGTAAAGCATAGCTTCTACTCACTCCTGTCTTGTGTATATACTGCAAGGAGCTGGCCAGGAGATCACAGAAAGGTTGTCCCTGTCCCCAGCTTACCCTCCAACAGCCAGCAGGGCCTATAGGGGTTGGGAGTTAAGTGCCTGAGATCCAGAGCAGGGAAAAATGAAGTGGTAGCTGATTGCCCTCTCAGAGAGACTTTTAACTTTGAATTGTCTGTTCCACTCAAATGAGGAAGAAAAAACAAGAAACAAACAAACAAGCTCTTTTAATCTGCACATGACTGGTCAGTGCCAGCATCTGCTGCTGTGCGAAGCACATCTGGGCAGCAGTTTGAGATAAACAGGCAAATGCAATAATTTCTGAGTGCCGCAATGTTTTAGTTTGGAATCTTTTTTTTTGTCTTTTTCCTTTTTTCTTTTTTTTGTTTTTTTTTTTTTTTTTTTTTTGTTTTTTAAACAACACAAACAAA
>VZTJ01001769.1:2227560-2267071 GCA_013397795.1 Orthonyx spaldingii | reverse complement strand
CTTCCAGACATGGAAGAACAGGGCTCCTAAGAACAAGCAGCTTATGCAACAGGTAGGAATATCCCCCTGCACTGACATCCTGGAGGTCAGTGAGCAGAGGTGTGAAACCAGTTATCGAGGCAACAGCACAAACTCTGCACCGCTAACAAAGCAAGCCTGTCCCAGAAGCAGCTCTCTGAGCGACACAAAGCAAGGCTCAGCCGATCAACACGTCCCCCGCACTCATGCTCAGGAGAACTCAGCTGCCTGCTCCCACTCTCCGATGGCCTGGTGACCCTCCTGGGGCTTTCTCCCACCCCCAACCCCTGGCAGCCCAGTTTGGAGTCCCTCCTCCCCGTGCCCCGGAAATCTCACCATGCGTTTGGAAGGATGTCCTGCCACATGTCTGCTTGTCCTTGCCTGGCCGCTGCTCCGAGTGAGGACACAATCCCAGTGTCTCCTCTGCTGGCTTTCTCTTCCGCACTGACGTTTTCTCGGGGACAACGCAAACTACGTCGTCCATCAGTGCCACCTATTGCCTGAGTGTGCAGCTGCAAATTGAGTGCGACAGAGGCAAAGTCCTGCATGCGACGGGACAGCCCTGTGCGCCAGCACAGACTGGATGCCAAATGCACAGAAAGCAACCCTGGCGACGCCGGCCTGAGGTCCTCGGCTCAGGCTGTGACAACACCGTGTCCTTACAGCCAAGGCCAGCTGGGTTCTACAGCCCATGCAGCGCCCCATAGCAGGAACTCCAGCCAGCAGCCTGAGGGAAGGCATTCTTCACTCTCTTCAGCACTTGTGCGACCACATCTGGATTGCCACAGTCACTTCTGGCCTTACGGATAGAAGATGGACTGGAGCGGGTCCAGCCTTGGAGGTGCAGGGTCACCAAGCTGCTGGGGGCTGGGGCATGTGGCGTGTGAGGAAGGCGAAGAGGCTTCTTCATCCTGGAGAGGAAAGGGTAAAGGGTGGGATCTTATTGCTGTCTACAGCTAACCAGTGGGAAGTGTAGGAAAAATGGACTCAGAATCGTCCTGAAGGAGCAGCAGTTGAAGGAGAAAAGGCAAGGACACGCGAGGCAAGAAAAGAAATTGAGGTGAGATATGAGGGGAAATTACTCTTCCATGGAGGTATTCAGACACTGGGACAGGGCTGCAGAGAGGATGTGGGATTTTCATCCCTGGGGCATTAAAATTTGACAAGAACAAGGCACTGAGCAACCTGACATGCCTGAACCTGCCCTGAGGAGGTGTTGGGATGAGCTCACCTCCAGCTGTCCCTTGCCACTTGGCTCTATTCCACGTGCACCCATGTGCAGCCAGAACATAAAGGGAAAGTTCAGGATTTAATTTTCTACAGAAATCAATGCTATGTTTTAGTTCAGGCGCCTAGATTTCATTTTCCTCGTGGTTGGTAAAATCTTCCTGGATAAAGGCTTCACTTTCATAGGAATTTGACAGCTTGGGAAAATGAGAGTTCAAAGCCTAAAGAGTATTGGGTGTGGGGAAAATGAGCAGATGAACAGTATGGAACAAAGAATACATACATGAAAGAGAAGGGTGAATCACTGGCATGGTATGCACTATGCTCAGTATCTTGCCTTTTACATTTTCAACAAAAACATGTACTTTGCTAAGGAGTATTCTCCTTGGTTCCACAAGTGGTAGAGCAGTGGCAGGGAGACTGTTGCCAGGATATTATTTGCTTCCAACCGGCAAAGACTGATATTCATCATTCTGTTACTTTGTTCTGCCTCTCAGAAGCCTCTAGTTAAGGAGTCTTTTCCACTATGCTGTCTCTGTTATTAAGCTTCCAAATAAAATACATCAGTGGAAGGCCTTATAAATAAAAGAGAATTACAAGAGTAGGAGGAACAAAAATAAAACACAGCTTTCTATCTTTTTTTATGTTGACAACTTATGTTCCCAGGCAAGTACATAGTAAAAGAAGCATTTACATTGCATAAAATCCACAATAACCCAGTGGGTTTCTTAAATCAAAATGTTGTTAAATCAAAAATTTGTAATGTGCCTAAGTAGTGACTCACATACGTGCTTTCAGTTATTTGCCAATGTTTATGAATCCACTCCCTATGTCAAAAAGCATGTGAGACACTCCCAGTACCTCCACATTTGGGGAGTCAACAATGGTTCAAAATGAAATATTTATTAAGTTCTTCCACATAAACAGTTACCTCTGATTATCCAGCCAGCTACTAGAGTGGATGATTACTACCTCTTGGTGCTGACTTGCTCCCATTTTGTTGTTTTATGCTGCAGCCCCTCAGTACTGTGCAGCCTGCCTGCCTCTCCGTCCAGCACAGTGCAGAAACTCTGCGACTGCAAGTATCCGGGTGTCATTTCCACTGCAACTTCTGTGACTTCCCTGGCTTCAGGACATGAGTTTGGATTTGAGCAACCACATTGGCATCAGGATGTGTCATGGATGGCATTGGATGCAGATATTTCAGATGTGGAGGGACACCATCACTGCCTTCTGCATGAACTGTTGTCACTTTGCCATTATTACTCAGACAGTAGCTCTCACTGTGAGGTGCCATGTGAAGCTCAACTGGTTACTGACCAGTCTGGGTGGTCAAAGTTTCTATGCAGAGTAGCATTTTAGATGTGCATAGCCACTCTTCAAGCCATTTTCATCCAAAGAGCACACAGGAATTTTTTAGCTTGTGGTTCATTTATCATTATTGATTTTATTATCATTATGCGCCCTTGGACACTCACAATCAGCCCTGCCCTTTTGTTAAGGAATTAGCATATCAAAATGCAGAGCTGAAGGTTATAATACCACACCCTGCAACAGAATTAGTTAAATTATGAAGGACAGAGACTCTTTTGCAAATTTTACTGGGGAAATGAAATAAAGCTTTCTGAAGAGAAAGCACATGGTAAAGGACTGTAGTCTTTTAACCACACTATTTCATACTGTTGCACGAAAAGTTTAAACTTGTTAGTGGGGGGAGAGCTCCCCACTTCAACATGTGATAAAAATACTGCGAGTGTGTGGAAAGTGGCAGGCTTCCTAACAATGCCCAGGAAGAAGCTGATATCCTGTTGGCCTTCTCCCAAATTATTCATTCCAAAATTTAAAGATCAGACCTGAGACAAAAAGCTCTCAGAACCACCACCAAAAGGTGAGCTGGGAGTGGGGGACAAATTCAAATATCCCCAAAAACTCACTGAAAATAGTCGGAAATTTAGTTTCTCTGTATTATCAATTAAATGTTGCATAATCCTTATGCACTCCTTCTGGTGGCAGTGAATATTAAGCCTTACCTGTGACCAGAGGCCAGTGGCAGAACTCCTGCTGCAGCAAAATGCTTTTATCATTTTGCAAGTTTGTTGTTTTTGTATATCCTCTCCAGCTAAGACACTGGGTGTATGTCCAGATGTGAATAAAATCAGCTGTAAGCAAAGAGGAACACAGAGAAACCACACTGGAAGCTGCAACAAAATACAAACCCATGAACTATTTAATGTATTTTATTGTAAAGTTTTGCACTTCCAGAACAATGTTTCCAGTATACCAACACTGTTGTTTGTTCCTGGGCTAGTCAGCAAGACCTTGAATGAATTTTAATAGCAAGTATGGCTTCATATGCCAAAAAAATAAATAAGTAAGTAAGTAAGTAAGTAAGTAAGTAAAAAAGAGGGGTGTCTTTTTCATTGAGGACCACTCTAACATGACATTTCTAATTGGTTATTTAACAAATTAAAAGTGAACAGGTCTCAAAGGATGGCTGGCTACTCCAACTTGTTTTGCCTACATAATACTGAGAATACTCTTCAGTATTATTAAAAACTAGGTAAGATAAATTTAATATTTATTATCAATTAATAATTGTCATGTTTTAAATGTCCTTATTACTATGTTTATGTTCATATGTGTTTGTATAAGTTTATATGGTATTTGTTTGTGGGGATACCTGGAGCTGTAAGGTTATGGACTCCAAAAGGCAAGGCAGCCTTAATTGAAGTCACCAAGCTATTTTGGACCCCAGCTTACAAGTTCAAGTATCAAAAATAGTTGTGTAAATTTTCTAATATTAGATAATGTTAAACTTCACAGAAGGAAGGTGCTGCCTCCAAGAATACATTGGAAATCATGGATGATCTGCTGGACTCTTTGGGCGCTGAAAGACTGCTGCATGAACTCTCCCTCCTGCAGCCTGATTGTCTTGCAGATTTTGGACTCATGAGGTGCTGGGGGGAATGAACTGCATAAAGGGATACTAACTAGGTTTATGAATAGCAGCTGCCAATTATAGGATTTTCAGCATGCTTTTCTTTTCTTTCTGCTCTATCTACTAGATTGGAGCAGGAGAGGAAAGATCCCAGTGTGGTGGTTCTGGTTGACGTCTCGAGATATGGGGTGGTTGTCAGAGACTGGATAAGTTGAGTGTCTCAAACCAATGCCGATGTCTGTGTAGTCGGGGGTGGGTCAGGCCTTGCTTCTGGTGAGACAGTGCCCCACCCCCAGACCCCCAGCCTGCCTGACCTGCCAATCAATCAATCAGTCAATCACTGGGGGGGGAGGGTGATACTAACCCAGCTCCTGATTGGCCAAGTGACCAGAAGTCCCACCAAAGGGGAGGGCACACAAAGGACCAAGGGTGTAAAAGGAGCTGTCCAGGAGGTGGCCATTGTCTGGACCCTGCCTTCTCTTGGGCTCTTTGTGGGGACCCAGGAAATAGTAGCTTTATGTGTGTTTTTTCCACATCTCTTCTGGCTTTCTCTCTCTTTCTTTCTTCTTGTTCTACCCCTTTTTCATGGAACATTTTTGGGAAACACAATATCTTATGTTTTAAAAGTTTCTAGGTTGAATGGGCTAAGTTTATGCTAGGTTAATACTAAATTAATGCTATATTTATGCTAAGGTATAAGTGCTTTCTATTCAGTTTGGTGCGTGTTTAATATTTTGCCAAAGTTCCTTAATTTTCTATGTTTTTGCCAGTAAAACTGTGTGTGTTTGTGACCTTTTGAGAAAATCTGGTCGGGGTATGTCTTTGCGCCAACAAGAGTAAAGGAACTTCAATTTGACTCCGTATATATCAGTGTCCATAGTGTAATAATAGAACGGGTGAAAAGCGTGTAGAGTGACCAGTCTTGGTACACTGCTGTGATGGCCTTGCAATGCCTTTTCTAGCCCCAGTGTTCCTGGAGATGGAGGCTCTCTTACTACGCTAACCCTCACCCTAACCCAAACCCTAAGCATAGCTTGGTTCTTAGGCTGAGATTCCCATCGCCATGGGTAGTTCAGATTGGAAAGATGTAAAAGTAGTAATGTTGGGGCCCTGCTGGGATTGCCTTGGCATGTCTTTTCCAGCCCTATCCTCCCTGGAGCTGTAGGCTCTTTTACTCTCTCAATCCTAACCCAAACCCTAATGTCTGCTGGACACTGTAGCAGAGGTCCTCATCACCACGGGTAGCATGACTTAGAAAGTGTGGAGATGGCAATGTTGGCACTGTGCTGTGATGCTCTTGCAATGCATTTTTGGGTTCCAGTGTCTCTGGAGCTGTATAGTTACAAAACACATAGTTCCATTCAAAACTATGTTGTATAAAATGAAAAGATCTCATCATATGGCTGGCTACTCCAATTTGTTTACTTACATAGTACTGAGAGTACTTGCCAGTATTTTTAAAATACTAGATAACTTCATCAGTAATTATCTTATTTCTGACCCTTATTGCTGTGTTTGTATTCATATATGTTTATATAAGTTTATATATTTATATTAGTTTGCCTGCAGTGTTTTAAGATACTCATGCTTTCTCACTAGTTGCCACAGTGGGTGGAAAAGGTTCCTCCCTCAGTTTAGTTTTGGGAGCTCATATTATTATTGAAACTAATCTGTGTACCTCTTCCTATCTCCTCAGGGCAAAGCATAAAATTACCAAGGGAAGTGTGTGTAGTAATGGCAAGGGATGTGTGAAGTGTAATTGTGAGCTGAAGTGGCAGCTGGAAAGTTCTTTCCAGCTGTAGACAGGGAAGGATTAAAAGAAAGATTTAGGTTGGAGAACTACTGAAGGGTTTGGTTAAGTTGAAAAGGTTTTTGGTCTGAAATCATGACCCTGCAAATGATATGCTGAGGAGATTGGAATGAATGAGTGTTATTTTATCCTTGACTCCCACCCCTTAGGCAATCCAGATCATTTTAGTTAGTAGAATTGTACTGTATGTCGTTTCCCATGATGTCCACTGACCTTTTCTCTCTTCCTGAGTGCAGGTCCTGGGACTCTCCCTGAAACCTGGATGGTGATCTGGGACATATATATTTGTTTGGGTTGTGGGGATACCTGGACATGTAAGATTGTGGAGTCCAAAAGCCAAGGTGGCCTAAATTGAATTTGCCAACTTTTTTTGAACTCAGCTTACAAGTCCAACAAGTATCACAAATAGTTGTGTAAATTACCTAATGCTAGAGAATGCTAAACCTTACAGAAGGAAAGTGCTGCCTGCAGAAACACAGGGCATCATGGATGATCTGCTGGACTCTTTGGGTGCTGAAAAAACTGCTGCATGAACTCCCCTCCCTGAGCCTGATTGTCCTGCAGTTTTGGGACTCACACGGTGGTGGGGGGAATGAACTGCATAAAAAGATACTAACTAGGTTTTATTGATATAGCAGTTGCCCATTATATGAATTCCAGTATGTTTTCCTCTTCTTTCCTTCCTACTCCGTCTGCCTGATTGGACCAGGAGAGGAAAGGTACCCTGATTAGACTGAAAGAGGAAAGGTCTCTGTGTAGTGATCCCAGTCAATGTCTTGAGACACAGGATATTTGTCAGAGACTGGATGAGTTTAGTGTCTTGAGCCATTTGTTGGACTGCTTGGAATGCCTGCTTGTGTGCTGCTAGGTGAGGCAGCACCCTGCCCCACCCCAGACCCCCCAAACCCTGTCAGAGCTATCAATCAATCAGTCAAACAAACAAACACACTGGGGTGGTTGTGGTAACCCAGCCCCTGACTGGCCAAGCAACTGGAAGTCTCTCCTTAGGAAGAAAGCCCATGAAGGCCCAGGGGCTGAAAAGATGAAGCATGAGGCCAGCACGTGGTCTTGACCCTGCCAGCTTCCTAGAGTTCCTATCTCACCCAGAATGGAATCCTCGGAGTTGGTAGCTCTGTGTGTGTTTTTCTGTATCTCTTCTTTCTTCCTCTGTCTCTCTTTCTTTCTTATCCTAATTCTCTTTTCGTGGAACTTTGTGGGTAACAGAACAGCTCATAGGTTTAAAAGTTTCTAGGTTAAATGGGCTAAGTAAATGCTAAGTACTAATTAACACTAAGTAATGCTGTGGTAAGTGGTTTTATGTTGAATATGGTGTTGTATTTAATCCTTTTGCCAAAGTTCCTTAAGTTTCTATATTTTTGCCAGTAAACTTCTGTGTCATTTTCTTCTCTTGAGAATATCTGGTTGGGATTTCTCTTTGTGCCAACTAGAGTACAGGAACCTTCAGTTTAACTCCTGGATTTAGGTATTTGGGGTGTAACAGAGATGAAGTAGGAACTTTACAGCTGCTGCCACATGCAACATGGTTGACTCACACAGGTAGAGCACAGACACTCTGACAGACATTAGCAATTGGTCAACTTGACTATTGTTTTGCAGTAGCTACTGATGCTCAGCCAGTAGTGGTATTTATTTAAGATTCCTATGAATTATTACGTAATTTTTAAAACCAATCATAAAACCATACTTGGAATGTTGTTTCTGACACAGGAACTGCTTTCCAGAAAAGTTAGCCTGCATCCAGATTCAGTGGGAAGCCATTGCATTCTTGATCCAAGAAACAAAACTAGGAATTCGGACAAAACCAGGCTTTGATGGCTGGGTATAGTCCACTCTCCAGGATGTGACTCCATTTTGGATAAATCTGTCCTTCTCTTGGCAGATCAAAGGTCCTCCAACTTCAGCCTAGGGAGTAAAACAGTATAAAGTGACTCCTCTAGTAATGGAGACGCTAGGCATGCAGAGTACTGGCAGGACTAATATTGTAACTCCAAAGACCTCAAAATGTGACTGACACAAGGACTCTAGAGAGAGAAAGTGTTTTATTAGACCTGTGGAGTAAAAGAATTGGGGGTAAAACACCCCTTGTTTCTAAGCATCCAGGCCATGCTCTTGGTCTGAAGATCCACCAGTCATGAATGTGAGTACATCCCCAGATCACTGTGAAGTCAATTACACGACAAAAATGGAAGTTTCCTGATTTTCCCCATTCCCAATCTATTTGATCTGGACAAAATTAATTTAACTGTTTTAATGCTGTTCCTTAAAATCCAGGCAGAGCAAGATATGATTACCTATGTCCATTGATTTTTGACTCTATCAGTGAATGCACTGCCCACAGTCTCTAAGTCCAGGCAGCGTATTACAAGCTTTGCTTCAGGTGAGTGGGGTATTCACAACACTGGGCTAATATGCTCCAGGTGCTTTTTTTTATGCTGCATGTGAGTAAGAAGAACACACAGCTCAATTTAGGAATGTATCTTTTGTTCAACCCTACCACCTGCCTTTGCAAAAAAGCTCCACTATACTTTTAGACATGTCATACCACTTTGACCAATGCGGACTATTGATTAAGGAAGTAACAAAACAGGACAGAGCAAAAACTCATTTATCTCATTTTGCAAAATATAACTGCCTGTGAACAATACAAGCCAAGGTCTCCCTCCTGAAAGCATAAAGCACAACAAAAGCAAAATTCCTATAATAAAACACTCCTATATTTCAATAGCACACAGCTAGAGAAGTACTAGAAATGTTGATTGTTTTCCTCTTGTTCACCTAAATAAAAAATATGTCTTTCAGAATGCACTGTAACATGACATAGGCTACAGGACATATACTAACTGAAGAGCACTTGCTACAAAGTTCAGCAATACAGACCTGAAAGCTGCAGATGTAACTGTTATGTTGCAGCCCTAGTCAATGTCCTGGTTTTGGCTTAGTTAGAATTAATTTTCTTCTTAGTAGCTGGTACTGTGCTGTATTTTAGGTTTAGTGTCAGAATAATGATGATAACACAATGATATTTTGGTTGTTGCTAAGTAGCACTTACTCTAACTCAAGGACTTTGACTTTTCAGTTTCCCATTCTCTGCCAGTGAGGAGCTACACAAGAAGCTGGGTGGAAGCATGGCCAGAACAGCTGACCTGGACTGGCCACAGGGATATTCCATCCCATAGAACAACATGCTTATTTCATACACTGGAGGGAGCCACTAATTGCTGCTCAGGGACAGGCTGGGCATTGGTCAGCAATTGTGCATCAGTTGTGTTCTTTGGGTGTTATTCCTCTCTCGTGTTTTCATTACAATTATTATTGCCACTATTATTATTGTAGTTCTTATACATAATTTTGTTTCCATTATTAAAACATTCTTATCTCACGAGTCTTATTTTTTTAAAATTCTCCTCCCCACCAAAGAAGGGATGGGGGAATGAGTGAGCAGCTGCATGGTACTTAGTTTCTGTCTGTGGTTAAACCATGACAGTCAAGAATAATTTTGCTATTTCCTTTACCCACAGGCTCTACATGAGGTGACACTTATAGCCAGCTGTTACCAGATGTGGTAGGTATGGTCAGGCCAATGTCTTGTTGCATCATTGCAGGGGAGTCATTGGGTGCAGGCTCTTGTGTATGATCATCACACCTCTTGAGATTGCAGTACTCCCATAACGTGTTGGGGTCAGTGGTGAAACACCATGGGCTGTTGTCACCATCTGGGTTTCTACAATAGTTGTCCCTCAAATCCCTGCACAAATAAAGTCAATAGTCATGCTGCATAAGTATGAAAGTATGCATAGGAATATCTTAACAAAAAAATGTACTATGTACATCTACTATGTACAAATAAATACATTTATTATTGGTTTTACTTATGGCCAGATATCCTACTACCAGCAAACACATTTGTGGCTGTGATGCTAGTGATGAGTTGTATTTCACATGCTCATTGGAGTCTTGAATATATTTATGCATAAGGAAACAGAATTCAACTGGCTTATACTCTGGCTGTAATATTTCAATGTACTGAGTACCTAAATAATTGCCCCATATGGCAATTATTTTAATTTCTAAGTATGTATGTATAAGCATACACGACTGTGAGAATGTGTGAATTATTAATAAATATGCAGGGAAGTTCATACTATTGGTATGGCACTTAGGCTTTTCCAAATTTTTTTTTAAATGTCAAAGGGTTCTTTCTCATATTCAGAAGAATGGCAAATAAATGCTTATGCAATTGATTTCCTCTTACATCCCCAAATCCCCATTTCTACTGACTTCAGTGAGACCACTCCCATGTCTGTGCTTGCTGGGGCACAGGGGAAAGAATTTCACTCTTCAGTAATTTGCAGAGTTGCAGTATTTCCCCATCCTGGATCACAGCACAGTCTCAGAATAAAAAAGAACTGAAATGCATTTTCTCTGACAGAACATATGAATTCCACATTTTCACAGCTTGATTTTAATTTTTTAAAATGTTTTTGAAAAATATCACTCTCTCTGAGGATGTTCCAGTTTTTTGATGCCAAAATATAACCAAAAATTTCAAAATTTTTAGGGTGACAGCATAAAAAGGGCAAAAATTTAGAAAAGTATCAACCTTCCTGCTTATAGTCATAATCCACCAAGCATGATCAATTTCCTCACAATTGTAATCCTGTTGCTTTCCTACCCTTACTAAAAACTGGCACATTAGTGATTTTGATTAGCTTATCCCTGGTCTTTTCATCACTCGTCCAGTTTTGTTAGTCTGAAGAAGATAAATCAAGGGGAAATTTCAGTGTATGCAGTTCTGGGTGCCCAACTCCAACTGCAAAGAACACTTAGATGGTATTTCTAAGTATGATACATCTGACTGCATAATTTACATCATAAATGCTGTGTCTTCCCCAGATTAAATCATTAAAAAGACCACAACAAAAAGTCTCAAATTCATAAACAAAACACATTTTTCAGCAGATGCCCAGTCTCTGGATACAAGTCTCCTGGTGTTGGTTATAGAAGATCAGATTTAAGAGTAAGGGACACAGCTGTATAGTACTCAGAATTTAGATAACAAGAAAACACAATTCTGATGAATGAGACTAACAGAAAACATTTCTGTATCTTAGAAAAGTTCTCTTTTATAGATGTATCCTCTAGCAGTGTTTTAAAGCATAGATGTGCAAAGATAATAGAACCCGCAATAGTTATTGCCAGAGAAAGTGAGAAAAGGTGAGATTAACGTACGCATCTGGGAATCTGTCTGGGGTTTTTATATGCTTGTGTGGGAACATGGAGTTCCAGGCCTGGCACTTCTTTCCTGATGCGGTGACGGAAGTTGTGCCACGATAACTCTGGCCTTTGCCTCGGTAGCACTCCTCTGTCAGGGGAGCTTGTACAGGCATATCTGCGGCAAACAACAGAAACTGGTCTTTGGCATTATAGTTTTATGTTCTTACTGAGCAGGCACCAGAAAGCCTCAAACACACAGGATGACAGAAATTAATGACTTGTCTATGCAGACAGCATCCAGTGAAATCATCACACCTGCAGCAGAAGGGCATTTCCAAAGATACTGAGAAAATTTCCACAGTTTTCACACCTTATGTTAGTTGTTGTTCAGTGAAGGGTTCACCAGTCAGTTTCACTTTGGCATACATGAACATGTTTGAATTAAAGATAAAGTTCTCATGAAGAGTCCTCAAAGATTAGATACTGGTGATTTTGCCCATGAAAAATTTCTTGAATGGACATTATGTTAAATATCTATCTCTCTATTATCCTTTCAGTTGTGCTAAGACTTTCTTGTTACTTTTTGTGCTTAAATGAATGAATGTTTCAATGCGATTTTTATTACTTTGGAAGCTCCTGTCCTGTCTTTTCTTGCTAATTTCCAAAAATGTGAGTTCATTTTATTTAGCAATTTTTCATCTCTTTAAACTTGCTTTTCATTTTTCAATGAACTTGCTATAATTGGCATACCTTTGGGAAAAAAGGAATATTAAAAAAATAAATATCTTTCATCCTGTAATTCTTCTGTTGAGTCAGCCAGTCATTTGCATCCTTCACTATATTTCCCTAACCACTGAAAATTCAATATTTGGCAGATTTTGCCATGTGCCAGGCAGACAAATATTAATAGTGACAAAGCGACTGAAAAAAAGATTTAATACATTTACAATATGAAACAATAAATCTTCCACTGTTTTGAAGTCCTTATCTCAAGTACACTCCACTATCCATACCAGCAATCCCTTGTTCTGTCATGTCACAGGAAGGAATTGTGCAATATTCCCATCTAACGCTGCTGGTGGTGGTGTAGCACCAAGGCTTCTGCTCTCCATCAGGATTTCTACAGTAGTTTTCCTCCAAGCCCCTTAAAACAGAAAACAGGAACACTGACTTAAACCACTCATAGAATCCAGAAGAGTTGTGTGCATGACTATTAACAACTACTGCATGTGGAATTCAACTCAGTGATGTATTTATTCTTTTTGGAGATTGATTAACACATGCACCACTGCTTTGGGACTAATCAATGGTCTTTGACTTTTCAATCTAAATGCTGAAGATATAGGAAGAACTTTTTCAATGTTTACACTTTCTGCTTTTGTTGTTGAGGCCAAGAGACAGTAGTAACAGCTGACTTCAAAACAGAAGGCACTGATGTCCCTGAGATTACAGTAAGAACCGGGCAAGGCTGGATGTGACAGACTGGAAGTGTGTGTGTAGGAGCATTGGTGCACGCTGCTCTCTGCCCTGTGATAGTGGACAGGGTTTCACATGCCTGGAAGAACTTGCAGGATCAAACTACAGAGCTATAAGCCAGGTCAGTCCCAGCCATTCCTGCACGTTGGTAATGCTCTGCAAACCCAGCTCCTCTGACCTTGGAGCACAAGGATGTATTGAAGTATGTTTTTCTTGGAGCATCATTCTTCAGAAGAGTCATGCATTGAAAATGTGCCAAAACACAGCCAAGGGATTTTTCACGTAAAAGTAGTGAACTACTTATAGCTCTGCAGTGGGATGTGGAGGAGACAGGTGAGAAAAATACATGAGAATAAACAGGGAGGCAAAAAAAAATGAAGAGCAGGACCTGAATAGAAGTAAGGAGTACTGACAAACAGTGAGAAAACAACAACATAAATGAAGAAAACCTATGCTCCTCTTGCCTCCGCATCTGGATTGATGGGGAATAACTAAGTTATTTGGTATTTGTTACAATGATGAGGCTCAGCGTACTTGCAGGGATATCTGTCAGGAATCCAGCCGTGTTTGTGAGGAAACTGCATGTTCCAGTGTTGACAGGCATTTCCCGATTTGGTGATGGCTATCCTTCCTCGATAGTCTTCCCCTTTCCCTGAAAGACACTGGGAGCCTAGGCCAGAGACAGCTGGGTGTGTAGCTGTAACAGAAAAAGAAAAAAAAGAAAAAGATAGTGAAGGGGAGGTCAGGGGAGGGGAGAAAAATACTGCTAAGTAGTGCTTTCAAAAATATATAAACTCCTTTGATTCTGTAATTTTGAATATGCTTTTTTTTCTTTTAGCAGAAGTGGCATTGGTTAAAAGCCGTGTCAAAATCAAAGAGCAGATTTTTATGAGCCACCAGACTGCCAAGTGGATGTTCTGTGTCTGCCCTTTTATAGCAGCCAGTAAATAACTTTGCTGGGTTGAGCCAAACTCTGTGCCTGCTGTCCCCTGAAAACAGAACAGGAAAAGCAGTAAGTAGTCGTATACAGTCTTGTAAACCCAAGTGAAATGGAGCACACTCATATAATACATACAGATAGTGTGGAAGGGCAGAAAGGGCCAAGAAAAAATTATGAGAGAAAGCAAAGCAGCCTTCAGAGCTGAGCCTCTGGAGTCAGTGAATTGGGAAAGAGGGGCAGAAGGAATAGTGAAAAAAAGAAAGAAAGTTAAATGGTCTGTCATATGGGGAACAGCAAAGAAAATAAGAGTAATGATCAGAGGCATAGAACCTGCAAAGGGCAAATGGAAAATGAATTTATAGCACATGTGTATAACATGCAGAATTTCCCAAGGACATGAGTATGACCCTAAAAGGTTGGTATGTTCCTTAAACTTTAAGCACAGGATGGAAATGCTGTGGTAACTTTCACAATTTATCATACAGAAGTCTATAAATAGTTATTCTGCCATCTGTAATTAAGCATGCTGAAGAGAGCTACATCTAGCAAACACAACTGCTTAGAGCACTGGCAAGTGCAGATACATAAGAAAGCAAGCTCTAGAGAGAAAAAACACACTTTTAAATTTTTTCTCTTGAAGTGCAATCCACTTCTACAATTGGCAATGTTATCTCTTAATTCAGTGCCTTGGAAATATCCAGATTTAGTGTGCTCAGCTTAATGGGTTAAGCTAGCTTGCTGATAAGTCAGGTTTCTCTCCTGAGGCCTGAACTTGTTTCTCAGGATTCATCCCTTGCTAAGAAAACGGCAGTGCTGGCTGTGCTGACCAGACCCAGATAAAATATCACAGTATGGCCACATGGCAATTTAGATGATTTCTGTACGTTAGCAGATCAACAGTAAACTACCACCTGATTTAACCTGAATGTCCTGCCTCCCAGGTAAGTTGAAAAGTAAAGAGGTTAAAGGCAAATTATGGTTTCCCATAACATCTTTGGCCTTATTGCACTTTATGACATCTGCATCCTCACTGACCATACATGATTTTACATAACAGAAATTTAATGAGTGATTCTGCTTATGAATGTGCACTTTCCCTGCTTCAAAGACGTATCTTAGGTTACTCAGAACTGTGGTTTCTTGCCTTTCCTTTCCCTGCATAATTTTAATGAGAAGAGATACCCTCTGGAGTGATCTCAGGAAATCAGACTCACAGCAACGAGGAATGTTGCAATATTCCCAGCGTTTATTTGGACTTGTAGTGAAACACCAGGGCCGAAGTTCACCATCAGGATTGCGGCAATAATTCATCTCCAGATCCTTCTCTGGATAGCTGCACATTGAAAATGGAAGAGAAACTCGTGAATCAGCTATGGCCAGATGTAGCAATGAGGCTGTCTGTAGGCAGGGTCTCCCAGGCTCCATGGGAATGAATTTGATGCTGACTGTCACTCACTGTTTCACAGTATATCCATGCATATGAGGGTGTTGGGCATCCCAGCGTTGGCACTCAAGTCCAGACTCTGTTCTCGAAACTTCTCCGTGGTAATCCTCGCCATTACACCGCATGCACTCCCCTGTAGGTCCTAGGCAGAAGGAAAACAAAGCAAGGAACGCACCAGCCTGTTCGCGGCAGACCATGCTGAAAGGAGGGGCGGGGTTTGCTCCAGCTAACCATGAAAGGAATTCAGAAGACCATGCATTACAGCCTGGCCAAATTAATAATGCTTTAGGAATGTTTCATTTGCAGGGAGGAATTTATCATGTATTGTATGTACTGTTAGCAATGGGAGTTCAGTGTGCCACACAGCACTTGGGTTAATCTTTATTCTTGTTACAATTAAATAAATTACTATGGCGTAAGAGCAATATATTCCTTATCCAGATCATTACAGTTCTCTGCCAGTAGAGTCAAAGGTAAGAAGACAGATGAAGATAAAGCAAACAATATGAGTAAATTATTAAAAAATTTTAGTTCTTCCATATTTATAAAATAACTTGGATAACACAAGCCAATAAGGAAAACAACCTCTGTGTTGAGAATTTCTTAAGTTTATCTTGATTAAATTCTAATTTGAAAAAAAATCTGTAAAAATAAAGCACAAAAAAGTAGCAGGAATAATATTACCTACTTGAACATCGCTTCTCTGAAAAGTAAATATACCTTCTCCAGTCTGTGTGACCTGGTCCTCACACTCTGGGATGGCACAGTAATCAAATCTTATAGCAGGATCTGTTGTGTAACACCAGGGTCCATTTTCATCCCCATCAGGATTTCTGCAGTAGTTTTCCTCCAACCCTGCATTGGGGTGCTTTTCAGGTGTATAACTGTAATAGTATTAAAATTCTATTTTAATTCCTGTGCTTTAGTGGAGCAGAAGGGAAATGTCCAACTAGCTCAGCTAGCTGTGAATTTTATTCATTCACAGTAAAAATGAGAGAAACTGATTCCCCATTGTAAGCCATAAATGAAAACTGAAAAAACTTAACTACCATAACTACCACTATTAGTAGCTTTCTCCCTAGGCCCCAGTTGCCAGTAAGGAGTGAGCTTACAGCCTGCAAGAACCATGACAGTCTCAAAGGACAATTGTTGTCTTTAGTACAGGCATCCAACTGATCTAATCAGCTCACTACAACCTGTGGCTCTGTCATGTGTTTGTCTTAATGGAGCTACTTTAATAGTTGATTTCTAGAGACTATTCACCAAACACAACTAGGTCACACAGAGATTTGAAGCAAGTGATGCTAGGCTTCTTTGTACAGTAATCTTCCCAAAGAAGACTAAATTACTTGTAAACTATCTGAGCAAGTCTATCCAGGTTTCATTAGAATAACAATAAAAATAATTTTTAAAAATAAAACTCCAATATAGATCACAGGAAACAGGACCTCTGCTTCCCCACTTGCTTCAGCGAGCCTAGAGACAGCCAGCCCTGAGAAAACTCTACTTGGCCAGGTCCACTGGCCCTTGGATACTTTTCTCAGTGGTTTGTTTGTGGTTTTTTTTTTTTGACTATCTGTATGGCAGGAAGGGGGACTATGGAAGTGGACAGTTATTGCCTCGTACAAAGCAGAGCAATTATGACCCCATTGTCACCAACAGCAAAATCTTCATCATGTTGAGAGAAGGAACATTTAATCTGTTTAAGACACCTCACATTTAAGCTGACAATGCATCCTTTCCTCATCCAGATCATTGCAGTTCTCTGCCAGTAAAGTCAAAAGTAATAAGACAGATCAAGATAAACCTGTCTTAAAAAGTCAGCTGACAACAGGCTTTGATAACTTGCACTATAAATCTGTTTCTATATACAAAGATGAGGAAGCTTGGAAGAGGTTCAGAACAACATAAAGAAATGTAAATAGGGACATACTTTGGTTTATGGGGTATTTTTTCTGCCCACTTTTGGCATGGAATACCCCTCTGAGTCTTAGCTTCTGTTCCTCTGTAGTCCATCCCAATCCCTCTTTTACACTGTAGAAGGTAAACTGAAATGGAATCAAATTTGTTAATTCAGTGGCATTACAACATTCCATTGCTTGGAACTGAAAATCTGCATATACAACTGAAGTTCATCTGTACATGATGAATCATGTTTTACTCATTCTTTGTACTTCTTGTGCTTGCAAACATATGATTCTATAATGTATTTTAAAAGAAATTAGTTACAACTACTAGGCATCTAAAGAGAAGAATTTCTGAAACATTGTTATAAAGCTAATAAAATCAAGAGAACATCTATATCAAGTTACAATAGTTTTTGACATGCAAAAAATGCATGCTTATACTATCACTGAAGCCTTAAAGATCTAGAAATAAAACAGCACACTTTTGAGACAATATTAATATAGCAGGTAATATAAAAGTTGGTCTTTAATTGGAGGCCTCCAGGGGTAGATCTGGAAAAATGGCCACCCCACACAGGGTGAATACAGTTTTATAAGTTTAGCAAATTAGAATAACTGACAAGAATTCCCAATTAGAAGCACAAGTAATGAGGTAATTCCCCCCTTTTGGTTCAACCTCTTCTGGAACCCCCCCTTGGTACTAGCTATACTTTGTTTATGAGAAAGTGTCTTGAAAGGATAGCTTGCCCTTGGCTATTAGGAAAAAGCAAGATAGGATAGGAGACTTTAGAATGTGTTTTGCCTTTCTGTCTAATAGAGTAGGTGAAATGCTAGCTACAAATCTATGTAGTTATACCATAATAGGCTACAGAGTTACAAATATATATATGTGAAGAATATAAAGAAGATATAAAAGAAAAAAGCCAAAATCAATTCTGCATCATCATAATACTGGGATAAATAGGAATGTCTTTCACCAGCAGCTGGAGATTGTTTGAAAGGCATTGTTCATAAGCACATTTGCAGTGTGGGTGTCATCCAGTTATCCCTTTAAGCCAAAAAATATTTAGTTATCAAAATACACTTGTCACATAAGTGGCCCCCAAACCTTGATACATCTTAGCCTCAGGCTCTCCCAGGTATTTTTCTAGTGGGATTCCAAGACAGAGAATGCAAATCA
The DNA here is from genome assembly GCA_013397795.1 of Orthonyx spaldingii. NCBI lineage: Eukaryota > Metazoa > Chordata > Aves > Passeriformes > Orthonychidae > Orthonyx > Orthonyx spaldingii. The sequence goes on along the minus strand of VZTJ01001769.1, from coordinate 2,248,896 downwards.
TGTTGATGGTGCTTTTATTGGCAACAGACACTGAAAAATCTCCAGTTATTGAGTGCAGTGATCTTGATTTCCCGTTCCTTTTCCCCTTTCTTGGTTGCACAAGAAGAATCTCCCCAAACCTCAAAATATAAAATGCAAATGTTAGAGCAAGGACAGGAGACCAGTCTGATAGGAAAAGCTGAGCCTTGCTGGAACACCTTGCAGTAGTTACTGCCATTGCAGTGTGTGGCTGGGACTAAAAATGTCTGTGCTGTGTGTCTTGCCAAAAGGGAGCTGCCGCCTTGTTTGTCAGAGTACTTCTGGAGGGACCAAAAGCTTAGTCACTGCTGCTTCAACACTGAGACCCAGGTCCCAGCATGCCCATTTCTGGTCAATAGCCTTGCCCATGGACTTTCTGATGTTGCCAGGTTCCTCCTAAATTATTTTAGCCCATCTAAATAATAAAGCTGGACACATCTGACACTCGGGGAGAGGAGGTGAAGACTATATAACTGGGTCTGGAAGGAAAACAAGTAACTTCCCAGTTCAAATGGCACATGGAGACCACCATGGATCTAGGCCTTGGTATTTTATCCTTTTTGAACAGCATTTTTAGTAACATGGCTTCTTCCTGTTTGGCCTCCAAATTCTCTGTTAGTTTTCTGCCCTATACAGGAATTTGCTCCAGCACTGCAGCAGAGAACGAAAGGATGCCATTAGAATAGGCTTGATGAACAAATACGTAGCATCTTACTGTACACATACTTTTCTTCTCATAAAGAACTGCATCCGGACTGGTGAACATCACTGTCATTTTAGCATTTTCAGCCAGTGTTAAACACTGTAGCTTTTTCCTGGTGAATAGGAAAGCCCTGTTGAAATTGAGAAGGAAGCAATATTGACATAGGAAGCAATATTTTAAATTCAATTCAAATTATTCAGCTCATAACTATTTTTTCTATAAATTATTAATTTGGTAGCACTGTCTGGTATTCATTTTTGTTTTTCAGATACTGCACTCAATATTTTAGACACTGAGTAAGAGGTTACCGTTATCTACTACTCTCAAGTGGCTCATTTATTCAGGATATGTGACTGCGTGAATGAGTTATTGTGTGAGGAACTAGAAACTACATTGGCAAAACATTATCAGCAGCATCCTAGCTGCTCAGATTAGTGTCTGTCCCTACAATGAATTAGAAACCTTTCACTCTTGTGAAACAAAGCAGCATTCAGCTAAAGAGGCTCAAGCAGTTCTCCATGTAATGTTGGATAAAAATGGGAACTTGAAAATTTGCTATAAAATGAGTAGTACATTGTAAATCCACTCTTTACTTGAACTTGTAGTAATTTATGGGTGGAGATAAGTCACAAGCTAAAGGCACAGGCATGGGAGACACTGCTGTAAGCAGAGCTGCAGCAGAATGGGGATGTTGGTTCTGAGCAACAGTAGGAATGTATAATTAATATGCAGACACTCACAATGGCACAATTTTAAGATTCAATAGAATTACCTGCAGATAAAATTTCTTTCTGCTTCACATTTCTCCGCACATTCTTTTGCATTATTTGTCTTGTAAATCTGTCTATTTCGACTAAGTATCCAAACACCATCTGTTCTTAAATAGTGATCCAGTATATCTCCTTTCACTAGAAGGGAAGGAAAGGAATCAGACATTACAAGTGAAAATTCTGCAGTTAAGAAGATCTGTGGATTTCAGTCCCATTTTCCATGTAGCTAGGACAGGTGAAGATGGAATTTATTTTGCATAATTCTGGGTAAAAGATGATAAACTCTGAGGTAATTTCTGTCTCCTGACACAATCACAGCTGGATGACTGCAACATGTCATGGGAAAAAAGCAGCACAAGAAAGATATAGAGGCAGTTCTGATTAGACTTATGCATGAGTTTGAAGCTAAAAGCAAGAAATGTGAAATATGAGTGAGGGGGAAAAGAGAGAAAGACTAAGTGGTGTCAACACCAATCAGAGAAAGATGAAGGGAAGCGATACCCATATCAAGGTTTTGGAGAAGCATGAATTAGGCGGATGTGAGATTACGACCTATCATGTGGATTGTGCAATCCCTGCAGTTTTATTGGTCACTGCCTAGTTGTTTGTCCCAAGATGTCCTGCCCTAGAGCAAGAAACCTCTATCATAAAGTTACTATATAGCCTTTTAAAATGGCCGCCATTATTTTAATGTATTGGGTTGAGCAGACTTAGTAATGAAATTGTCAGGCTACATCTCTGTTGCAACAAACTAACCCAAGATTTTAAATTAGTAAATCAATTAGTATTATGAAATCTGAAAGCTACATATGCATAAGATTTATATGATGTACCTGCTAATACATTTAACACACCTCTAAAATACTGTTGCTCACAATGGAGTTTGCCTTCTAATTGGCTTTTTTTCTTTTTATGTCTATAAAGATTCTGTGTTTCTGTTCCTAATTTTTACACGAGTTTATTTCCATCTCCAGCATCAGGTTACAGTGTTGTACAAGTGATATGGTTTAATTATTTCATTTTTTCGATCTAGATTATTAGTGACGGAGGAAGTTCATAATTTTGTACAGCATTCTCATAGGTAATGTTGTGAATCTTTCATTTATGCACTCATATGACGGCTGAATTCACTGCAACATCACTCCAGTGTTATTAATTCCCATGACATATGGGCCATTCATCACCTACCTCCATATGACACAGATTCACACAAAATCAAAGGTATTTGGGCCACTAATGGAAGTAAGGTGATTAATTGCCTGAGAGTATTTTGTGTGTCTCTTTGCAGAGTTGGCTCAGTGCTATAAAACCTGCATGTCTTAAGAAATCCCTAACACTGAGGCTTCCCATGTCTAATCCTACTGTTACAGCAGGACTATGCAGAGCACCAATAGCTTAGACTACTAATTTCTCCTGATGGATTCAGTAAACAAGTGCTTCCTCTCCTGAATTTTTTCCTAAGTTAACTGAGGCCACTGTTCCAGCGGACTAGAACAGAATAATATTAGTGACCAAACTTTATTGACTCATCTTAAAACTGTGTGTTTGTTCAAAGAGCTCTACTTTGGATACTATTCCCTTTCAGTGATTATATATTAAAAAAAAAATTATTACAGTTGGTTTAAGAATGAATACATGGGATTTTGGATGACATGCATAAGCTAAAAGGTAACACAGATTGGCAGAAGCTTAGATAACAGAAAGGAAAAGGTGATGCTGGTTGCATGAAAAACACTATGAAGTTTAAATTTATAAAAAATACAATAGATTTAAAATGCATCGGGGAATGTATTCATCTGACTAAAATCTTTATAAACGAAGACTTTGCACATGATAATTGAACAGAATATTCAAATATATGTGAACAAATTAATTTCTTCTTTTACATATGCATTTTTCCAGATTTGACCAGTACTAATCCAGAAGACATAAAAATTGGTTTTAAGGCAGTTATGAACTATCACTTTTGAGCAAGTCAGCTAGAGCTGATAACAATGAACAAATAAAACCCCCCACTTTCTCAGTTGTCTTTTATAACCTGGCACAATCTTACAATGATATGTCCCTGGTATTCTGACCTTAAGTGTCTGAATTATTAAAAACTCATAAAAACTCTACTTGTATGTATTTATCAGTACTTTTAAAAAGTCATTTAAGTGCCATGCAATTATTTGTAATTTCAAAGTACAAGAGAGTATGGTATCTGATTGAAATCTGATTGAAATGTATACTACACATGGGATATTTATTTACAGAATTTGTAGATAAGCTTGAAATTCATATATTACTATTAGTGGAACACCTATATTCCTTTGGAGCTGTAGAAAAGAATTCTGGACATATTCCTGGAAAAGGTGATCTAGTTTACTGAAGAGTAAATTTCTACCTACTGCCCTCAGGAAAACAAGGGAGAACATTTTATCATAAGTGTTTGACAACAGAAAATGTGACATTCCTGGAATATAAAGGAACCTTTTATTTTTTGTTTTGTTTTAAATATTCCATTTCAAAGCTTTCAAACTCCTATCATAAAGGATGAAAATCAGTATCACCATGCTTAATAATACTTGGCAGTAAACACAGCTTTACCTTTAACATTTGATCCAAAGCCTGCTGAAATTAGAGATAACTTCTCACTGACTGCTCTGGGTTTTGTACAAGCCTTTGACAGGCTGCTTCCCAAGGGTGCCCCCATCTCTGGACATGGGAAATGTTTGCCGGGAGCCATTAGTTGCCCATGCAGGCACCAAGGCTGCTGCTCTTCTGGTGTTGCTAATGAACACAACTCTGGAGCAACCACAGCTCTTGCTTTGTTCAACAGCAGCTCTCTCTGACCAGCAAGGCCCAAATCCAGGAAACGAGTGACACATTGACTTAGGGACCTACCTTCATGACATGGAACTTGCTAGGGTTTGGCCCCAGTCTCACCTAGGCAAGCAGAAGGCAAAGGACTCTTACCTGAGCCAAGAAAGAAAAGAAAGAGAAAGGCAGCTTTGCTAATCCCCATTTTGGCCCAGCTGGTGGGTGCTGGAAGTTGTGCTGGAAGTTGTACGTGTTGGTGCACAAAGTTTTATTGACTCGCACTGGAGTGAGGCAGCATCAAACAAACAAGGCAGGAGGATTAAGTTAATCATTCCCCGGTGTTGTGCCCCCCTTGCCGTGATGTGGCTGGTAAAACAACCTTGAATTGGATGGATTACCAAATCAGGCTCAGTAATTTCTACTGGATACTGGGAAATGTGAAGGCACTTCTTTCTTTTGTGGGATATGTTTTCTTTTTTCTCAGATTGCTTGGTGTCACTTTGCTAAGGTAAAGATGAGGATCATAGTGGTGGAAAGTATGGGAACAAGACACAATCCACACATCTAATTCTATATAGTCCTCGATATTCAGCTGTAGGTCCCAATAGTATTTTCAGTCACAGACTTGGACTGTTTTATATAGGAACTGCTCCTGATTTATGCTCTTGTGTAAGTCAGTCCCCCCAAATAGACCCTGCTAATGCTAGTTTTCTATCAGAATTGTTTTTAGCAACCTCCAACGCCCTTTCTGGAGGAAGGAAAATTACTTCCCTCAGCTTTCTACCATTTCTGGCTTAGTTTTTGTTGTCCATGACTTGGGAGGCAGCATTCACTTTGATTCAGTGTATGATAAGCCTTTGACCTCCAGGCAAAGCTGCTGATATCTCAAGTCTGCCTGGACCTCAGGGTGTATGCAGGGTGCCCCATCCATTTTGGCAATATCTATCATGTCTGTTAACCCCATGGGGCTCAGCTAAGGCAAGCCAGGCATTCCCAGCCATAGTGCCTTCAGGAGTTTCAACTGGTTTGCCTGGCCAGTCAGGGCAGCCTTTAGCTGGGATTGGGAGGGCAGATGAGAACGCAGTGAGGAGGAAGGTGGGACTCCTGTGTATCCCCCGCTGTGCTGGGAGTCGTTTGGGGTAAAGGCAGTGGTCAAAATGTACATGCCTCCAGGGCACAGGTGGGAAATGCACCCTGGGCTGCTGAGGAGGCAGTGGGGAAGTGACCTTCTTGCCTCAGCTTTGTGACACTGCAGAGGGCTCTTAGTGGGTAGCCAATGTGTAACCTGTAGTGAGAATAGGCAGGAGTGACACCAGTAGGAAAACAAATGTTTGATCTTGGTAACTGTTCTGTGGTGAGTTGTATCTATGTGCCAACACATCCACGGCTCATTTGCATCCCAACCTCCACAGTCAGTGTTTGGGCATATCATTCAACCTGCATCATATCTGGCAGAGGGATATTCCTATAGGGATGTTCCTACAAGGCTTCAGAAAATCAGTGGTTGGACAGAGAAAAGAACCCAAAATTTCCACAAGGATGCTCATGGTGGAAGCAATCACCACGCATTTCTACTTGGCCAACCAGCAGGTCTGTACCCTCCAACCTGCATGTCAGCACATGCTTAGAGGAATCCTGGGGACATGTGGCTGTAGAAGAGACAGGCTGTCCTCATGGAGGCTAGGAGTAATGCACAGAAATGTTATGGGGACATGAATGGGAAGAAGCAGGACTAGATGACCATTTGGGGGAGGCAGGTAGAAGGGCATGCAGGACCTGAAGATATCCCAGTTTAATATAGCAGAGAAGTGGGGTCAGCAAGAGATGCAGTAGGACATGGTGAGCAGGGATATGAACTACGGGGACCCAAGCCTCACTTTTTCTATCATTGACAGCTTTACCTGCTCTGTCCTCAGATAACAAATGCCATAGAGTACAGATGTAGAGGTCTGAAATCACTCTAGATCTGCTAGCAAATAGCATGGAAACGTCTTTTCTCTTGAATTTAATTTAAATCTTAGAACAGTCAAAAGCAGAGAGATTTTTATGCCCGTGTTCTACTAGCAACAAATAAAATCACATCTTTGATGTTGAAAACTATGCTGTAATCCCACTTTATGTTGTGTGAGATTTTTCTGGAGAACGTGCTGTGCTGATAATGTCCAGAAGGGTGCAGCAGATGACAGCTTTTGGAAAAAAAATGGGTGCCATTAAATCCCCAGCATGAACAAAAGTGTCGGTCCACGCTCAGGATACATTGTCCGGCGATGTTTGTCCACAAGCTAGCTCATATCGCAGCTATAAGGAAATTTGTTGTATGCAAATATGCTTTGCTTTTCTTTCTCAGTTTTCTCTTTTCTTTCCTACCTCAATATGACAGGTTTCAAGTTGATTGGTTTGAACTTATGTAAATAGGTTCAAAATCTTTATTTTCTCAATGTAATACTCCATGTAGGAAAGATGTGCAAGACATACAGATTAAAAATAGAATGAGAAAGAGTGAGGGGAAAAAAGTCAAATGTAATATTATCACTGCAAGTGAAAAATGGAGACACCTCTTTGGAGCAAAAAACCACCCACAATTTTGTGAGAAAATAGCACAGATTTCATCAAAATTAGGAAAAGTAGAAGGAGAAGAAATGACTCAAATGAAAAGAAAAATAAATATGGATAAAACAAATAAGTGAGAGTAAGTTCAAACTCAAAACTATTTTAGAAAAACACAGATGAAGAGCTGCACAGTAATGGAAACAAACAAACATAAAAAGACTTTTAATGTCCAGTGTCAAATTATAAAATACTTTCTTTAGGCTTTTGGTTTGGAGAAAGAGAGATTTGTGCATGCTTGCTCATTCTATACTTTTGCTACAGAACATCATGCAGCTCTGCTGCACTGGCTTGGAGTGTGTATTTTCTTAGAATTGAACAGAGGACTTATCATTTATTCACGGTGCTACTTAGAGGTACTGATTCACTAAATTTTGTCAGTGGAATCAGAGGGCTTTTAGACAGGCCTTGTGTAAGTTTTAATTACCCTGTACTCGGCACTGGTGAGGTCACACCTCAAGTGCTGTGTCCAGTTCTGGGCCCCTCACTACAAGGAAGACACTGAGGCACTGGAACAAGCCCAGGGAATGGCAACAGAGCCGGTGAAGGCTCTGGGACACAAGTTCTGTGAGGAATGGCTGAGGGAGATGGGGGTGTTTAGCCAGGAGAAAAGGAGGCTCAGGGAAGACCTGAAATTTTGCTTGGGGAGGTTGTTGGATCTTCATGTCTGGAAGCTTCAGTAACAGGTTTGATAAACATCTGACAGACCTTTTACATCTGTACATGTTCTTATGCCATGATGGTTCAACTCAATAATCCTTTTTGTTGCTTTTTTCTTCACATTCTGTGAATTAGATTTGTAACACCTAAACAATTCCTCAATACAGCTGTAGTGCAACTCTCCATAAGCCATTAGTAATAATTCTTCTTTCTCTGTAGAATGGCTTTTGCACCTTCTGTCTCCCTTCTCAACTGATATACTCTCACAGCTTAGAGATATGAAAAGAAGAAATGCATTTCCAGGACTCCAGATCCATTCATTTGAGAGTTGGGCTCGGTGATCCTTGTGAGTCCCTTCCAACTCAGAATATTCTGTGATTCTTGAAATATTCACGTTTCCACAGCTCTGTGCTCATTACCCACCTCGATTATACCTACATGCCACGCTCATCTGGCAGGCTGCAGTTCAGTTCTGTGCTCTTAGACACACTTTGGTTTCCTTTGGGAAAAGTACAGCACACTGAATCCATGCCCTAGGAAGACTGATTGATCAGAATAACTCTCTTCAAAGAAAGATCTTTTTCCAAATGACTCTGGGAACACACAGAAATCTTTCACAAGACATCTCCAGTGTGAGCCTAGGTGCAACATCACTTCATTCAAGTGACAGCTTCTCCTGCCCCAGGGGCACACCAAGCACAGTTGGTTTGCCCCTGTTTTTCACAACATAAAATTGCAACTTCTGGAGTTGCCTCACCTTGACAGCTCTGTTGTTTTCAGCCTGAGTGCCCCGCAGCTATGATGAGAAATGCAAGTCAGGCTTGTTTAGACCTGATCCCTGGCCTCTGCCAGTTCTGCAGATGATGAGGGAGAGCTTATGTCCTGCTGGCATCTACCAAACTGGGCTCTGGCTCCCACCCAGCAGCTGCTTTCCTGCTTTCCGCACAGCTGGGCCTGGCTTTGTGGGGCCCATGGCTGGTCAGGGCTGTGGGGAGCTGGAGACCAGCCCTGCCGCAGCACCGTGTGTCAGCCAGGGGCTGACACGTTGTCCTGGGCCATGGGGGAGCCCTGTGTGCCTGGGCAGAGACAGCCAGGGCTTGTGGTCCCTGACAGCTACAGGACAGGGAACTGAGGAAACAGGAGCTTATTTCGCTCCATCTTGCACCCATGCCATTACCCAGTCATCCCTCTCCTCTGCACCTCTCCCTAGACTGATCTGTCATTCAGCTCTGCAGGGAAGAGTACAAGGTCAGAGGCATTTCTGTAGAGAAAAATCTGCAAATGCAGTTTCATTCAGTGGAGAAACTGGAAGTTCAGGACATCTGGCTGCATCTTATTTTTACTCACACAGATGCACAAATGCATCACCAACAAGGACTTTTTTTCCTGATTTTTTCCATGCTTACGTCTACTGTGACTTTTCCTGCATGGTGCTGGTCAGGGAGCTGGACTGGCACAGGGAAAAGTGGCACAATTGTCTCTTACAGCCCTCGGGAAGAACTTACTCATTTCGTGGAGACATCTCACTGAGCAAAGAGATAAAAATCTGCTATGACATCTATTGGTATGTGTTTTATTTGGTTTCAAATAAACATCAAAACTGACCATAAGAACAAAACAAGCTACAATGCTGGACAATATTTTACATGCACGATGTGAAGACTGCATAGCTCTACATTCACCTTATTTCTTCCGTATTTCTCAGGTATTATGTCTCAATTAATTTTTCTGTCCTAAACTAAGCTTCCTTGTGAGGGAAATCTTGTTCCTTCTTATCTGAGAAGAACACTTCCCACCTAAAACTCTCCTTTCTCCCTGACAGATGTGGTAATGATCAGCTGCATATCCTGTCACAGGTCATTGGCAAGTGACTGAGATTCACTAGCACAAAATACATACCAAACAACTGTGATCACAACACACATTTAATTTAAATGAACTGTCAGCAGTCAACTCAGAGCAGAGATAGGAGCTAATATTGTCTGGCAAAATGAAGACAATATACTGTTTGCCCAGTTGTAACTAGGAGTGGAGGGATCTCGGACATCCTCAGCTTCTGCTCTCCAGCAAATCTGAAACTTAGCTTGTGTTGTTGGCAACCGGATTTTCTAGAAAAAAAAAATAGTACCCTCTTTTCTGTAAAGGATGAATTTTCAGGAAATCACAAGAGCTGAAACTATTTCACCTTTAAAACCACTCGAGAATACCTGCTTTTGGATATAGTTCCTTTTAATAACAGTTTTATTTTCCTTGGAAACAACTTTAATTGACATTAAATTCCTACAGCAGAAGCTACTGGCCTTTATATTAGGACATGCTGGCCAATCCATGCTGTAATGAACTATTTTTGTACTCTTCCCTTTTCTGACGTAAGGTCATGCCACGTTCTTTTCTGATGAGTTAGCAAACAGCTTCTTAGCACCACGTCCTCTGTCCTCTGTGCAGCTGTTGCCCAGGTTCTCCTCTTGCTTCTTCTCTGCTTCTGGAGTTTCAGACTGTCAGATTACGCAGATTTGTTTCTTGAGACACTATGCTTTTTTTGCAGAAGAGACTGAAACAATACAATCTTTAGCTCTGTTGCTTCTTGGCTAGAGACACTAGGAGGAGGCATTTATGTAAAAAGGGGTCTAAATTGGCCGCCTGTTGTGAGGGGGAAGACAGACCTATCTACCTAAAGGCAGGTCCAGAAAATGTCCCTTTGGACAGTTACAGAAAATGTTTTCCTTTCCTCTTCCCCTGCAATCACACTTCCATGTGTGGGAACACATCCAGGGACAGAGTGCTCAGGAAATGACAAAGAAAGCTGTGCAGTCTCTCAACCATCTACAAAACTTGAAGATTTATGGACTTGCAAATGCCTTTTTAAGATTTAGCCCAACATTTGCAAATTCAATGCATACTTAGGTACCCTGGGAAAGAGGCCTTGATGTTCAGAGACATTGTGCAAATGTGATTTCTATTCTGTAGCTGGGCTTCACATTAACAATGCAAAACAAGCCCGCTTGATGTAGTGAACTAGAAATGAATTTAGCTGTCCATCTTGGGAATCCTTCCAGAAAACATATTAGCTTTAATCACCCTTTTCACAGGGAGATAAACTCTTGCTTATGTTTGAAAAATATCTTTTCTTTCAATGACCTTACCTACTGCAAAAAGAAGGGAGAAAAGAGGGTTGCTACTAAAGCAGCATCTAGGCTTTTGTTCACAGTCAAGGGTATTTGGTATTGCTATGATAATATGTCTGGCAAATAGAGTGTGCAGCTGGATCAGAACAGTATTTAAAATTCAACAGCTCAGCTGTGTGACTTGTTCAACAAATTGTTCCTCACGCTGAACAAAAACTGGGCTTTTCCATCCGCTTTTATGGTACACACTTTCAGTGGTCAGATTAGCAATTTTTCTATGTACATCTTGAGCGAAAATCATAGGTAAGCTATGACCAGATCTTGTTTAGAAAGCTTAGATGCCCAAACCACATCACAAAAAGCATTCATAAAAACAGGGCTTTAGGAGTAAGGAAAGTATATTGAAGTGCAGCTTATGCTGGGCAGGGCACAGCCAGCACCTGCATTACTATGAACTCTTCCATACCTACATCTGCTTTTGGCTATTTTTGTCACCTTAACTGCACGAGAACAATTACAGTGGAAAAGTCTATCCATTCAGTTATCTTCTAAAGATGTGGGAATCATTTTGAGGAATAAGAATCCTTTGATTCTCAGGGTTCCACCCCCTTGAAAATAAAGGTGGAAAAACCTTTTTATTTGTTTGTTCAGGCTGTAATGGTGGTCTAAGAACATGGGCAAGACAATATTTATAGGTGGACAATATTGTTCTCTTAGATCAACTATTACAGTTGAAAAAATGAGACAAGTTTTGTGCACACAAGTCCTTCCTTGGGCCTTAAAGCTCATCTAATTTTTACAGCCATGCCAGCTACAGAAATAAGTTGGGCCAATAAATGTAGTAGCAGGAGAATGAAGAGATACACAGGGGTGAGACAGAGCAGGTTGATTCACACACACTGCAAGAGTTTATTATTTACTTTGAAGAAAATCTTTTTGTACAGGCTTAATCAGAATACTAAAATCTGACCTAGCTAGCCAATTGCATTTTATAATAAATATGCAGATACCAACACTTTTGACATGATTCAGGAATTACACATCATCTAGAAGTAATTCAATGTTGTTTTAAATTCCTTTTGTTTCATTAATTTTCTAAGAAAAGCAGGACTTGTAACAGATTCTTATTTTCTCCCTAATGCAAGTGATCTCACACACAAAACACCAAACTGCTGACTGGACTTAATACAAATTTTTTAAACAAGAACATCTGGTTGAAAGAGGTCAATCCTAGAAAATTTCTGTTTAAGAGCAAAACAGCATTTTAAACAATTTTTTACTTTTGTACAATAGCTGATGTAAAGAAATTAGTATTTTTAAAAAGTTTGGTTATATTAAAAGCCACCAGAAACTTTTGAAAATAATTATTAAAAATATTGGTATGTTTCACATTTAAAACCATGATAAACTAGAAAACTTAGTTCACAGGCAAGGGTGAGATTGACAATGCAGAAAATGAGTTTAATAATTAATAAAACTGGTTACTGATGGTATCCTTACCCCTACCATGGAGAAAGGTTTTATGAGGAAGGTATAAAATCCTTAATATAATTCCTGACATGCCAGATATTTCTGACTATAGACCAAAAACTATAAAGTTATGCAACCTATGCCTTCTAAACCTGTATATAACAGAGAAGTATGTAGGCTATTATAACAGAGTGCACCACCCCTGAAGACAAAACAGAGTGAAAAAAAATTACAGAAACCCAAACCAGATTAGTAATCTTAAACCAATCTAATTGTCTACTGAATTGTGATAAAAATGACCTGGGTAAGTAAATCATCCTTTATCAAATTATTCTGATTTTCAAAGTATTTTTTGTTTACTTGATTTGTTTGGGGTTTTTTCCCCCCTCTCTCTCTAGGTCCCCATTTTAAAGGATTTTCATATGAGAAATAAAAAGGAATATCTATGCACTGTTAGTCTTTGTTATTTAGAGTAAGTTTTTTAGTAAAAATGGCAGGAAAAATCAACATAGAAACAAGGCAAGTTTTTGAAGGACCTAGTTAAAACTTTTATCAGTTTCTGTTGCATGCATGTAAGGTTATTAAGCACAGCATGAGTGAAACCATGGACATTAAGTGCATAATGATTAAGAGGAAAGAACGGTGGTATTTTTAGGGGAGTGATACAGATTTTTAATTTTGTAATGCCTTAATGCTTAGAGTTTGAAAACTTTATAAGTCAAGTAATAAGAAAACTTTTATTCTTGCATCTTCTTGAGATAATGAAGTCAAGACACTTGCAAAATTCATGTTGAACTACTGTTACTCTTCTAATAATAGGAGTGCTAAAAGTACAGTATTATCCAATCAAATAAGATGAAAGTCTCCTGAGTATATCTTCTGATGCATATTACATATATAAAGTGGAATCTTTAATGATAAAAACTGCAAGTTTGGTGTTCAGTTAGAAAGTGAACTGTTGCACTAATGTTCTCTCTGATACATAACATCTGCTTAGTTCTTGCCAATGTGGTAGCACCTTTTAGGGTTTTATTTTTTTGGAAACTTACTAGATAGTAATACCTGTCCTATGCCATTATTCTCTTTCTAGTGTACAAATGTGCTTTTATTATAAGAAATTTAGCAACCCCTACATATATTTTTAGGGAATAGCTATTCAATTGCTCTTTTTCATCTGTACAGAATTTGCAATGTGGGAAATAACCAAGGCATTTGCTCAAAAACTTTTTCAGCTCTACTGAACTGAAGCAGAGGTAGCAAGTGAGGACACTGGATAAAAGACAGCAACCTTTTAACTGACAATATTATATGTCCAACCTGACTTTAGGACTGCGATGAAACAGTTCACTTCTGTTTGTATATGTCATTGTAAGCAATAAAAATTTTGCCATTGAAATTTACAAAACAGCTGCTGAAGAATTAGAAAAGGAGGCAGACTTCCTTTTTATATCTTTGTTGACTCTATAGAGAAATTTTTAAAAGAGTATTTTTAAAATAGTAAATTAATGTGACCAAATTACAGACAGAAAATTCACCACTCAAACAGTGAAAAGTTTAAAAAAATTATTTCTAACTATCCTGTGTTCTCCAAGGAGAAGATCAAGAGGATGAAAGTCTTGTGCAGTGGATATTTGAATCTAGACCAGAGTACTAGTTACTTAAACATGGGGTGAAAATTATTCCTGGGGTTATGAATACAGATGATTTTTTTGGGCATATTGACATTTCTAGAGGGTGTATTGACATTTCTAGACAGCTTGTCAGTCTTCTTAAAGATGATGCTTCATTATATTCTCAGAAAGAAAAGGGATTCTATGTATGAAGCACTCAGGGAGTGTTATTGTTTGTATATGGGGCAACTGCGATTGGAACGAGCTACTGAAGAATGAGTGTGCCAATGCAAAACAAAATATTAAAATAACTATACTGAGATCTGATGGTTCTTTAGTATTATAAGGCATGGTAAAGTCTCAAATGCATTATAGCTTCTTTGTTTTCTTTTCCTCCATGCATGTCTTAAATTAGGGAGAAGTAAAACCTATTTATGTATCTTAACAGATAATGAGACAACCTTTCACAGCCTCACTGTGATATAAATTATTTTCGATTAGAGCAGAAGATTTACAGCTGGGCTGTGACTTGTTTAAGCAAAGTATCTAATACTATTTTAGACTTCTTATGGAATTCTGAGGGGACTCCAGATGCCACTTGAGAATGGACTGGGTCTCCTTCATATCCTGTAACTTATCAGCTGGCAAGAACCTGAAAATTTCCGAACAACCCTAACCATCTATTTTTGGGTAGTTAAATCCTACCTCTCTGTTTACACACTGGTACAAGGTGGGTTCTAAGGATCTGATCCCATTTTTGCTTTGCACTGTAATTGGTTGACAACAACAGTGCTGAAGACTTCCCTCAACCTGCCTGATGGAGAAGACTTTGAGCTGGACACCTCATATGTTACTGGATCTTATGTCCTCCAGTGCTGAGACTCAGCAACAGTTCTGAATTTGCCATACACAAAACTGAAGAAACAGTCCCTTCCATTTCCACCAAACCAGACCCTGACAAAATCAAAACCTAATGTCAATTGCCAAGAATAAGAAACTTCTAAAACAGAAGGGTTCTTTGCTGACTATTTTCTTCTGCCTGCATAGCATCTGAAGGGGAAAATAATCCTTGTGCTTGGCAATTTCTGTGATGACTGTTAGGTAAGTTCAAGAGGATGGAGACTACCAAAGCCACATGCTGCTGTCTAAAAGGCATTCACAGCCCAAAGCCTGCCAACGAAGCACCTCTCTCTCCCATAATTTAGCTTCATATCTTCGCAACCTATGGGAGTCCCTGAGAGAAAACTGGAAGTATGGCCATTAGTAATACAGGAGGTCAGTGAAAATGTTTAGAGCACAAAGGACCCAGAATAAATACAACCTTTATGAGAGCTAGAAATAGGTGTGAGATTCAGCTGCACAGACAAGGGGATTTTTTAAATGGATACTTCATCTGTTTTTGTTGTAGAACGCACTGAAATACAGAGCATACTGAAAGGGGGAAACAAGCCACTACTTTGGCTAATTATTAGACTGCTAGTTTACTTTAATTTATAGTGGATGATTTTTTCCCTGACGTTTTAATACAATTTTTTGTAGCAATTGAAATCTCATATTTCAAATATGCATACTGCTTTCCAGGAGAGGGCAGTCCACTCCCAGGATCAGTTGGCTCCCACCACGTTCTTAATCCACGAAGTGTCCAAAGACAGGAAGTTTTTTTGGCAGGGCACGACCAAGACCCCAAGATGTGGGTCCATTTCATACAAAGCTGTTTTGGACAAGAAAAACTAAAGGTTTTCTGCTGTCTCCCTGAAGAAGAAAGAATGTAAATATGTTAGTGGAAAAACGTCAGTAACCAGTAATGCATGAGAAGGAGGCAGAGAAGTGGAATGAATGTATAACCATAGCTGTACAGGGGCAAATGTCCAGAACTTTGGCCAGGCAAGAGTTCTCTCTATCACACAATTATTGTAAGTTTAACAAGGGCAAGTGACCGATTCTGCACCTGGGACAGGGTAACCCAGGTTGTGTGTATAGACTGGGGAATGAGAGGCTGGAGAGCAGCACTGTGGAAAGGGACTGGTGGGTCCTGGTTAATACCAGGTTGAATATGACTCAGCAGTGCCCTGGCAGCCAGGAGGGCCAAGTGTGTCCTGGGGGGCATCAGGCACAGCATCTCCAGCAGGGCAAGGGAGGGGATTGTTCTGCACTGCACTGGGACGGCCTCATCTCATCCTGTGTGCAGTTTTGGGTGCCACAATATAAAAATGACATTAAGTTGTTAGAGAGTGTCCTAAGAAGGGCCACAAGAAGGGTGAAGGGCCTTGTTGGGAAGCCATATGAGGAGCAGCTGAGGTCACTTGGTCTGTTCAGCCTGGAGAAGAGGAGACTGAGGGGAGGCCTCATTGTGTTCTTCAATATCCTCACAAAGGGAAGAGGAGGAGGAGGTGCAGATCTCTTCTCTATGGTGACCAGTGACAGGACTCGAGGGAATGGCTTGAAACGGAATTGGAGGGGTTTAGGTTGGATATTAGAAAAAGATTTTCCACCCAGAAGGCAGTTGGGCACTGAAACAGGTCCCCAGGGATATGGTCACAGCACAAAGCTTGACAGAGTCCAATAAGTGTTTGGATAATGCTCTCGGGGCCCATGGTGTGACTCTTGGGGTGTCTTGCACTGGCCCAGGAGTTGGACTCAGTGATCCTGCTGGATCTCTTCCAACTCAGCGTATTCTATGATTCTATAAGGGCATAAAAGCTCTAGACACAGACAGGAACTAAGACTGGACTTTTATTTAACGTAATTTAATTCTTCAATTAATTTCATTACTTTTCATATTTTTTATAGAACAATGTTAGGGGTTATTTCTGAACACAATGTAATGAGTCAGACTGTGTTTCTTCATCTACAGTCATGCCTGTGCTCCTTCTACTTGTCTCCGCCAGGTATGTGATTCACCCAAGAGAGCTTTGAAGTCTGCTCTGGAGTAAAAAGCAGGGTAGCCACATCAACAAGATATGGCAGCTAAAGTAATTAGCCTTAACAGCGTCTGGAGGAGACTCTCCCGAGCTTGTCTGAGATAATATGTTCATGTATTGTATTTCATGGTTACTGACATCCACAGAAGATACCGACACCTGAGCTGGTGTGACAGCACTAGTGAGGTGCTCAGCAGGAGGTAGTGAGTGCTCCTGTGGCACTGCGTTGTAACCTACACTGCAGGAGATCAGTGTAATAAAACTCAAGGAAGGAGAAGGCTATTTTCTTCACAAAATGTCAAAGGAGTTGATTTTACCCCTTCAAACTCATTATCTCATGAATTTCATTTGATCACACTCCTACACACACAGGCACTTAAAGCACCTCTTGGCCTGGACCTCTGCATTCAAGTGGTCTGCCCAGGATCACTGGTGAGGTACAAGGGATTCTGGCTCCTGAGTCCTCATCATGTCTCTAGGGTTATTTTCGATTAGCAATAGCTAATTAGTTTTTGGACAGATCTTTTACATCATTTAGGAGTTAGGGCTGTAATGGAGCAGTCCTTTTCTGCAGTCTGTCTTTCCAGTCAGTAACAGAAAAAGGAATGGCACAATAGAGTGTGCAGTCATGTAGTTTGAGTGCTATAAAAGGAAGATCAAGGCACAGTACATACCTTTCAGCTCTTACATTTTAGTTGGAGGCTAAAACATATATCCCCTGAGTAATAATCTAATAACTGGACTACAAAAACTAACAGAATCTTTTGATTTGCTTGGAGAATCAAAGAGAAACTTGAAATACAGTCATAAACAATAGTATAGTTAAACAGTGAATACATTGACAGGACCAAATAATTAGAAAAATAAACTTCTAAGAGCAATGTACTTTCTACAGATTTGCAATAAGGATAGAAAAAGATAATCATAGTCAGTGGGTTAGGATGAAAAACTTCACACTACAGAGTTGAAGAACTGAAGAGTTCTTTGCAAGGGAAGCGTACTGGCTGTTTTTATTAAGAAGGTGATATTAGGTTAGGAATACGTATGAAACTTTGAATTTAAGCTCAGTTCACTGTATTATCTGGAAATTGGACCTAGATATTGCCTAAATTATATTTAGTGCATTTGCTATCTCACCATCTACCTACATTACAGTCAAATCCACTTTCAGCAAGTTCCTTCCGAGTCTGAGACAGGTGCTGAAGGTAAGAATGCTTTGTAAGCAGTAGGATGTATCCCCCAAAGGACAACAATGACTGTGGCACGTATCTTCTATATACATGTAAATGTATCTTCTGAGTGGGCAATTATAATTAATTATGCATATAAATAAATGTGCATAAAAAGGACTAAGTTTGAGAACTTTTTTTGTTTGCCGTACTCACAGGGAATTTTTTGTTAGCTGAATTGTCCTTTTCCTGAGAATTTTATCTTCCTCTTCCCCTTCACTGAGAGTTTTAATTCTGTGAAGTTGAAAAATGGCTAGGGTTTCTGTTTGTCTCTGAATTTGCTTTCATTAATCTGTGGTTGTGCCTTGTGACATCTCTCTTACCCTTGCCTACTCCCCAGTCCTAAACCATTTGCCGCTCTTGCCAGATCTTAGGTATAACCTGCCACATATCAGGATCACAGTTTCTCTTGCTGATTCAGAAAACTACACAAACGACCATCTTCTCCTCAGCAGCAACATCTACAGCCCATTTCAGAGGGTGATCTGTGTCCATGCCCAGAACTGGGTGTACTACTAACTCCTAGATAAACATATATAGTCTCTTCCTTGTACTTCACTCATCACAATGCGGGAATGTTCGTGCAATGATCCTAGTCCTCCCAGCCCGACTGGTAATGATTTCACTATCAGGATGTCCTTTGTTGAAGAGGGGACAAAGACTACGTCTATCCTAGTAAACTAAATGTGACCAAAGCCTGGACCTGCACACTATCCCGTGATGGTGCAAGTTGTTCAAACGTTAGCACATTCCCTGGCATTGCTCTGGCCCATGCTGGCTAGCATGGCCTCACATAGTGCCAAGACATAGTTTGGGAGCTGACAGAGTCTGGGGGCTTTTTCAGTGAGCAGGGCAATTGTCCATTTCTTTCTTGATAAAACCCAGCAATGTTTGTGAAGTCTTAACCACAGGCTGTACAAATGTTCTGACTGGCTAAATAATGCCCCATGATGTAGCATTCCTGCTTATTGACATTCATGAGAACATATATGCAACTGTAGAAACAAATCCTCTTTTTTTTTTTTTTTTAAATTCCTGTTTAAATCAAACCATTTCTTTCATAAATAGGATTTTACCATAAAAATAAAAAGGTTCTCTTTTTCTTTATCAGAAATTGAGAAAACAAAAGGTAAGTCCTGTCTAACTTTTAGGTTGAAGGATCCATGAGCACATATGCATGTGAATTCGAGTGAGGACTCCCATCCAGCAATAGTTGTAGTGAATTCAGTGAGCATTTCCCCACGTAAGTGTTTGCACTGTGAAGACTGGATAGGATGCTGATCACTGTGTGGAACAGTGAGAGGAATGGTCTTTCTCTCCCCAAGAACTTAAAAGAGCTCAGTTAATTTTTCCATCCCAAAAAGATCTCCAACTGTTTCACAAATAGAATCATTTCACACAAAAAATTGTTGGTCAGAAAAGTGTGATTTAGGATGGAACACAAAATATGAGATGAGTTGTTGATAGGTTTGAACAGAGATTTATGTGGGAAGAAGTAACAATACCCTGGAACGATTTGGTGAAAAATGGCTGATGAGAAAGCTGAAAGAGAGTCAGATAAATTAACTGTATTTGTCTTATTGCTGCCATTACAGTTTACAGCTAATGGTAACCTTGCTAGCAATTGTGATTACTTTGCTATATAAAACACAGTCCAGGCCACTGATGAATGACAAAGTGTTCAATTTTTTCCATCTATTTCTCTCTAAAGCACTTTAAAGGCTATTGCAGTTGTCACAAATATTTATAAAGAGATGGTTTTAGAAAGCAGACAGCTATTTTGCCATATGTCTGAATTGCTGTTCTTCAATATGTTCTTGAAGAGTAATGACAACTCTTAAAATTTCAAGGGCAATTTAAATGGATCATCTTCATTTACATTTAGTGTACAATTTGAGTTTTTTGAAAAAATTATTGAAGGGTCATTTTTAATACTTGGAAACAAGATTTTTTGAAAAATCAAGCACATTCTCTTCTACTTTTAAGTACTGTAAGACAATTGTGTGGAAAGTAAGAGCAACTGGCAAACATAACACAAAAAATGCAAACCAAACATACACATTTGGAAAAGTCCTTACTGTTCTGTTGTGACAGTGTGGCATCACCAAGCTCCGGGCTTGTCATTTCTTTGTTGTGAAAGAAACTGATCCATGGCAATTCAAACTTCTGCATTGACATATCAGCATGTGTAATGAACAGCAGAAATCAGTCCCTTAATTTCATATGTTGTTTAAATTTTAACAATACACCACCCTCCTGCCCCCCCAACATTTAGGAAATATGTAAAAGAGTTAGAAACAGCAGAGAGATTAGCAAGCAGTCACAGGAATGCTTGAGAATAGACACCAGAAGGCATTTTTAAGGGTGTCTGAAACAACTCCATGCAACAGATGGTACTTGATAGGGGCACTTGCATTTCAATCTCACTTTGGCATGCTGCATTTGTTTGTATGCAAAACCTTCACATACAGCTCAAAAAATTCTTGAAATATAATTTTTCATAAGTAAGATTTAGGAGATTAACATCCAGGATTGAAAGAAAAATAGACTGTTATCCTCTCATGTTTTTCCCTCCTCACTTTCACTTTTCCCCCACCGACATGAAATAATAAATGGGCAGTCCAGTGGTTTAATTTTACCATCTATCTTTAGTTGTGCTTCTTTCTGATACATGCTTATATTTTCTTACAGATAAAAGGAAAAGTACAAATCTCTAATTTGTCAATCAGCAGACTTAAAATCTTCAGTGTCAGATCCCCCAGTGATCAGAAGTCCCTACTTTCTACCCCTGGCTGAGAAAGCTTTGCAGCATGCACACAAGATCAATAAACAATCAATGGTGCTGAGGAGAGTTTTAGTAGAGACTTTTACATGATCCCACTCCAGCAGTCTCAAAAGTGTAGCGTTAGGTAGGTTGAATGAGAGGCTGAAAAGAAAAATGTGAAAAGCCAGCTGGAAAAAGTGAGAGACAAGAAAAAGGTATGACAAGAAGCACTACAGGCTACAGAGAAGTAGAAGCACTCTACCCTTAGGAGAAGCCAAACCAAAGTCCTTTCTTCTACACACAGTAACTGGACTTTGTCAAACCACATTTGAGTGATTCCTATGAATAAATCCAGCCTTAACAATAAAAATACTATAAATTCACATGTAAAGCAAATCCCTGATTCAAAATAAAACAAACACAGAAGGATCTGAATATTGTCTCATACTTAAATATATCTTACTCTCATGGTTTACACTCTGGGATGCCACAGTAATTCAATGTGGTGTCAGGATCAGTTGTGAAACACCATGATCTATTTTCATTCCCATCAGGTTTCCTGCAGTAGTTTTTTTCAAACCCCACATGAGTGAAAATTTAATCTCTAAAGCTGTAATAGAAAGGAAAATATCATTACAGAATAAGTGAAGTTTTTGG
>VZTJ01001769.1:2214030-2227512 GCA_013397795.1 Orthonyx spaldingii | reverse complement strand
TTTTTTTTTTTTTTTTTTTTTAATTTCCAAATGTTTGTGGCTCTGTTCATGCAACCTGAAAACCAAGAAAATGGATACTCCCCTTGTGGATCTGATGTGTTTGCCTGAATATTTTTCCATAAGATAAGCTGTCATAAAAAGTCTCTCCATTGCCACTGGAATGCCCCTGGAAGAGCTATCAGACACACATCCACACTTTACAGGAATTCAACAGTCTCAAAGGGCAACAGCACTCCTCTGTATTTTCATGCAGCTGATCTATTTGACTCATATTGTCATACCTATTGTTCTAATCTATCAGGTTTAAAAGGTTCACATAAAGAACTGTTGACTTATTTTTTTAAGATCTAGAGAGAGGACACTGACTAAACAACAGAAGTTTTCCAGTAATGCACATCATACCTGCTTGAATATACCTGAAGGGCAAATAGACCTTGCATGCTTCTCACATAGTAACATCAACATATTGGCAGAAAAAGGTGCATCAATGTAATGATACTATTTCAGTTTCATTATTCACATACTATCTGTTACCTAACAAAAAAAATCCTGTCTTCATTTAAGGATGTGTAAGTGAGTGGTATTTTTTCCAAGTGAGTGTTTTGCCTGAACAAGAACCACAAGCATATGATACCACTTTAATCAAAATGGGATGAATTACACAGTGTCTTAAAAGCATATCTGTCTTGCTTACTTTTGTAGTAAGAGATAAAAGTCAGAGTGAGAGAAATGTGGAGGAAATTATTAACTATAAATTAGCCTCAGCGAAAAGTAACTGTCTTTGATAATCTATGGTGTAGTATTGCTTAAAGTACATTATTAATGGATATTTCAGAAATGATCACTCATAATATTTAGACAAATATGACAAGATGAAACTCTGATGTGTGGAGTGTGCTACCCACCCACTTCTGGCATAGGACTCTCTTCAGGGTTTTGTCTTTTATTCCTCTATAATATCCTTAATATCCTTACCCCTCCTTTCTTTCTTTTTTTTTTTTTTTTGGCACTCTAGAAGATAAACTGAAACAAAATACACCACTGATGAATCAATATCACTTCATATATGTCTTACCTAACTGACATTCTGCATTTGTTATAACATATTTAGCAAATTTCAAACCCTGATCCTACAACCTGCATGTTATTCCACCACCATCAATAAAGTAAAATTAGAGATATTAACAGAGTACTTATAAAAGGAAACTCATTAAAGTTTTCGTTTCCAACAGGAAGGCCCTGTTGAAACCAAGAGGGGACAACATATGAAGATCAATAGGCTGTTGTTTTGTTCAAGCTGTTCTCCTGCTACACTTTCTGACAGCATGTGACTTTATCTCCAGCTTCCCATGGAGCATTTGCATTAAAGTGTTATTTCTTTCATTTGCATTAATGATGACAAACTGAATACAGCTCATTCTCCTGGGAGTGGTACAGGGTATTGTTGCTGGAATAGGTAGTAACGAACACAGGAGAAGGCAGGGCAAAGACAGAGCCTTTAACAGTACAGAGTATTGCTTCTGAAGATGAATATTAGCTTAGTGCATAGCAGAGGGTTCTTCCCAATAAATGCCTTGATGCTTTGCCCTATTCCATTTTAGATCTCACTTCTAGTTACCTTACATGTTAGCTTCGTATTTTGCAAATGCCTTGTTCACAGCAGAGTCCTGAGGATAAATATATGCAAAATTATGAATTAATCAAATGTGATATGAAGGAGGGTCTTGGAAGTATGTAGACAGTGAGGCAGAACACTTCTCTGACAACCCCTTACAGGATTATAAAGCAATGAGTTTGTGAGCCATCTGTGAGTCTCTGAATCTCTAATCTCAAATTCTGTGTGTGCTTCAAAATAGTTCCAGTTCAGCTACTCATTCATTTTTGCTCATAAAGGAATGTGCATTTTAGCTGGTTCAAGCTAATCAGAAGAGAATCTGGGTGGTATGCATACTCAAGTGGAAGTGAGAAAACTGAATTTTTAAGCAGCAGCAAGAAAAGGAAAAAGTGGCTTAATCTGTCTGACAGGGACTTCAAAATAAAAATGTAAAAACTGATTTCAAAACATAAGCAATACTCATCATCATGGTTTGAAGCCCATTCTATTATAAGCACAGGAATAGCACAGGAAAATTGATTAGGACAACAACAAAAATAAATTTATCTATTTGCTTTGCAGACACTTCTCTTAGAAATGAAACTGGATTAATCAAAAATATTTAAGCAGCACAATACTGAAATAACTGGAAGTAAATAAGGATGATCAGACTTAATAACAGTTTTTTAATAACCCAAACTACACACAGCACATCCTTGCTATATTTTATAATTTTTTCTATGTATTTGTCACATGATATTTCTGAAGTATTACAGAATTGTACAAAATGTATTTACATGCTTGTAGCTACATCTTAAAAGTGAAGTTACAACAGCAAAATAGGTTTTTAATGTTTAAATGAAAACACACATTTTTGATGCTATACAAAATCTGCTTCTGTACTATGTTCACTGATCTATTTACCCCAATTGTCCAAACCATTTACAGATAAACTAAAAAGCAATATAAATATTTTTTAAAGTTTGTCAGATTACTTAGCATTTTGTAAATGTAATTATATTTCCTTAAAGAACAAATCCTGCAAGATCTTGGCAACTGAAAATTATTTTTAAATCTCCTCACGTCTATTTTGGTCCTATTTTTATATGCAGTAAGAAATCTTCATCAACATGTAGTTGTAGACAAGCGTGAATGTTTTGTGCCTTTGCTTATAGTACTTTTTAAAAGTTTGGATTTCAGAAAAGGAAGATAAATTTAAGATTGCTAAATTGTGAAACATTTCTTAGCAACAGACAAGCAGATACAGGATTAGTTCCACCTTTCCTCATTCACTGTTTAATAGATGTTATTTTAACTGAGATTAAATAGAACTTTGTTTTAGACTTTTAAAAATCTCATTCTAAGAACATCAGGACGACATTGTCATCTAGACTGTATCCTTCACCCCAAAAGCAACTATAAAGGGATAACCAGGGAAGTGACCCTGGATAACAGGGTATCCAAATATGGCAGTTTCTCTAACACTACCCCAGCCAGCCATTTTCATACCAGCGTCATTACATTCTAATTTCTCAAGCCTGATGCTACTTCAGTGGTACTTGGGTTCTATATCTTAATCCCCTTCTTAGTACATAGGGAATTTTGCAGCAGCTTATTAGGAGCATGGCACGCATTTTCATGCCTGTGCCAGCACCTCCAAAAGTTCTTTCTCAAAGAAAGAGGTTCTATCTACAGATTCTATTGATATGATACAGGTCTTTAATGTGGAACAAAATTACTAATATTTGTGCATTAAATCTACATATGACCATTTTCAGAAAATAGATGAACAATTTAATAAAGACCCTTGATTTGTTGTGGCAATGACCCAGTCAGTGGCTGTGGTCACAGGAAACAATGGACAATCTGCAACCCTTGCCTTCTGCAGAGGAGTTAATCAAGAAGCAGGATGGTTAAACTATTCCCCTCAGGGCAGTGAATCTGAGGGGGATGGGGGAGACAGGCATTGATAGTTTCCCGCCGTTCACAAGTGTCAGTCAGGTTCCATCTCCTCCCCCGTCCCCTTCACAGTTATTTTAATATTCATCAGTTGCTCGAAAGTTCTGTTATCGTGTTCTGTTGATTGGTTATATTAATGTATTCCACCCCTTTGTTTCCCCATTGGATGTTCCCCGTTCATGTTTTATTTCTCTATTGGTTTATTCCCCTGTTTCTCCCCTTAGACTGCCCCTTTCTCTCGCCTCTTTTAAACCTCTGCACACCCTCAGATCTCGGCTTTTTGCGACTTACCTTCAAATTAATAAATTGGAATAATAGCCGCGAGGAGTCCTCCCTGCTTCTTTGTCGCCGGGAACTGCCCCCACTAACAACTTGTTGCTGTTAAAGTTGCCTTGGATGAGAGTGAGCTTGTTCGAGCTGTTACTAAGGAGACCAGAATTTACATGCCCCGAGGGCTGTAAGGTCGAAAGTAAATAGCCGAACGCAGCAAAGATGCCGCGCTCAAGCCCCAGGGCAGCTTGAAAAGACCCGACAGAAAACGGGCAGCGGCAATTTGTGCCATTTTCAGCTATCATAGGTCTGATGCTCTAGCAGTGACTGGAGTTGGTCAGGAAATCTGAAAATCACAACGTGACTTCACAAACTTCACACTGAAAATATCTGGCTTTAACTTTACTAATTCAAATATTAGGGCAAATAAATATTTCCTGAGCATAGAAATGTAAGAGAAAGACAGTTTTCCTAATTCCTACTTTGGTCCAGCTGGCTGGGTTTGATGCTGTGTGTGTGAGTGCATAAACTTTTATTGATTCCCACCAGAGTTACGCATTGGCAAACAAATGTGGTAAATGAAGTTAATAATTTCCTCTGTTCCAATCTCCATTTTTTAATCACCAAACATGACCTGGAAAGGAAGATGTTACAAAATAATATTTAAATGTTTGTACTAGATGTTGGGAAAGGTAAAAGACGCTTTTGTCTTACTAAATAGACTTATTTCTTGTAACTAAAATGTAGATAATATTGCTGAAAATCATGGACAATGTCTCTGAGCAGAATCGTGATCTCTGCATGTGCAAGCCCAATTGTCTGTGCTATAGAAGGATTACCTACATGATAAGGAATACAGGACTGAAAAGGACCTTCAATCTACTTCCCTGCAATTAGAGAGTTGTATCATGCCATCATGTATAAAAAATTATCAAAGTTCATTGTAAAATTGTGTATGTTGAAATCTTATCTCCTACATACTACTCCAAGCAGGAAGGCTGATTTTAACTTTTACAGATCTGGTAAAAACATAAAAGCAAGGACTGAGGTAAACTGGGAAGCAGTCTCAAGCTTCTCTAATAGGCTCTCCTAACAGAAGTCTGTGTGCTGAAAACTGTTTGAAAGTGCTTGCAAAGCCTAGTATTGCACGATCTCCATAGAGGCAGGCTCTCTCTGGAGTCCCAGTGACTTTTTTAAAATGACTTTCACTTGTGGAAGTTCCTAGCTCCTTGAACAGAGGAAAGATGCTTTAGTCCAGGGAGGTAAGTGCCACCTGGAACCCAAGCTCATGGCGGATGGGGAAAACCAGTTGAACAGAGGAATAAAAAGCAGCACATAATGTTTAGTTCTCCTTTGGCTTTTCAATTGCTCAATACTGAAATTCAATACCTCTCCCCTGAGCCCCAGCATACAGTCAGGTAAAATAGCAGCACCTGGGTAATACACAGTAAAATCTTTAGGCATCCTACTTGTACTAGAAAAGAAATGTAGAGTTCAAGTCACCTAACTTTAGATCAAGTTATTAGGTAAATATTGGTTTTGAACTAGTCTGTAACTAACTAGTTGCCATTCAGATTCCCTTTCCAACCAACTCAGGAATAGGTATTTGGAAACAGTTTGACTGACTAAACATATATGTCTACTTTGTGATGAGCCACATCCTGGGAATTCTCATTTCTCTCACTGACTACAAAAGGAATTTAGTGTGATGACCTTGTCAGGAGACATCTACACTGTAGATCTCTGCATTTGATCAGATAAATCCACCTACAGTGCACATAGCTGAAGTGAAAGAGAGCTTGCTTCATTTCCGTCTGTTCCCAAGAATATGCTGAGCAAGTTCTCCTTCTACTTCAACATGCTCACCATCTCACCATTAATGGGGTGGTGGGAAAAGCAGAGAATCTTGGGGCATTTAATTTTTTTTTTTCCTGCTGAGAGACTAGATGAGAGAGCTGATTTTTCATCAAATCAGTTGGGGCCGATCACACATCCTTTCTTTGAACTAGGCAATCAAGCAGTCTCTTCTATATAAGGCAAAGTTTTATGTATGACTACAGACTCTTCTGTGGGCTACCTTTCTATTCTTATCAATGTTTCTTCTTCCTTATACCTAGGTAGCCTAGTGTTTCAGCCATTTCATTAAGTTTTGAGGGGACAAATACTGGCAATCATGTGGCAAAAGATACGTGAGAAAACAAAAAAGGGGAAGTACTTTCACTTGCCTGGAAAAGGAAGAGACTGAGGAAGAGATATTTACAAGAGTGAGAGAGATTTTACATTATAGGCAGAAGTCATCTGCCTTCAAGAGCCTCAGAAGCTGCTAAAGTTTCAGCATTTTGACATATTCTTGAAACGGGACAGTACATGCCTGTGGTGTTTTCTGTGATGATCTGTGAGGTACTGTGGTGCAGATTATTATTTACAATGATTGCAATATCTAAGCAGCTTTGCCACTCAAAGTCTTTAGTCAGGATGTGCAATTGAAGGAGCATTCATTTGTGGAGTTTTCCATAGTAGTAGCCCTCATACACACTTTGACAAAGTTTCCTTATTTTCCATATTACAGAGATGTTCATACTACCAAAACAGGTTTTTGACATTTCCATGTGTTAAGCTTATCACTAATCACTTTATTCTTTTTATTATTTAGCTTTTATTGTCACATCATTAACTGGTAAGAAGTTCTTTCCTCTGCACAAACAGAAATAAAAATGCTGAACAGGTAAATGAATGAACTACTGCTATATTGCAAATGTATACATGAAAATGAGATCATCAAAGTGCTGCTGCAGTCAGAGGGAGTTGTCATAGACTTCAGTGGAATCAAAATGTCATCACTGGCAATATGTACAGACAACTGACCACACTTTAAAATGTAAATGTGTTAAGAAAAGAAACTGAATAATAGCTGGTCTATTTGCAGTGCTATATCAATATTTTCAGTTCAAAGTAGCATAACTTTTTTTTTTGTGTTTCTACTAAAGCATTGTTATGAGTTTAACAAAAAGATTTTCTCAAGAACATATCTGCTACTTAAGATATGGCATCCAAGTTTAAACTCATGCACACTTGTAAAACTCAGGTTCATCCACTGACAAATCTTGGATGTCATCATCCATCATTTATTTCCTTAGAATAGCAGTGTACACTGCTACTGTTGAGAATGTGTATGATGATATTAAAACAGCTAGAATATTATTAATATTTCTGCTTGTGGACAAATTCAGTTTGTGTTTCAAGATATCTTGAGTCAAACTTTACAAATAGATACCTGTTTTACTCTACATGCAGGATACTGTACTGAGAAATGACATATATCTTTCCAAAATTCTCACAATTCCTCATCCAGTAATCATGTCTGAGGGTGAAGAGTAAAGTAAGAAAGTAGATTTTTTTTTATTGGAAGCACACACACACACACACACACATACATACATATATGTTCAGGTCTTTTCTGTAGCAGGCAGCACGTGAAATCTTTAAGGAAGAAGAGCCTGTTCTTTCAAGGAATCAGGAGAACTCTCAATTTAAGGCTGCACAAGTATGATAGTAACACAGACGTGCTAACTTCCACTGATACTTTTTCATTTCAATAGCTGTGGCCATTTTTTAAACTATATCACTTTGTCATACTCTCTGTATTTGTTTATTACTGAAGACAGTGAGGACTGAAAATCATCACTCAAGAATGTGTAACACCAATGAAAATATCTCCTTTCTCCACAAATTTTTTTCATTTCCTGAAGGAAAAAGCAAAAATAGGAGTAAAATGCATATACCTTCCATATACCTTCTAATTGTTCTACCTCCAATTTACAAAATATTTTACTGTGGTTGCAATTAATGAGCATTCTATAAGAAGAGTGGAAGGTAGCTTTTTTGTCCTTAGGCAGCAAAAAGACATATAGTGTAAGTATAGACATGTGATCTGAAATTATACTTCAATTTGGGCAGAAGACAGTCCTGAAAATTTTAGCTACTGAATCTGCCTTGATCTTTGGATCAGGAAGGATGGAAGTTAAAGTGAGCTTGCTTTTAAAAGCACTGAAACGGAATTTTTGCTGATCCAATCCACCCCTTGATCTTACTACATATCTGCATAAATTTTCCTTAAAAAGGGGCTGTTCTGTGGATGCATGGAATAGTGCTGCCTATGACTTTTTATTTGGAAAAAGTCATTAACACGACAAGTTCCAAAATTATAAAGGTCCTAGTAACAACAATGTTGCATGTAGGCAGGAGGTATTTGGTTTCTGAGTTAATTTCCAACTCCTTTGCTATTTCCTTGCCCATTCCACTGAGCTAAATTTATATGGAAACTTGACTCTAGTCCCTTCTCTTTTCCCTTCGCTTCTTTCTCCCTTGTTGAAATGATTAAAAGGATTGGAGAGGAAAAAGAGAAGTGACTCAAGATTGAAATGTCAGTGCTGATGGAGATGAGAGCTATGCAATGGAGAATTTAAACATGATACCCAGAGATCAGATTTTCACCTGTTTTCATTTGCAAAGTCCCAGAAACATTGCAGAGTACTGTAGCTGTTATTTCCAGAGCTGGATCGCTTCCGTGATAAGAGTGGTGTCTTGCTAATTTAAACTGGCCTGCAACAATAAACGGAGTAGCAACAAGGAAGGTATGAGTAAAGGGACAAAAATTCAAGGTCTTTTTCTTATCTTGCAGCTTGTGAGACAGATAACTAAATCACTGGCACTTTCCTTCTCTTCCTAGGAGAGTAACTGGTTATTGGAGTAAGAACAGCTCACAATAGTTTTGCCTTGAATTCATCCTGCTCTTGAGGGTGCAAAGGCTTGACCCTGGCAAGTGCATAGAAAGATTCCTGCGTCATTAAAACCAGGTGAAAAAAGAGAAGAAGACATGAGATAAAAAGCAGAAGAAGTCTAAACAATTAAGAAGGCAGTGACAGAAACATTGGCAACAAAAGGACCATAAGAGATAAAGCTATGAAAATGCTATGAAATGCATTAAATAGCAGGACAAAAATCCAGGTTCCACAGCCACTTGATCTACAGTATCCAAAAATTATCCACTTGTATCCACACTACAGTATCCACTTTGATCTCAGTATCCAAAAATTATAAAAGACTTAGCATTTTATTTGACTTGCAAGCATATTTTAGAGAAAAAAAACTCTGTACATAAAGCATATACACCATGTATACACACTGGCATGCACACTCACACACCACGTATACACACTGCTCTCTCTGTCTGCCAGTATGACCTGTGGTCTCACTCCAGTTGCTGCACTTAAAACTTCATACACACATGCACACAGAATAGAATGTCACCCAAAAAAGCAGAAATGGAGTTTTGTGAGGTGGTGGATAGAGTCAGAACGGTACAAGTGAGAAAACTCGGGGTGTGAGATAAAGACAGTTTAACAGGTAAAGTTACACATGCAAGCAAAGCAAAACAAGGAAGTTATTCACCACTCCCCATGGACAGGCAGGTGTGCAGCCATCCCTAGGGAAGCAGGGCTCCATCACATGTAACAGTCCCTTGGGAAGACAAACATCATCACTCTGAATGTTGCCTCTTGCTCCTTCTTCCCCCAGCTTTAGATGCGGAGTATGACACCATATGATGTGGGACATCCCTGTGGTCAGCTGGGGTCAGCTCTCCCGACTGTGTCCCTTCCCAGATCCTTGTGCACAGCCAGCCCAAACTGGTGGGGTAGGATGAGAGGCAGTAAAGGCCTTGACTCTGTGTAAGCTGTGCTCAGCAATTACCAAAACATCCCTGTGTTATCAGCACTGTTTCCAGCACAAAACCAAACCACAGCCCCTTACCAGATACTATGAACAAAATCAACTCTATCCCCGTCAAAACCAGCACAGGAGGAAAGCAAGTGTAGGGAACATAAAAGGAAACAATAGTTTTTATTAGCTAAGTAAATGGAAAATTAGACACATGGCTTCCATTTAAAATGTATTTTATTAGGGTAGGAAAAATGTTTTAAATACCCAGCTCTTCATACATCCTCAGGCTGATGTTATACGGAGCCAGCAGCAAGTCATGGTCTCCATGAAGTGCAAGTACTTCCACAGCTTCCTTCCACCAGGCACACATAGGCAAAACTATTTCCTTTGCTACTCTGCATTTTTTCCTCTGATGTCTGATGCTTCACAGCTCTCCACTGATAAATATATTGCAATGACAGTGAGAAAGGAGTAGGATAGCAGTCATGAGGAGTGGTGTAACAGACAGTAGGCACAGTGTTGTTCACAGTATCGCAGTGTTCACTTGTTTTCCGAAGTGAATGAGCTTGGTGACCTTTAAATCTGTTTCTGCTGCTTCTGCAGTTTGTTTTTTACCCGCTGCCACTCCACCCAAGCCACTGGACCCTGTTATATGTTTGGCACATCACAATTCTGGAACAGGCTATTATACATGCAGTAAGTAGAAAAGGTTTTTTTACACTTTTGTGGTTGGCTTTCTTTAGGTTTCAGTCTTGCCTGTGGTTTTTGATTGCTTTGGTAGCTCTTTTTTTCTCTTGTACAAGATGTCACATCTGAAAGAATTGTATTTATTAATCATGACTATCATCCTGATTAGTACTGCTATGAGTTCTCCTGGCAGTGATTGGGACCCAGGGCTTGGTGCCATACAGCTCAGCATGGCAGGAGAAAGGGCCTCAGAGGTGAAATGGAGTGGAAAGGATAAAAAAATCTTGACCAAGTTTAGGGAACAAGAGGGTGGCAAGGCCAAAACCCATGGTCACTTATGCTGTTTGCAGAGCTCTGTCCATCTTCCTTACATAGTGCCTGTCACAATGACACAGCACCTACCTTTCCATCCCTGGTGGAGGAGGAAGGGGTGGAGGTTGCTGCACTCTGCAGGTGCCCCTGGTCCGGACACCCCTGTGGGATGGCACCCTGAGTCCTGTGTGGTTAACCCCAGCACCAGATGACCCACTTTGCATAATGCAGTGTTTGTTGCACTCCCTGTGAGTAAAGCAGGGGTGACAACATATTCTTATCTGCTTCCTTGATTTGTGATTAGTGAGGTTTTTCTTGTTCACAGCTTTAGAAATGAAAAGTATTGTCTATCTGCTGAGAGTTCTGGTTACGTGAGTTACTGGTGAGCCTCAAGGCATATTCCTACTGAATATGTGGAGCAGATGGTATTTTAAGTATCTAGCCTCTGTGATTGTGTCCGGATCACTGTAGAACTAAGTTTAACTTAAAAATAAAAGAACCTCTGTATTTTCAGTAGAAAGTGAATTCTTCTTTTCTGATCATGAAATGTTGTTTTGTAAATGTTCATGCTTTCCTAATCTGTGAAGCCCAAAGGTGTAGTATATTACTAGAGGTGCCTTAGGCTGGGCTGGGAGATATGTCTTAGAGGAGGTAAAAAAAAAAATTTGTTTCTCTCTTATTTTTTGTCTTTCTCTGATGTTTGGGATGTGTATTTGTTATCCTGTGGATGAGAACAAGCAATCAGACTGGGTCATTGGAAGATGTCAATGTCATCTGGATCCTAGAAAAATTGACTGAAGTGTGTACTTACTATTGCTGTACAGTATTACAGCTACTTATATCAAGCTTATCTCAGTGTAGTAAGAACTTAAATAATTTCTGTATTTAGAGAGGATTTTGCTGGCAAGTACAACCAAGGTGATGGTCTGCTGCAGCTTTTCTTATACATCCAACATATACAAATTTGAAATTTTCAGGAACATATAAGGGCAAACATAAAAAACTCATTCTATATCTACAAAATACTCAAAATATATTTTGATTTTTGAAACTACTTAGATTAATTATTAAAATATGTCTTTCCCAAGTACATGGGAAATTCAGATAATCTGGAATTTAAAGTGACAAACAGGATGTCTTAACCTTCACAACACAAACATCTTTGGTGCTTTAAGATACTATTGCCAGCATTGCACCATTTGTTTCCAGCTGTCTGCTCTGAGGGGTCATCCTCCTAAAAGAGCACATCATCTGAGCCCTACATGCCAGCCTCTGGACGAAGTTGCTTAGTTGATTTTAAAAGCCCCCATGCGCTGTGGCTCAGCCCAAGCTGCCTGTCTTACACTCAGACAAGCAACCTGCGAGTGAAGCTCAGATAGATTGGCAGCAGTCACCTGCAGCAAACACTGCACTGCAAGGGACAGCTAGAAAATAGTAACTTTTTCAGGCATTACAGTGGTTTCCAAATAAAAACCGATTTAGATCACAGCCAGAAAAAATGTTTCAGCTGCCCCTGAGACCAGATCACACCTCAGACTATTCCCACCATCAACTTCTCCCTCCACATTCTGCCATTAATGGGCTGGTTTGTTTTCTTCGTACAACGTCACGGAACAGAAGAGCTGGGCAGGAAAAGCATTGGACAGTGAGGCAGCAGCAAACAGCTGGGATGATAATCTTTTCATCCAGCTCATCATAAGAGTTCACCTGACTCCCCTTTACAAAGCAGATTGACGTGACTAAGGCGGCAGAAGACAGTGAGTGGTGGGACTGGCGGTGGTAGAAGATGTATCTACAGTACATCCATATGGTCAATCCCTGGCTGTGTGAGTACCTGGCTGGTAGGGATGAGGCCATCCTCTGATGGCCAGAGGTGTGACTGCTTCCCACATGTCTGCTGGCTCTCTCACAGGCTGGTGTGAGTTCCCCCACCTCTCTCTGCTTATCAGCAGTGAATTAGCGAGTGCTCTGCCCACACAAAACCTGCAGGCTCAGGCCACACAGACAGCTTAACCAGGCAGCACTGGTGCCAGTGCTGCTCCTTAGCAGACAGCAGGATGGTGTGTGCCAAGGGGAAAGGGAGGTGAAGTCTCCCCAAAGATAACCCCAGAGCTCCCATCAGTACTGAGGAATTCCCCACAGCAATTGTTTCTCTCAGCTGGTCATCCATAATAACTCTGGTCAGAAGAACAGATACTGTCAGAGACGAGCTCCATCAGAGGTCACCTCTGAGTCACCTCAGTGAGTCACCTCTGTCTGGCCTTGCCACCAGCCAAGGAGCCCCCAGCTGCAGCCCAGTGTGGGAAGGCACAGTCTCCTTTCTGTGAATTGTCTTTTCTTCCAGTGTCCTGCCGCCACTGATCCCTTGGCTCCTGCCCCAGCATGGCTCACCCGGAGTTCTCTCTCTCTCTGGGGTGCTCCATTTGACTCCCTCTGCCCATAAAACAGTCAGGCAGCAAATCATTCCTTGGAGAGTGATAAGCAAACATACAGCAAACCCGGGTTTTACTTGGCTTGTGATAGGGTCTGAGGAAAATGACTTGGGCTCACCATGTGATGCATTTAGATGGAAATAGAAAAAGGTGCAACTTGTCCTGGCTTGAGTGCAGAGCTGCAGCTCCTGGAGCCTGACAGGCTGCTCTGACCAGGAAGTTTGGAGAATGAGCTGAACTAATGAGCCCATCCATCCATTTCATTGATGAGCATGAAAAGCCTTGCATTCAGCCTGTGCTGCTGGAGTCAGTTCTGCCTTGGGATGTTCCTCTGCCAGGGATAAGCAGTAAAGAAAAAAGGGGCAGGGAACCACGGAGTCCAACACAGACAGCAAAACCAAAAAGTTTACAAGCAAGTTTGCAAACATGTCACAAACATCAAGAATGGCAGAAAAGGCTTCTACGCTTTCAGCCAGTTTCTCTGGGTTATATGGTGTTACTGCAGAC
>VZTJ01001769.1:2188075-2214010 GCA_013397795.1 Orthonyx spaldingii | reverse complement strand
GTTTTTTTGGTTTTTCAGAAAAAAAAAAAAAAAAAAAAAAAAAAAGATGAGTCATACAATTTTGATGAGAGCCTCCTCCTGCCATTCTAATAGCTATTTAGTTTTACGTGGAGCGGAGTCTCTAGGACACAAGAAGAGCATTGCAAACAAATGAAATTAATCAACAGAAATAAAATTATCTCATGCACACGCTGAAACAGAGTAAGAAGCTCTGCTTCTATATATAATGCAAACTTTCTTTTGTTCTAATTGCCTGTCTATCCAGAAGAAGTCTTTCTAGTTTTATGGCCTCTAAAATCCCCTCCTTTTCAAGGAACAAGCTGGCATTCAGCGTCATAGGAAAGAATCCAAGTTCAGAGGCGTCTTTGTAAAGAAAAAACTGTGAACGCAGTTTCTCTCAAAGGACAAATTGAGTGCTCAGGGCTCTTGGCTAACTGTCATCCTTGCCCCTACAGATGCACAAATGCAACACTAGCAAGAACCTTCTACATATTTTTTTTCCATTCTTATGTTCACTGTGACTTTTTCTGCTGGGTACAGGATTGGAAGATGGACTGATAAACAGACTGTGTTAGTATAACGACATTTTTTAAATTCTTTGGATGAACATGTGGGTTTTGCATTTCACTCTAAAGGATTTCATTAGGCAACAGAGTGGCATAATAGCCATTACCATTAATAAAATGGTTTTTGTCTTTATTTAATATGACAGAACTATAGAATACGCAAATATCAAAACCAAGTACAACCAAGTATTTTGCAATTTTTTATATCTAGTTTGCGGTTTCTACCTAGCTAAAAACATATATATGTGTGTGTGTATATATATATATGTGTATATGATATATATCAGCATCAGGTTGAAGGAACTCAACTGAAAAAAATCTTACCTATATTTTTTAGGTAGTCTTGAAAGGGTGGTATATCACATGTGGTTACCCAGGTACCTGGTGTGAATGTCGACTGAAGGACAGGATTTCAATTCTATAGAGATAGAACCCATAGGACAGAAAACTCCTTTTATTTCTTGCAAGGCTCAGGCCTGTTTGCTTTTCAGTGTCTTGTTGATGGGACAGCTTGCTGACTTTGAGAGAAGGGAAAAGGTGGGAAGGAAGTGCAGCTTCTCAGCTCACACAGGATGTTTGGAGGAACTGATGCAGAGGGACTGCTGTGGCAAGTCACATTGCATAGTTCACTTTGCATAATCTTTCATTTTACACATACTTGTAATTTCTAACACTGACAGGATAAATCAATGTGCCTTAACCTCTCACTGATACACTAATGGTGTAATACGGAGTGATTCTAAGATCATTTCTCCCACATAAATCAGAACAATGGTAGCTGATTCCTGAAGGACACTAGAGAGATAAAAAGCAGGGATGTTTCCATGTCCTTCCTGTGCATACTTAATGAAAAGTTAAGCTCTATTGGATGATGTGCAAGAATCTGCCATGCAGGAGCTATTAAAACATCACACAGCCAGTCACATTTGGCAAATACAGTAATGCAAAACACCTTGGGCATAGTTTTAAACCTGTTCATCTTCAGATTAATTACCAGAGTTTCATATGCCAATGTATTTTACAAACACATCCCATTAAAGTATAGGTCACGTATTCATATAGGTATGTACAGATAAGAAATGTACATATAGCAATAAATAGCAAATAACACAACATATGAGTTTTGCACTACAGAAATAGGATGATACAAGTTTTAGAAAGGAAGCATACACAGGAATTCTAGGCAGAATAAGTTACTTGAAAATCAAAATGAGACATGGAGAAATTTCCATCATGTCCGAGGCAACAACATGGGCACAGGCCAGTGTATTGCAATATTGCTCCGTTTTATCATAGAGAAAAAGAGTTTCCCGCAAGGACTCCCTGCTCTGAAAGCACCACAAATTCTCTTTTTGCCTGATGATCTTGCCCTTTTGGAAGTGAAATCCATTTGAATACAGTTGCTTTATGCATCACACTTAAAGGATAAGTGACAGAAGAAGAGGAGGAGTATCTCAGAGTAGCTCCTGTCAGTCTCTGCCATTCCTGAGAAGCAAGAGAAGAGAACTTCAGATCCAAGTGACAATGTTCCATATTGATTTTTGTGGACATGTCCTGCTAACTGCCAAGGTCTGTGTTTCTTTTTTTAGCAGCTTAGATGGCTTTTACCAAGCATAAATATAGACTGCACAAATAGTGAGAAGCTATTTTTGAATATTTTGGTCACTGCTAAATACAGAATGGCTAATCCAGGCATTCAGAAGTCATGATTCAGGTCCCCAGAATGAGAAGGCTGGCCTAAGTATATGTAAATCCTTTTTTATTTTCACTCGTTTTCCTTACCGAAACTTCAGAATATTTCTGGATCATGTCTTCAAGCACTATTCTTCAAAACTGAAGACAATCTAATCTGAGTTTGTATTTACCTCTAATTCACATGGTTCCCAGAGTTGTGACTTTAAAAAAATTATTCCTAATGCTCTGAGGCAAGAGAATTTCTTTGCTTATCTGCCTAAGTGCCTGTTCTAACAGTAGCTGAAATCTCTTGAATCAAAAATGGAAATGTCAGCAGTGAACAGACAGAGCAGCAGAGGACTGAGGCACCATTCATCTCCCACCTTCCCTTGTCTGCACAAATTTGATGTAAGGGGAGCACAGTGCCTCCCCTGTGTAGGGCTGACAGTCAACCCATGGCAGGACAGCAACAACCTTGTGAGTGAGGCCCTTGCTCATAGAGCATAAATACGTCATCAATGTCACACAGCACACGAACACTGTGGCACAAATGTCAAATACTCTGAGGAGTTCTTACAACAGGCATTAGCATGAACTTGCTTGATGAATGTTTTGTACAAGTAATTCTAATTTGTGACGCATCTGGGAAGGCTTTTTTTGTTTTGCAATTTTAAAAGCAGCTCGTAAGCAGAACATGAATCTAACTTTGTCCAGTGAAATGAAAATATTGCTTTTCAATTGTAACCTTAAGCCCAACACGTTTTAGTACATCCTCAGCTTCTACTCCCCAGCAAACTTTAAACTTGGCCAATGTTGCTACTGCCTGAGACTTTCTGCAAGAATGGTTTATTGTCTTCCTTCCCTTGAAACGACCCATTTTTAAGCAATCAGTGTCACAAGAGCTGGTGACTCTCTCATGTCTAAGAACCCTTGCAAATACATTTTTGTGGACAATGTACCCTTTATTCACTATTGTTTTTTTCCTGGAAACACCTCAAAAACAAATTTATACATGGGGAATATATTGGCCTTTTCAACAGTGCAGATTAGCAAATTTCTCTTCTAGAAAATACTTCCAGCATCCTTTTCTACTGCAAACTGGTCTTTGCCGAAAATGAACAAATTTGTCCTAGCACCATAATATCTATTATTGGCTCAGTAGCCGTTCCTTGAATACCTGTTCTAACTTCTGCTTGCTCTTGTGAACTCCATGTTTTGCTTTACAGGGGCATCCTTTTGCCTAAATAAATTGACTAAATGCATTTCTGTAAAAATAATGCCAGGTTATTTTTGTCTTCAGCTCTTAATGATGGTTGTGTGTCTCTATAACCCTCCCTCCTGCTTAAAAGCTTCAGAGTTTGCTTGATACCTTTGAGGAAACAAATAGTCTGACAGGGAAGGGCAAGGGCAGGGCTTGCATCACCCTGACCCGTTCCTGCCTGTTGAGCCAGCTCGACAGCCCAAGTCAGAGGCTACACCTTCCCTAAACAGGTGTAACTTGAACACTCCTCCAAGTGTACTAGAGAGCTGGGATGTAAGAACCAGTGTCCCTGAACAATTTCTTCTGGGCTTTCTTCTTGTGGCTGAGTGCTGATGTCTAACCAGAGGCAGAGCCCTTCCCCGTCGCACTGTGTGTGCCCTGCCCTTGCAGATACCACCCAGCTTGTGGCGTGGGTGTGGCTCATACCACAGCACCCTGAAAGTCAGGTCGGTATGGGTCACACACTCTGCCACAGCCCGTGGAGGTAGGAATGGAGCACTTGTGCAAAGCAGAGACAAACAGAAGCTCTGCAGCGCAATTCCCCTCAGGCTCCTGGCAGGTCAGCACTCCACAGACCAGGAGCAAGGCAGCCTGCAGCAAACGTGAGCTGGTCCATGACAAGCCTGGCCTTCTGCTGCAACTTCACCCTCCTGCAAAACCACGGGGATTTCTTGCCCAGTCACTGCTGAATTTGCAGCTCTTTGATTTTGCCGATGTTCAGTTTAAGCTTTAGCCCTACCACATGCAGATTAAATGCATACCTACCTACCCTTGCAAAGGTATTCACGGATACTAAACATTGCATTTACCTCTGTGCCTTTCCGTTTTACACAGAAAATGCAAAACAGGTCAGCTTGGTTTAAAGACCTTGAACTAGACTGAAATTGTTAGTATTAATTATCTTACACGGATGGAGGCTAGGGGTTTGGAAAAATTTCTAATCTAGCACTTTAAGGAAATATGAACCTTGAACATCAAGGGTTGCTAGTGGCACTAAAAAGTACATGCATACTTTTGTTTACAGCCAAAGAATCTGGGTACTTGTCTGATAATGTATTTGGCTGATGGGAAGCATGCAGCTGGATAAGCATTCAACAGCTAAACTGTGCAGCCTGTACCTCAGAGAGTCCCCAGACCTTGGCAAAGAAAAGAAAGATGCATCTTTCTGGCACTGAAATGGAGCCTTTGTTTATTGACAAGAATAAACCTTTTTCCTACTTGTAAGCACAATAAATGACACTTTCACAGTAAGGTAATGATGGGTGTCTATAACGTATGGCAGTAGCAGCTCTGTTATTGATGTAGTTATGATGGTAAAAAATGCACACATTGCTATAGTTTTGTGTTACAATGGGAAGAGATTCAATTATGCTCATAGGCAATGCTGGAGTTATAGTCATAGCTCTGCCAGTTTTCCCCACTATAAATACACCAAGAAAACCTTTTTCAGCTTGTCAGATTGCACAGAAATAGAGATCACTTGCAAGGAGAATGCTTTGGAACAAAGTGCCACGTAATCCAAGCATGTGGAAGCTGAAAAACATCCAGCAACATGCAGAGGTGAGAAACATGGTTAATAAATGCATCATAATAAATTCCATAATCTAAACATCAGTTAGTTTTTTTTAAGGCAGACTTCTTACTTTGAAAAAAACCCGGTTAAATTCAGTGCAAGCAACCATTGTTGAATGAATACTTAATCCAGGTTAATATAAGGCTCAAGTTACACCAGAACGGCAGTATCTACAACATCCTCTTGTTTCTGCTGTTCCGTCCTTTCTATATCTGCTGGATATAACTACGATTACTAACAGAACCTACCACTAAATATCCCAACTAGATGTGCCCTGTCATGGCTGCAATTGTAGTTATTGAAACATATTTCTTAGACATGCCCCCATATTCTGCAACAGAAATATTACATTTCTAAATTAAGGTAAACAAAATGAAATAAAATAAAAATTTAAAAAAGATTAAATATGTTACATAGAGGCTGTTAGAAAACCATAAACATCTTGTAGGTAAGGTGGCTGATTCTTTATGGCTCTGAGTACACACACTGTAAATTTAAATAGTAACTTTCAGATTATTTTTATATGCCCACAGCCACATTTTCATAATCAGCTTCTAGAATTCTGATGGCCAATATGAGCACAAACCTTTTATATTGAATGTTCATATTTATACACAAACACAAGGATCCGTGAATGTCAAGTTGGCAACCAGATTCACTTCCGGTTTGTGCTAAACATTGCAAATTGTATAATGTGAAGAAAACTTGTCAGTTCACTTCTAGTTACCAAAATGCTGATGATCAAGTGATAAAGACATTCAATGCTATATTTAATAGGCTGTTTGCTTGTTACTGCTTTCTCAGGCAAAAATATTTTAAATTCAAATAAAGATCATTTGACAGTTCACAGGAAACAAGACTCTGTGATGACGTGACACCTACAGCCTGTGACTTTCTAGGACACTCATACTCGCTGCATTACATCACAGTAATTCTGATAGCTCTGCCCTTGCCCTTTTTAGACAAGTGATGAGGCAGGCAAAACATCAGTTTCTGAAGTCTATCTGAGCTAGTTACTTCAGGGATAGAGATCCATTCACAGTTAAATCCTCTTAGTCAACACTGTGGTTGGCAGGCTGTTGTGGATACAAGACGGAGATCTGGAAGAGATGCAATAAACATAGCATGAAATGTAACTCTGAAAAATAATGGTAATATAAACAGATCTTATGTCCTTGCCACACTAAACATGCTTGCAGGTTATTTTCAAATACAGGTAGTGTGATAATTAAAATATATCAGAAAGCTCAGCTGAGGTACAGTGCCATGAACAGGGATCAGTACAGAGCCATTCATCTTTTGGCTGGGCAAACCTCATTGAGAGAAAAAAGCTGCTGAAATCAGAGGAGTCTAAGATTTTCAGAATCTGGCTTTGGACAAATGATTATAGGTGTTGCATTCACTTTCTGCACAGCAGTAAAGCTGACCTCATCCAAATAATAACAGGCTTGGTTTATTTGACATGTAAAATGCAATGGTATATAGTTTATACAATTTGAATATCAAAATTCTGTATCACTTAAAATACAAAAGCATAGTTAATGTTAATAGTTTTTTAGAAGTTTCTTAAAACAATCTATGTAGTTTAAGTATAAAGTTTAAAAAAACGGCAGTATCGTTGGTCTTGCCGTAAAATCTTATTAGTAGGAAATGGCACAACTTTGGAAAGGAAGACGCTCAAAAAGCTGTGATTATACCCACATATTTGGTACTGTGCATCTTCTTCTGGCAGAAAGGTGCAATTTAGTAGGCAGAAATGGCTACTTAACAGCATTGTGAATGATGTGTTTTAGAATAACTTAGTTCTTACCGGCAATCTTTCTTTATTAAAAATTCGTTAATTTAAAACCACCACAATTCGCAACAAAATTATAAATAATACCAAAAGTTTTTGGTCCTGTGTGCTTTTAAATACTTGTATTTCCTAGGAAACTTTCTGTTTAAGAGATTGCTTGTAATTCAAAAGTATTTATGAGATCTGCCACAGAATGGTTGAGGTGGACAGGTTCCTCTGGAGATCACCTCATCTCAACCCTCTGCTTAAAGCTGGGTATGCAGGAGCAGGTTCCTCAGGGCCACAACCAGTTGGGTTTTGAATATCTCTAAGGATGGTTATTCCACAACCTCTCTGAGCAACCCATGTCATTGTTTGACCACTCTCATGATAAGGAAAGTTTTTCTCAAGTTTAAACAGAATTTTTCCTGGTTTATCCACTGCTTCCTGACCTTTCACAGGAGACCACTGGGAAGAGCCTGGCTTCATCTTCTTTACTCTGCCCCATCAAGTATTTATACACATTGGTAAGATCCTTCCTGAGCCTTCTGTTCTCCAGGCTGAACATTTCCAGCTCCTCTCCTCAGATCTCAGATGCTCCACACCATTCACTACCTTTATGGTCCTTTGCTGGACTCATTCTAGCATGTCCCAATCTCTTTTGTGATGGGGAGCTCAGAACTAAGCTGTCATTTGGGGGTATTTTATAAATGTACAAATATAAATTTTA
This sequence comes from Orthonyx spaldingii, assembly GCA_013397795.1. Taxonomy (NCBI): domain Eukaryota; kingdom Metazoa; phylum Chordata; class Aves; order Passeriformes; family Orthonychidae; genus Orthonyx; species Orthonyx spaldingii. The sequence goes on along the minus strand of VZTJ01001769.1, from coordinate 2,206,432 downwards.
ATGCAAAAGTTTTAACTGAAATGTTATTCTTGAAATTTGAAATCCAGGTAAGAATAGCAATGTTATTCTTCTATTAACCCTAACTGTACATTTAGAAATATAGTATGTATTAGAGTAATCTTCCATAGCTTATGAATACATAACTTCTTGTTCTGTCAGTAGTCATCTATGTGTAATGAAGACCATGACCACCTCAGACAGATGGGCTATAGCCCAAATGTCCATCTAAAGAGTTAGTTGGAAGATAAATACTTCTATGATCTCATCTCAGGCAGGTTACAGTTATGCAACACGTGATAAAGTTTTGCAACTGATCCATACTGAATGCTTCCGACAGGTGAACAAGCACGGTCTAGTCAGGAGCCCTTTTCCAGTACTACTGAATGAATAATGTGTGCTTGCCCTGTTGAAAACTGGGTGCTGAATCTGCAGATCAGCATTTTTCTCCTAGCTCAGTGTGCCACAACACTCGTGCACTGTTGGAAAGCTGGAGTATTTTAACCAAGTTCAGTCTGTTTTATGTTAGTGCCCCAATGCCTAGGCCAAGTAGTAGGGCTAATTGATTGGTATCTCTGCTGAGATTAAGGGTGAAAGAAATTTCTCTCCCGAACTTCACACTATCCATAGATAAACAGCAGAAGTAGGGCTCAAACATGCCATAGCATTCAGCTGGCAAGAGAGGAGGAACTGAGCAATAACAGATCCTCAGCTTCAACAAGGTCATCCTGTTCTCAATCAACACATCTCATTCTATTTCCCCTGGACAGGAACAAAAACTAACAAAATTTAGACCTCTTTGTATTTCTGAGCTAAAGAGCAACCACAGTGGAATTGATAGGCTTCAGACTGAAATTTAGAATTAAAATAGCTACTCCTAAAATTTATCAATGCCCATTGTATCCTGACAGTCATAGTGAAATCCACCCACAGATGTTGATAGAAACCATCTTTTAAACAAACAGCTCAGCAGAAAATGTCACATGGCTCTCAGCTCCCTAATACAAAGGTCATAATCTGGATTCCTCAGAGGGCTGTAGCTGGAAAGACTGCTGTGCCGGGAGAGTGTATTAGCTCACATCATTGCACAGTTATTTCAAGTGCTGTGTGCTATGTCTCCTAGCATGGATGTCCCTTAAAATAAGCATCAATTCCTGTGAAGAAGAGGAAATGCAAATCAATTATAGAAATAATGATAGGGGCCAATGAGGTTCAAATGAGAATTAAAAACCCTGAATGCACTGAAATAATGTCAAACAGCAGGTGATTACCTTTTTATAGCATTTGATACTGTAGGAACTCTGTAAATATTTAGAAGGATGAAGATAGTGTTGTTAACAATGAGGGAACAGCTTTTTTGAAGTAATGAAATGGACAGAAGTGAAAAAAAATCTGAGGCATTGCAGAACACAGGGACACAACTGGGAGTTGCAGAATAAGATAGTATTTTACTATGTTCTAGTTAGGAGGGCTTTGCAACAAAGGGAGAATATCTTAGTTCCTGTTGATGTTCGCCAGAACCGAGCCATCAACAGGACTGTACAACAAGACTCACTTTGTGAAGTTGTGGGGACAAAATTATTCCAGATGATTAAGAGCAAAAGGAGGAAATGAATCCTACAAACATTTATATGTATGAGTAACTGTTCTCCCAGGGTTGTCCCACTGATTTCAGTATGCCTATTATATAAGTGAACTGATGTGTATATAAGTGTTTGCAGGGATTAACATTTAATGAAGATTACAATTTTCTCATGGCTGCTTCTAACTCCATCCATCTGATACAACTGCCAGGAACTGTTGGGATAAAGAAATATGCCAGCAACGCTACTTTTCTGTGATTACTCTCACTTATAAAAAGATCTGTTGGAAGGAGATATGTGGACAGCTCCTGTCTTCCTAGACAGGGAAGTTTGATACAAATCTCACAGCTGTTTTTTGCTGGGATAACGCAGCTGCTGTAAGGCAGACATAGAAAGAATCTCAGCTGCACAACCAGATATTTTAAAAGATATCGTCTGGAAGTCTTTTTTTGTGCTTTCTGGGATGATGGAAATAAGCAGCATCAATTCATAAATTTTGGTATAAGCAACTAGTCAAACTTGCAAGATGCTTGAAAACACGTTGAAAGAGTTTTGTGCAACAATGCACTAAGTTGCACTGTCAGGCACACACAGAAGACAGATGGATATGCTCTGGGCCTAAAAATATGGTTTCAAAGAATTGGCCCCAATTCTTCAGTGGAGCTTCTTTGAATGTGAAATTAATGTAGGGAACACAAATGCAGACAAGCATTTGGTCTTGTTTATAAATGCCCCATGGCTGCTCACTGAGTATGCCTATTATACAGCAGGTGTAAGAATTAAAATATGATTTAGCAGGAGCCAAGCTAGCTTTAAGCAAGTTTACTCCGTTGTTGATAGTCAAGTTCAAGTAGCACTGAATTCAGTGCAGTTTATTTTCATAGGTCCAAAGTCAGTTCTTGGGAAGACATAAATTGCTGTAGCCAGATTGTTGTACATGTGTCAAAATTTTCAGTTTCAGAAAATTTCTATGTCCAGTGCCTTGGTATCTTTTAATAGCAGCCAGTGGATTTAGCTATGCCCAGATTTACAGACACTGAGCCCAAAGACCAGCTTTACACAGTAAAAGCATACAGCTTTTAAGGACAACTGGAATTTGTACTTCTCTCATACGGCTTATGCCATTTTAATAATGGTAGAGGCAGTGCTACATAAAATTGCTTTTTGGGAGAGGAAGTACCTAAAGAAATAATGCCCAGTTGAAGTGATAAAACAATAATCCCAGGAATGTCTCTGACCTCATGCTACTCTTACTAACAAATACTCCTTTAATAGTGGTGAATTAATGGTATCAAGCCCTATGCAATCTGACATGTAGCCTGTGAGATGACAGTGTTCAGACAGAAATATTCCACCTCCATCAAGTTAGTTGGCTCCTATTACAGCATGGGTGTTAAACCATGCTGCTGAACAAGCCTTGGCAGCTATCGTGCGAGCTTCCCAAGTGAATGAATCACAGCGGTAACGGGTGATTGAACAGGGGTATATACAGTGTGACTCCTTAATTTCTTTCAGCTTCACACTTCAAATCAATTGCAGCAAAGCTCAAATTATATGACACTGAGAACTGAGTTCTGTTTCTTTCAATGCCACCCCCAACCTGATCTTCTGTGAGAACAACACAACTGCAGATGGAGGAATCTGCATATGTCCAGGTAGAAACACCTCTTGGTATTTTATTTGTACTCTGGAGTTGCTAGTTGCAATATCTACATAAGAAATGGTGTCAGGTTGTGTTCTAGATATTAAATGAAGGTATTGTTCATGTATTACTCTTCATCGCATTGCAGAAGAGCATTTCTAATCTATAATCAAGAAAAAAATGAATATTCTATCTTCAACACATTTTACTAGATCTAGACTAACTATACCTAGCAGGCTGCTTTCCAATGTCTAATTAACTTCGCTTTTACTTTTAAATAGCTTTTAGTAGAATTAAAATAAATTATTTTTATTAAAAAATTATTAAATTGAAATAAATATTAAAATAAATAACTTATTGGAAGGAAAAACTGAATTTGATTTTTGCATGTAGTTCACACAGTGAAGAACAATTTGATTACTAGATTTCATTAACTGACTTAAAAAAAACCCCAAACAAGTTGTGCCTTATTCTGTGCAACATTCATAACATGAAAAAAAGTTTTGAAGTTTGGCCTTATGACAGGTACCAGGAGAAAAATCTTAAAACATATTCTTATAACATATATATTTACCTACATGGACCAAATCTTTCTTTGTGTTCATTAGGATTTTTTGTATATAGAAAATAACTGGAGAAATGGCAAATGGCAAAAGGACAGTTGCATGTACAATTGTGTCTAATACCTATGATGAAATGAGAAGGAAGGAATAACAGAATATATGCCCCAGGAACAGACAGAAATTTCAAACATATTTGCAATAAAAATTTTAAAATGCTGTTTGAAAGACCTATTTTTGCTATTAGGATGCTATTGTCATCTCAAATTTCTATTGCAAGTTCTAGGACTGCTAGTGTAATAAAAGGGATATTGCTAGAATAAAAAGCAATTCCTAAGCAATTCCAGCATCTGCTAAAATATAGTCAGATGTCTACTGAAAAAATGAAGAAAATTAATCCTAAAATTCCAGAAAACAGAAGTTAAACTGAAATAAGTTTGTCTATTTTGACAGTTACCTGTTTCCTGGTTTGTTTTTCTAACCTAGAATTTTGGAGTCATGATTTTGCCACATAAGACAATAAAATCCATTCCTAATATTTTAACTCAATTTTCTTACAGACAGATGCTACTTATTGTGATATGTATTTTAATCTTGTGGGTTTTTCTGTTCCAGTAGTAGAACCAGACTGAACAATTTCATTTACCAATTTCCATGCCCCTAGGAAATACTGATATGTTTAAACTCAGAAATGGGCAGTCAGGAAGTCTTTGAAATATGATGATATTCCTTAAAAGAAACCAAAAATAATTAAAAGAGGTTTTTTTTTTTTTTTTTGCATATAAATTTTTAAGACCTCTGTAATGCCTTGAAACTTTTACTTTGCTAAATGTTATCCCTATATAGGCTCTGAGACTCCTATGTCATCTGCTGTTTCCTGTACTATCAGCTCCAAATATTCCTGCATCTCTTAATTTCTTCCCAAGTTCTCTGTAAGGCCATTCATAAACCTCACCTCTTACAACCTTCTCCTTGATGCCAGCAGCTGTGTTGCTCACTATGGTCTGTTGCAGATAAAGAAGCATCACTGTATCAAACTTATAGCCTTGCTTTGCTTGGCCTGTATCTTTAGTTTTAGGATATTTTCAGTGACATACCACAAGAAAGTGATGCAACCCAATATACTGGATTGCCCTAAAGGCAAAGGAAGATTTTTCTGGACATCCTTGTTTGAGAAATTGCAGTGAACTCCAGTTTACTTCAGTAAACTATCTTAACATTTACAGAAAGCAGTGGCAGTCATCAGTCCCCGATTCTCCCTTTGCCAAGGGCCTTTGGGACGTCTCCACTTCCACACCATCATGCCATCATATCTATGGCAAAATGCAGTATCAGATTTTTTTTTCCTAGTTAATGAAAACTCTCTGCTTCTAATACACCACTCCACTGATTCTTTTGATAGAAGAAAATAAGCTGAAATATTTTGCCATGCTTGCTAAATGCATCTCTGCCTTGCAAACAGCTGCAGAGATGGTGTCAGACGATGATCCCTAACTGAAAAGAATATTCAAATTTAATCAGTAACATTGACCCTTTGTTATTTGCAACCATACTAAAAACACATGCATACTGGGAAGTAAGTACCTTTACCTTAGATAATGTATGTTTTTTATGGAGATGACAATAAATTTATTAGGTTAGCACTTCAGAATTTTTAATCTTGACTTCCTATGGTTTCTAAATTTTGTTCACCACGACAGATTAGTGGGAATGTACTGTGTGTATCTGTCATTGGAACTGCTTTATGGTTATGGGCTCAAGCACTCGAGCAAAAGTCTTTAACATGCTAAATACTGCATTTTCCCATTACATGAGGTATCTTAACTAATAATTCTCAACATAAATGCTGAATGTCTTGATGTTTCAATGTCACAATCATCAGGGTCATGGTGATTCAGGTATCTTTCCTGACCTATAGAAAACAGTCTAAGTGGCTTCCTGCATAATGTTATTTATCTGGTCCTGTATTTAAAAGTATGCATTTATTAAGATGATAAATAGTAGAAGTTATTAAGATGATATAGTAGAAGTATACTCTGCATTTCAGCTTTAGAAACAAATCTTTTATTTCAAAGGCACTGTTGCATTTGTTTCCTAAACTTTGACAGAGAAGTGGACAACTTTATTTCATGAACAGTGACTTTACAACTGCATTTTGGTATCAGACTAGAAAGGTGCAAATTTCTTGTACAGTTAATGAAGGAACTAGTGCATAAATGCAGAGCCTAGAACTGATTCCAGTCCAAGCTCAAATTTCACCCATCAGAAATACTGCATGTACTTTGTATACACATTACTGGTGCCGGGGTTTGCTGCTGTGCTTCCAGTCCTGTAACACAGAAGATGATGCTCCTTCTCACCGACCCTAACAATTAAACAACCCATGGCACTCTTCTGCCTTTGACGGGTATTAACATTGATACTGATATTGATATTGATATTCCTGCCAACCTACAGTTCAGGAAATTATACTTTTCCTTCTCGTATTTCCAAATGGATATTGTGGCTCCAATTCTCTGTCCAAGGCTGATAACCAGTGCTGCTGGAGGGTTTAAAAAGTCCAGGTTCATAAACTGAAACAAGTTACTCTGTCAGCAGCAGAGTATAAAAGATAAAAGCGCATTCTTCCATGCACGCCCCCAAGGGGGACCTCAAGGGTCTTTCACGCCCTCCAACTCCTTGGATCCGGCCGTGCTCGCTCCAGCCTCCGCAGGCGCTGGACATGAGGCCAGCACGGCTGCAGGGAGCTGGCACCTGCTGAGGGAAACCATCTTCCTCTCAGCACTTCTGTTTTTCTTCTACCCCGCCTGCCAGCGGTGTGGGAACGAGCGGCTGCGGGCACCGCGGCATCCGCAGCGAGCGGCCGCAGGCAGCGCCTGACAGCTCCTCACGGGGGCAGGGACGGGGGCGGCAGCGCCCGCCGCGCCCCCATCACCGCCCCGCCTCGGGATAAACGCGGCCCCTCGCGGGGAGCTGTGGAGCTGTCGTGTCCACGGTGCCGGAGGGAAGCGCCGCGGTCCCGGAGCGCGTCCTGACCCCGCGGCCGCGGGAGAGAGCGGGGAGCCCACACCGGGAGCCACCCCAGACCCAGCCGCGGCGGAGCGAGCGCCTCTGGCGCGGCCGGTCCCTCCTGGCGCGCCGTAGCGATGCTGCCGGCGCCGCTGCCCTGGGAGGCTGTTCCCAAGATGGCGGCCGCGCGGGCGGCTCTGCGCGGCCGCGCTCCTGCAGCCGGGTAGGGACCCGCTCCCCTCCTCCTGCTGCTGCAGCCGCTGCTCGCTGCACCCCCGCGCCGCGCACCGGGGCCCGCCGCCATGCCGGCCCCGGTGCATGCATGAGAGACGCCGCCGCGCTGCTCTGTGCCGCCGCCATGGAGGAGCCGCCGCTGCCGCCGGCGGGGAGGTCAGTACTTAGCGCTGCCGTGCAGGGAGGGATGCCGGGCGGGGGCTGCGAGCGCCGGGGCCGGGGATGCACGCTCTGACTCCCGCCGCCGGCCCCTCCGGGCTGCAGAACCTTCGGCTACTGCTGCTTCAGCGCTTCTGCAGAGCGCCCACGAAGCGAGAAAGTGCTTCGATAAGAAATCTCTAGTGGCTGCGGTGGGTAAGGCAGTATTTGTGGGCGCTTTGCAATTAAAAGCAAATCGTTTCCTTCGCCCCCAGCCTCGCAGCGGTGCGGGCGGGTGTGTCGGGGCACTGCCCAACGCGGCTCTCGGGGTCGGGCCGGAGGTGGGGAGGCTGCAGAGAGGAGGGGGAGCAGCAGCTGGAGCCCGCGGGAGGCTGCGGGAGCGTGACCTGTGCTCCGTGACTTGTGAACTGCGGCAATAAAAGCGCTGCCCTCTGGAAGGGTGTCTTGTGTTTATAGCAGCCGTGATTAAAATCGGGTTCTCTTTGGCGTGCCGGTAAAACAGCAGGGTCACGGAGTATAGCTGCTGGCAACGTTGCAATCGATAGTTGTAAGAAGATAGAGTTCAAAAAAAGAAAAAAAAAAAGAAAATGAAAAGCGTTCACAAAGAAGCGTTGTGATGCCTCAGAGCTTTCTGCAGCTGCTGTCACCTCCTGAATATGCTGACCTGCAGATTGGCTTTTTGCAAGTCTCCATCTGTGCCCAGCTGAGGGATGGGGATGCAAATTACTTTATGGTTTAGTGTTTCCAGCTGGCTGTAGAAGTATTGCATAAGTCCAAGTTATTTATTCTGTGGCAATTATTTCTCATTTTAAAGTAACATCCTGTTGATGCACTTCACTTCTCACTAGGAGGCATTCAGGAAACGTTTTTAAAACGCTTCTGTGATCAGTTAGTACTGTAAGGCAGTATCCAGATGCATTGTGTTCCAGGTGTGCTGTGCAAAAAATCTGCTGTCATGTTGCTGACATCGTTTTTGAATATTACGAGCTGCTATTTTGTACTGATGGAATAAAAGGGAAGTGGTGATGTGCTCCTGTTTGGGTCGAGGCTGTGGAGTTGAACAATGCCTTTGAGTTTTCATTAATGTGCATTAATGATTTGTTTTTCTGTCATGAGAATGCCAAAATCAGAAGATATATAAAATTAATTAGGTTTAACAGAAATATTGTGAAATACAAATGCTAGTAGGGCATTAGTAAGATTCTAAGTTCTTCTTCAAAGGACTCTTCAAAGACTAGTATTGCAGGTTAAGCAGAAAATGATTTAAAACAAAGTTTGTACAACAGCATGACCCTAGACCTGGGCTGTCTTCATGTAGAAGAGTAATCTTCAGAGCCTGAGTGGAAAACACCCAGGCATTTCCTGTGCGAGGCCATTTCTGACCTCTGCTGGATTCTGCTTATTACAGGACAGTTTATATGAGTCGGATGTGGGTGTGGATAATGTGGTGACAACTTTACCCAGCAAATGAAAACTGAATTAGTTATTTCACAGTGAGCTGGTGGGTGGGAAGGGGATGTCTCAAAACAATTAGGTAGCCTTAATTTGTGTAGGGTAATGCATGTACTCCTTCCACTGTGATTCACTTCTGCGTGTACTTTGTGTCCCAGCTTCATACCTGCTTTAGAGCACAATTGCTTCTCTGGCTTTATGTAGCACTTGCTTTTACTTCAGTGTAATACAAGTAAAGTATCTGAAGCTTTTTCAGACTTGATTACTGTTCATTTAAATTTTGGAGTCATCATTAGGTGTTTATTCTTGGGGCTGTGAGGTCAGAATCTTGTTGAAATCAGTTTGTATTTTATACAGGCTTGGGCATTTGAAATCCATTTGATGGCAGATAGCTTTTAATCCTGTTTGTAGAGTATGAACGTATTCTTATGATAAATAGTTCTGGCTAGTGCTGAAGTGCATTGCTATAATGCATTCTCCTTAAATTAACTTTAGTTGTGGTGGAGAAGTGTTCAGTCATTCTGAATTAGCAATACACCTACATGTGTTTAATAAACAAAGCTTACTGATTTGTTGTTTTGCGACTGCCTCGTGTGAGAAATCTGCTTGTCTTTGTGTGAGGATTCTGTGTCTTGTTAGAATATAAATGCACTGGTACATTTTGTAAGCTGAAGGCAAGCATAAAATATATTTATGGTTTTTTTTGAATTACACAGTCCTTAGTCCAAAGCATTTGACTGGGAATCCCTCTCCAAAAGCACATTGTTTTTCCCCGGTCTTCCTTTCTTTCTTGAAACACACTTTGGGGTGGGGAGAGAGAGGAGGCAGCTCTAAACTGAAAAATGCTCAGGGAACCTACAAGCAGTTGTTGATTTTGAGATAGGATTGCACTTCACCCTGGATAGCATGCAGTGGTTATGGATAAGTGAAAAGATACTACTGAAAAGTTTTCTGAAGAATTCACATTTAAGTACCAATCCTTAAAACAAGTGGAAAATTTTCAAGATAAGGTGTTTCCACTTCGGTAATTTAGAATGGTAATTAAAACAGATGTGTTTGGTGCTTCTTGATTATTGCCCATAGGCTTTAAATTTCCCAAGCCAAATTTTAGGCTTTCCCAAGATTTTTCTGGCACAAAATCCACTATAGAGAAAGATGAGGCCTTAAGCATGTCCTTTGTTGGACTTTGTCCTTTGTTTGGGGGCACTGCAAAGGTATGAAGAGCCATAGGGCTACCCTGACTTGTGCCTTGGTTGCTTGTAGTCCTCTTTTCTCCTGGCATGCATCCTCTGCAAGGGTGAAGGAAGGAGCAAGGCTGTGAATAAAGTGGGATGGAATTGTGAATTATGTGGAGGCTTCCTCCTTGCTGGGGAACTTTTTAGTAGTCCGTCTATCAGATTTTTTGTCTCTGTGATGGCAGTGAATTGGGCTGTCAGTCTGCAGCATCTGTGGTTTGGGGGAAGCCTGAGGTTAAGTCATGAATTGTGCTCAATATGTTTTCCTGCTTGCTAAGCTATCTGTATGGCTGATAGTGTATGAGCAGTGAAAGAATTTAAAATTATTTTATTAACTTAAGATCATAGCTTCAGTGGGAAAAATTATTTAAGTGTATAGAGCTTTGCCATAGTTTTTTTCCCCCTATGCATTTAAATGAGGTAAGATGTAATCTCTATTCTACATGTATTGCATTTTCTTGTTTACATGTGCAAGATTGGGATGAATGACTGATTGCTCCACCTACGCACAAACACACATGAAGTGCTAGTTGAAATGTCTTTGGCATTTGTAGCAGTAAGGATTAGTCTGTGTTGTGTGGCTGCTTGGGTTGTTTTTATGTCTGTTAATTAGTGCTGTCTGTGTCAAGGTTGGTTTTACTATTATGTAAGCTAGTGATATTGACCTTTGTGGAATGCAAACCGTGCTGTGATGAAAACAAATCTACTGAATTTAAAGGAAAGCATAAGGGATATGCAGTATTCTTACTTGAGGGAGCTAACTAGGATTTTTAGAGGCTTATAAAGGTTTGGCTTCCATGACAACCACATTTCTTAAATTATATACAAACCATTCTTTTAAACTGCATCTAAAATACATTTAGAAGACAATCTTTCATTCTACCAACTGCTAGTCAATAGTATGTTGACCTCTGTCAGCCCAGGAATCTCAGCTCATTTCTTCAGTTGCATGGTTGGATTTGCTGTTGTCTACAGCAATTATGTTTGCAGGAATGTTACTTTCCTTCAGTTTTATTCTTCTCTCTGATGTTAACTGCGTTGATGCTACGTTTAGTCTGTAATTTATTAACTAAATAATTTTTGAGTTTTTAAAAATAACTTACAAACTTCTTTATTTAAAGAGTTGATAATGGTGCCATGCTCACTCTTGGTTTACTGCAAATATAAAGCCAAATGAGAATGTTTGTTTTCAACATCTGAATTTGAGTGTTACTGAGTTGTCAAATGTTCACTGGTGTCCAGTCCAAGAACCCTGTGTGTAAAGTCACATTAATTTGCTATTAAACCCGATCAGTTTTATTCTGGAACCAGACAAGATGGGATGTAACTATTGTCCTGATGAATGTCTGCTGCTGTCTTAGGGTAGAAGGAGGAAATTTGTTCCATTCCTTCTGTGTTCTGCTGATAGTCAGTGGTATTGAGTGTCATGTGTTGCTTTCTAATGTGGTATGAATATAGGGTTTACACTGCCCTTGGCTTACATGTGCTGCTGGCTTACCTGCTGTTGCTTTCCCTGAGAACAGTATTTGTAAAGGTTTTTACCATTTTGACTGTGAAACATCCATTCAGCAAGTGATAACAAGGCCACAGTTACTCATGCCTCTGTTACTTCTTGGCCTCGCTGTAGAACTCTCCGTGGGCATGACCACTGAGCTTTTAGGATGCTCTAAATAGTGTAGAATACTGAAATCCCATTGCATTGCATGGTTTTTCCAAAGGTCGCAAACAAGAAGCCCAGCATGCAGTGCTCAGACACCAGCTTCCACTGAAAACACATTTAACTTTCAATACTTCACCCTCACCTTCAGGGTTCTTGGAGACTTTGATGTTATCTAAATGATGAACTGAAACTTTGGGATCATAACCAATTGTTAGCTTTTTGTTATCTAGGAATGGAACTTTCTGCCAGAAGAATAGAGTATGTGTGGGAGAATGGGGGAAGAATGGCTGTTACAGATCTTTTTGCCTTTTATCACAGGTCTGTGCATTTCCCAGTTTATCACTTTTATATATGATATATTTATAGTTGAACCTAGCAGCCTAACAGTCTTTTAGAATACCTCTTTTCCCAGTAGTATGAAACTTTTTTTGGCGTAGCTTAAATTTTCCAGAAAATCCATGCAAATATGTTAGTACAGATTTTTCATGAATAGTTCTTAATTAAATATACTTTACTCTTTTCATGTGTGGCTTGAGACCTCGGGATCTGATCTGTGCAGGTGCCAAGAACTTAATTGCAGCACTTACCCTTTGGATTGATACTGTGCTGTGTAGTGCTCAAACATAAATAGCGAGGAAAACACATTTCAGAGATTCTTATTAAAAAAGAAAAACCAAAACAGTTTTAAATTCTCAAATGTGAGCTAGGATACAGTTGAAGTTGAAAACATAGCACTGATGGAAAAGCATGGGGACTGTAATCAATGAATACTTTAACATCAGTGGTTCAGTGAAAGACAGCTGGATACTGACTGGGCTGGGCAAAGCTCTCTTAGCTCCTGTTTCTGCAGCTCTAACCTTTGATCCATTTGCAGCCTCACTTGGCAGTCTTAAACATGGATGTGGAAACCTAACAAACCCATCAACATTTTCACACTTTATTACACAGTATAGAGCAAGGGTAGAATTAAATAGGCTTTTTTTTTTTTTTCTTTTGAAATAAAATATGGCATAGCTTTAATCAAATAATCTGTCGGGGGCAAGCTCAGAGATGAATCTGCTGTAAATGCTGTTACATCATGATTCAAATTTGTATGAAAACTTACAATAATCCAAGATGGAAAAATTAGTTAAGCTTTCTCTGTTTTCAAATTTGCTAGTAAAAAAGAACAGAAAGTTCTGAGTATCATTTTTTCTGAGATGAGAACATGAAGAACTGCCAAAACTTTTATAAGAGCTCTAGTTTATTTTTTTATACTTATTTCAGTTGGTATAACTCACAGAAGAAAAATTACTTCCTTAGATGATTTAAATGTCTCAGTAATGCTTATCACTACTTGCAATAAAAAGATATGATGAATACTACTTTGCATTCTGCTTAATTTATTTATAAATTGTTGTTTGGCAATTTCTTCTTTTTGAGTTTTACTGTGTTGTAATCAGTCAAAAGGTGCTTCAATACCTCACCACCCTTTCAATAGCTTTTTTTAGATTTTCCTGTGACTTTGTCTTTGTTGTAAATATAATAAGCACATATAGAAGCTTCTGCCTAGGAATACAGGAGACTTTTGGGAAAAGTGCCAAAGTAGTAGTAATTTGCAGAACGGGTTTGGTAGATCCCAGATCTTGGGAAGCACAAAATTTTGTTAAAGTTTTTCTGTTAAACTAAAATGTACTATTAAGTGCATTAGTGCTGTAGCGAAATTTGTAATGGAGGGCACTGCCTAGTCAGACATGTGCTCGAGGGCTGCTGTAGAAATGAAGTGTATTCACACTTGCTGGATCCTACTGTTCCAATTAAACAGCTTAATTGAGAGTTACCAAGGAGGAAGAGTTGTTGCTGGTAATCAATTAAAGTTTAATGATTTAGCTCAAAGCTGTACATTAGTCTTTTCCCCAGTAATGACTTTTATTGTTTTCCTTGTCGATTTCTGGAGAAATAGTAGTGGTTTTGTCACAGTGAAATCTTGCTCCAAACCATTGATTGTGTTGCAGCAAAAATACTTGCTTTATATTGCTCCCTCAGCTGATGTGGAATTTTTTGTACTTGGTTCTTAACTGTTAGCAGGGCTGTTGTAGTGTAAACCTGTAGTTTGCAAGTGGGTGGCAAGGGTTTTGTAGCAGCCTGGAGTGTGTGCATTTGTGCAGCCCTGCTACAGGTTGGTGTCCAAAGCTAAACAAGGACTTTTAAAGGGCTAATGTTACGTCCTGACAATTCACTAAGGAAGTTTTAGTGTTTCTGTCATTATTTCTATATTCACAAGCCCTTGTTCATAGGTTAATTTATAAAAAAGCTACTGGAATTATGTAATCAGTCAGTTCTTGGTGGTGATACTGGTATTACCTTAAACATCTTCCTGCCCCAGGGTTTTGCTTTTATTGTTGCTGCAAGTAAACATCTGCATTAGTTTTGTGGTCGATTCAGCTGAAAATCACTGTTCTCATCTCCTAACATCCCTCTCTTGCCCTCCCTCAGCTAGGAATGTCTGCCATATGAAACTTGCCAATGTGACATTAAGTGCATTTGGCTGCCTAATCAAAAATAAAGTGGCTGAGGTTGGAAAAATCCTGCTAACAAAGGCATTCCAGCTAAACTGGATTGTTTTGGCAGCACCAGTGAAGAACCAGGGTTGGTACTTTAAGTTATGCTTGTGCGTCTTGAGTGCTGGTGACTTCTGGCAAAGTACCAGTGGAAAGCAAAAGGGACAGACCATCACGTAAAATTGCTTCATGTGCAGCCAGAAGAGAGTGACTGAGGGCATGATTTCACTTAACACACAGCAGGTTGCCTTCTTCCCCCTGGTCTCTCTACAAGTGAATGCCAGGTTCAGCAATGATGTAGTGGAGGAGATTGGCTGTCACATGGCTATGGGGTTTTCTCTTGTGTGTGTTGATCTGACAGATAAATGGTGCACCAGAAAATGAATTACTTTTTTCACTGTCAGGTTGGTAATTGAGGTCACATGATTGTTGCCTTCTGTGCAGAAGGGATGGCAAAAGGGGCAGGGATGTACAAGCAGGGAAGCAAAAGGTGCACTGGAACAGATTCCCCATCTTGTGTCGTCTTACTGTGACTCTAGTGTTGGTAATTTCTGAGGGTCTTTACTGTAAAAAGCTGTGTGAATAGCATTGCATTTAATATTTGCTTAAGATTTTTTTGGAATATTGCTTCCTTTTTTGTGCTCTTACAAGTGTCTCTTCTGTAAGCTGTTTTTAGTGAAAACTTAGATTCTATAAGATTTGCATGTGAAGACATACTAGATGAAAGATGCAAGTGCTTTTTTGCATTTTGTGTCAGGAGTAAATGGTAAAATTACTATCTGTTGTAAGTAAATTCTTTGCTCTCCTTTCTTCCTGTCCAGGTATCAGCTGTTTTCCCCCAACATGCTTGTTGTTCATTCTTAGACTGAAGAGGTAAATTTTCACATATCCTGCCTTCCCCTGATTTCTCTGGGAGAAAAAAAAATGTAGCTATGTACAGCTGAATTTGAATATTGCTTAAAACTGAAATTGTTACGCTGGTACTGTGTATTCTTTAAAACATAATTTGAAATACTTAGTAAATACAGAAAAGCCCTAGATTTCTACCTTTAAATGTTGTTTTAAGACAATAATGTGACAAAATATTTTTTTGTTTACTTAGATTACCTCCAGGCATTATTTTTAAGATCTCTGTCTCTTTCAAACTTTTTTCTAATTTTAGGACAGGTTTTAAGTTTGGGGTTTTTTTCCCATTCATTTTAGCCTTTACATTGGTGTGCCTTACATATGATCTGCTTTTATCATTAGAGAAGTCAATGAAAGGTTGAATGTGACTGTCCTAAATATTTATGTCTTAGCTTTCAGAAGAGCTGGGAAATGGATGCTTGTAACTAGACAGGATTAGTCACGTGCTGTAGAAAGGAAGAACAGTGCAGATATAAAGGAATACACAAACTGAGGTAGAGAAGCCTGCTTGAAAAGAAGAAATTACAGGTGTTAGCAGTCTTGCTTTTTACTTGCCAACTGAGGGAAGAGCTGAAAAGGCAACAAGTTATTTAGAGGAGAATATTTTTATTTTGTTCTTCTTCCCTGTTTTTTTTTTCATACAGTCTTCATGCCAGAAGAAATGGTACTCTGAAGTTCCCCTTTTCCAGAATGAGTGCTGTTAGATGATTTTCTGCCAGGCTTTACTGTCAAGTTAAGTTATCCAGATGCCTCTTTTCTAGAGTAAAGTGATGTCTACAAGATCCTTGTGAGCTAGAAACTTGGAACACCAAAACTTTTGTTACTGCTCTCCCTTCCAGCTTGAAGTTGTTTTCAGATCTTTTTGTTCTGCTGCTGGGATGTGGCATATGTTCTGTCTAAAATTTGGAAAAGCTACAGGTAACATATATTCCTTCCAGTTCCTTATTCAAAATCATGGATATTCGTTTGCCAAGCAGATATTTTCCAAAAGTAACAAAGTTTTTTTCTCAGGAGGAAGCTGATCCAGGCTTCAATAGAAATGTGGTACTTCTTGCAAGTCTTAATTGGTTTTGCCCTACATAATTTGAAGACTTTTCTGTTTGTTTAAAAATTTTGCGCTTGAATTTAAGGAGGACTGTATCTGTAATTTATCTTTGTGGTAATGATTCTTGTGCAGAAACCCTCCCCAAACTTGGTACTCTGCTATAGCTTACCCAGATTATACTTAGGATAACAAATTAGAAAGCCAAACATATCCTTTGTTTCAAGTTGAATTTAATTATACTGTTAAAAATCTTACCAAGTATTTTACCAAGTTTGTAATAGTAAGAACTATTCATGTCGGTAGCAATGACATGTTATTGATGACTAAGATTTAACATTGACTACTCAGAAACATTGAGCTCAGATATCTGAGATTCAAATGTGAAAACAAGGTCAAGTATCTTCATTACTCTATGTCAGTATTAGGTTTTAACGTGAACACTGTTTGTCTGCAGTCTGTAGAGGTATAATGACAGGAGGAATATATGATATGTACACTATTTGAATGTCTGTGCTCATCATAGAATTTTTGTATCCAGCTGACAGGCTATTTTTTTCCTACCTGTAAGTGCTGTGCCAGGCTTACACAGGATGCATTTAGCAAAAAAAAAAAAAAAGTGTTATTTGTACAAACTGTGTGCAAATTCCTGCTGTGCTGTAATAAAAAAAATATAATTTTAAAAAAACCCAACAAGATTTTTTCCTTGCTGTCTACTGAAGACTTCCTTTTACTCCACTTAGAGCAGTTTATAGTAAATGCAGTAGCATCAAAAACTTCATTTTTGTATTTACTCGTGTAGCAGATCTTTGAAAATACCTTATCCAAAGCTGGATTTTTAGTTGTTTCCGCTTTTGGTTCAGGAACCTTTCAGAACCATGTCCATTTATTAAGCTTACAGCTTCCCTCAGAACATAATTTTTAAAACGTGATTAAAATACAGGGGTGCATGATGCTTTCCTAACGTGGGAACATAACACTGTGTTTACACCAGGGAGCTGTCCTGTGCTGTAGCAGAACTTCAGTTTTTTTCCTCTTGTTTTCCTGATGAGGTTGTTTAATCCTCAGTCTTTGTTACCCAAGGTGCTACTGGTTGTTTAGTGAAGTTCCTTCCTTGTGCTGTTGGTCCAGGAGTACCATTACAGTCTCTTCTGCTGTAAAATGAAACCTAGTACTGCCCCACAGAAATTGGAGCTTCTGATTGCAAAGTTTTGCTGTGTGTGGTGTTCTGCAGCACCAGCTGGATACTTCATTGTTTTTCTGTTTTAACAGGTGCAAAGCTGGGTACCTAAAAATTCTGTTTGCGTTTTACATTACCAACAGCTTTTGGGTGATGACAGTTCTTGTCAGAATATTGTTTGAAATAGACTGATTGTGAGTACCTTTATGTAAACCTTAACTTTAACAAGATGTGCTTGACAGTGTGTAGTGCCTGTGTTTTCTGCTACTTTTGCTGACTGGGAATGTGCATTACTAAGAACAGACGAATGTTCCTGCGTTAATTATCAGGCTGAATCTGAGTTAAGGAGTATATATTTGAAAAATAGACACTTTGCTTTTAAAACAAAGCCACTGAATGTCAAGAGCTTGGTACTCGGTAATTTGGTGCTGGACTCTGTACAGATATTGTAGTTCTTTGTATGAAAATGGCAGGGTGCCATAAGAAGTGTTGAGAAAGAGCCTCACTGATTCCTGCACGGTGTGATGTCTTTGAAACTGCAGGAAGCTGTTTACAGCAGCAGTCTCTGGAGTGCGCAGCTTCCAAACCATTGTGGTGGGCGATTATCCTGGCTGCTGTGTGGTAACTGCCTCACTCAGATTTATTGCCATGTGCTTGTAGTCCAGTCAGTTGACCTCTACTGCTCAGGTGGCCAACAAGCTTTTAAACTGCACGTGGGATGATAAGCAGTGACTGAACCTGAGTTAATTATGTAAGTGCCTAATGGATTTGAACTCCTGCTTTTGAGGAGGGTAGCTGATATAAAGGGAAGAATAAAAAGATATTTCCTCCATATAGTTGTCACAGTTTTTAGGGTGACCTCTCATTAATGGTTGTTACAAACTTTCCAAGCTTGAATAATGCTTCAGGGGAGTGCAGAAGTTTGTACTGGTTAAAAATTGTATTCCTCAGTGTGACTTTAGCCTAATTAGTTGTAACATGTTCCTATGTGATCCTCAGTGGTCTTTTCATTTGTTCATTTATTTTTAGTGATAAATGAAGCATTTTTCCAAAGGTTATGGCCTATATGAATAGTGGTGGTTGCCAGACTTTTTACTCTGTGTCCTGGTGCTTCAAATTTCATACCTCGATTTCTGCTCCCCCCCCCCCCTTCCCATT
>VZTJ01001769.1:2143164-2188030 GCA_013397795.1 Orthonyx spaldingii | reverse complement strand
CCCCCCCTGCCTATTTTTGTTTGCAGGCCTTTGAAAATCTGGAAGAATTATCTTGGTTTTCATGACTGAGCTGGAATTGTAGATACATTGCCATCCCTTTTACTTAGTTAAAAAAAAGAAATAAAATCTTGTTGTCATCTAGAAGTGCAAATTAAAGAAATTATGTATTCTCTGTGTTCAGATTCTGGTTGAAATGCACCCTGGTGTAACATACAGTAGTTACTTGTTGGAAACATGCTTGGTTTGTTGGATTTTTTTGGTGCATTTCAGAGCTGTCAAGGTGTTTTGCTTTGGTTGTTGTTTTTACCATACTGCTCTTAAAACTTTCCCAATATTTGTGATTTATGCATGCTGGCTACAGTCTTTCTTACATTCTGAGGGTAAAATTCTAAGAAGCATTTTTCTTATTAAAATGGAGGCTGGGAACCTATAAATAGACTATGAAAATTATGCACTTACAGTTTTCCTTGTAGGGATTGGATTTAGGCTGTTATTGGCAAATAGTAACTGCAGTTGTCTAGCTTTCACTTTTTGTGTGCAAGCCTAATTAAAATTTGGATGGTTCTCATTGGCTGTGGGGGAGAAAACCTGCATATCTTGGTAGCTACGAAGAAATTAACCTTGATTAATGTTTCTCAACTCTGGTTGCAACAGTATTTAGGAACCAACAATTCTGTCTAATAACCAACACTATAATCTGATTCAGGCTTGCCAGTACTGCATTTTATAGATTGGCAGATTTAATTAGTCTATGGTACTAGTTCATGACAGTAAATAACACACAAACATTGCAAATGCTGTGTCACTAATCTGTAAAAATCATAACTGATTTTAATACCAGAGTGCTCCTGCTGCAGATCTTATATGTCTGGTGTTGTCTGGATGAGAAAAATGGATCCTAGCATGTCAAAGCTGATGTAGCTGCTTTTCAGTGCATTGTTGTACCATAAGGCTTGCACTGGTGCAACTGAATCTTGTTAACTGGCATTGTTTTGAGTTCTGAGTTGAGGTATCGTCTTTGCACACAAACCCTAAACTGAGTATGCTGAATTTTTAAAACTTGCTTTGCAACCTGTGCCTTCCTTTGTCTCTCTAAGCAGGCCAGCCAGCTTTGGTTAGATCATCTCACCAGCTGCTAACAAGAGTGGTTCTGTTGTTATGAACAAGAGCATGATTGCTTGCTTTGTGATATGATCACAAGTGCTGCATGTTTGGTGATGTCTGCTATGCTTTTTATCAAAGAACATCTTACTAAATTACCCAGAAAAAATGGCTGAATGTTAAGTAAGTCATACTAGATGCCACTGTCCAGGTATGTATGTAATTCAGGTGTGAGGTTGGATGTAATTTGAATACTTCTGTAGCTCATGCCCTCTCATCAGACATAGCGAGAAAAAAACAAGGTAGAGGTACAGAATCATTTAGGTTGAAAAAGACCTCTGAGATTGAGACTGACTGTAAATAACACATTCAAGTCCACCAATAAACCATGTCCTGTAAGGGCCACATCTACATGTCTTTCAAATGCCTCCAGCAATGGTGACTGAAATAACCAGCTTATGTTCTTTAAAGATCACTTAATTCAGCCTGGTGGAGATGTTTGATCATTATGTTCTTCGAAGAGGTTGCTTACTTACAAACAGAAGGAAAACAGTGTTTTCACTGGTTTTTCCTAATGAGGTAACTTGTCCTAGTTTAAAACTGCCTTGAAGACCTAACGTGAGTGTTTGCAGGATCTGTTCTGCCAGCCTCCACAAGAGCATCAGCACCCCACCCTGTGCCTTGCCAGGCCAGTGAGATCACTGAAAAAACAAATGGCTCCATAAGCACTGGAACTAATGACTTCTGTTTTATGTGGTTTAGTCTCTTGTGGTTGGTTTGTCTTTGGCAAGATCAGAGGGATGTTCTCTGCCTGAAGTGTTTTTTGCAGTAAGGCTGTTTGCAAGCGTGCTCAGAAATAAAGCTCTTCTGGCGTCCAAAAAGACGTAAACTAGAGTTCCACTTTCCTGACTCAGTACTTACAAGATCTGTTTCTCTTACTCATCCACCTATTTTCACAAGATCTGTAGGAACAAATGTAAGACTTTTTGTTATATTTTGCAGTGGGGGTTGGTTAAATCAGATTGCTAAGACACAGTAACAGCATGATGTCCCAAGGCAAGGAAACCAGACTAAACGTATTGGTGATTCTGTGTGGTTGTCATTATGACCAGATTGTAGGACTCTCCGTGGACACCAGGTGGTGCTGCGGTACCACCTGGGTCATTTTTCTTGCGTAACCAATAAGGTTTATCTGCAGAAGTTGGTGAACTTGCTTGCTGCCTTCTCGAAGCTGAAGTAGTAGAGTGAGAAGAGTAAAATGACAAGAGTATTTCATGCACTAAACGTTTCTGTGGCTTTGTAGGGAACATAACTGTTCTGCATGCTAAGGTATTTATTTCTGGTTTTAGCTAAAGGTCAAGAAAAAGTACAGTATCTGCGTTTTGTTTGGTTTTTTTTTTTTTGTTAGCCTTACTGCTGTTCTACTGGCTGGAAATATTATGGCATATTTCTTGCTTTCATAACTCAGACTCATTCCACCAGAGCATGAGTAACATTCCTTGTCTGCCCCTAAAATAGTAGCAAGTAAAACATAATTTGTGATTCCAATGAAATTGAAGTTACCAGATACTGATGCTATCTTGCACTGGTGTAGATTGATTGTTTCTTTGCCTCAGAGTCTTCTACTAGAGTCAAGAGTTACTGAGAGTTATGTAGAGTCAAGTTATTTGCACACCTGCTTCAGAAATAAGTGAGGGAATAGAGGCAAACTGCAACTTTTCCTTTTCTGAAGATGTGTGTTCTTCTCCCTGATATGTGTTAAAACAAGAGAATTCCATGTATGCCACCACTGGGGAGTGATGGTATTTATCTGTGATATTAATGGTATTAATATACTTGATGTTAAAATCTGTGAAAAATACTTTCAAGTCTCCTATGCTAGATAAAAGTTTTTGAAGGATGGGAGAGTGATTTTAGAAGTTGCCTTTGTGGTATGTGGGGTTTAGGGGGTGGAGGATGGAAGGGAAGACCTCTGCTGTTGTTGCTACTGTGGATTAGATTGAATGTCTTGCATTATATTTGTATGTTTGAGCCTTTGTTTATTTCATGCACCTCTTAGTTTAGGCTTGCCACAAGTTTTTACAGAAAGGGATATATTGCGTATACATGTATGTTTACATTGTGTTTTTCTAGTGACACTCTGCCTGTGCCTTCCTCTTTTTATGTTGCCTATTATTTATTTGATTGGAAACTTGTCCTTAGGGATATGAAAAACCCTAAGGTTTTATGGGGTAAACATACATGGATGTGGCAGTAAAATAAAGAAGGTTGACTGTGGTTGGGATTTATGGGTGGATTAGCTTCCTAAACAGATATTGCAAGTCAGAAGTCTTTATCATGAATGTAATGGTTTATCTTGTTTTCTGCAGGAAAGAGTGCAAATCAGGAGATGCTACTTCCAAGATCTCTGAATCTGACCCTGAGGAATTATCAGATGAAACAAGTGCTGACACTTTCTATGGCACTTCTCCCCCTAGTACACCCCGCCAGATGAAGCGAATGTCAACAAAGCATCAGAAAAATAACGTCGGCAGACCTGCCAGCCGCTCCACTTTGAAAGGTAGCTGGGGTGTCTTGGTTTCTTTCCTAAGGTGATCATAGTCATAGCAGTAGCCTGCTGTTTCCTGATGGAGGGGTTATACAGAAGATGGAGCCAGATACTGAGGTACAGTGAAAGAACAGGAGGCAGCTGTCATAAATTGCAACAAGGGAAAACTCTTGGGTATTAGAAGAAAAATTTTGCTATGAGAATGCTTAAACAATAAACAGTTTGCGAGAGGGATTCTTGGATTGTGGAATCTCCATCTTTGGAGATTTCTAAAACAGAGCTGGTTAAGCTCATGAGCAGGCTAAACTAGTTCTGAAATAAACACAGCTTTTAGCAGAAAGTTGGAAAAAATTACTTTCAAAAATATTTTTCAATCTTTTTTTTTTCTGCGATTCTGTGATCTCTAGTAATGATGTAGTTGCTTTTCTGCCCAAATTTCATGTTCTGAAGCACTTCACAGGCTGTTCATTGAAAAATAGTTTCCAGTGATTATTCTTTAATCTTTAATGTCAGTGAAGCACTTAAAGTGTAGTTACTCCTGCTCACTTCTGACGCCTCAGTATAAAGAGATAATGGGGGAAAATCCAAAAGATCCTTGATATGCATTTTTTCCTAATGTTACTAAGTAATGGTATCTAACAATAGAACCTTTTAGCTTAAAATGATTTTTTTTTTTTTGTTGTTGTTGAGATTGCATGGGTGCAAAAAAAGCCATTTAAGATTGTATGTTCAGTGTTTTCATACAGAATACAGCTAGGTTTTTGTGTGGATTTTTTTGTTGTTTGCTTAATATATTTTTAAAAAAATGACAAACTATGTCAGTTGATTATTTGCCAGAGTTATGTCAGCTTGACTATTGCCAGTTAATGTTTTGGGAGCAATTTTTAAAAGTGTTTCACATGAAACAAGGAAATGTTAGAGTGCATAGCAAGGATTACATTTTTGAGGTGAAATGTAGGGAAGAAAAAGGTAAATTGTTTAGGGTGAATGAGGGAATATAGTTAATTCTTTGGTTGTGTAGAGCTGTGGAATGCACGTTCATAATAAAAGAAGGGCCAATACAAATGTTTTCGAAAGCTTCTGTTTCCCTTTCACTTCATACAAGCTCCGAGTAACGTCACTGGAGAGAATATTCACCAAAATGCCTCTTCCTTACATGAAATTACAGAGAAATCTTGTTACTTTGCCAGTTAACTGTAGGCATTGGAATTATTAGGCCTCTTTAATCTTGCTAAAAGGTGCATTTAAAAACCAGTAAAATTCTTCTGTTGCAGCATTAACCCTATTTCTTTGAAGCCTGTATACAGTGGTTATGTAAACTTCTCTTGCTTTTAGTGATTTTTTTTGTTGTTTCATTCTGTGCTTTGAAAAAGAGTTATTTTCTAAACAGAGACATGATACTAAAGAAATATAGTGTATTATATTTTACTGTTAGCCTTTGCTTCTGAGCACATATTGAAGATTGATAACTTCATGAGAAAAAAGGAGCTGTTGTTTATCCCTGCTTATAAGTGTGAGTTTTTGGAGCAAGGTCTTTCTGTTTATGAGGGGAATGGTTCTTACACCTGGCATGATAATATCCTGTTCTTAGTTGTCAGGAGTGTATCTTAAAATATGTTCACATTTTCTTCTGATTAATTGGATAGTGTTATGTAAAGTGTCTTTTTCTGATAAGTTCATTTTTTTTTTTAACTTTGCCTATGTGTACAATCTCAGAACAGGTATTTTGTATTACGAAGAGAAAAAAAAAAAAGCCACGCCAAAACCTTGTGGAGTATTTCATTGACCTTGAATGAAGCTCTTATTGAGCTTGAATGGTTATGCTTCAGTAAGAGAATTCATTCAGGGGTTGGTTTGATGTAACTAATCACTTGAAAAAATAAATTTGAAATACCGTAAGTCTTACTTGTAAGCATCTGATTAAGTTATCTTTATTTAGACAACTGAAAGAATTTTGGGAAATTGGGGCTTGGCTTACCTGTGCTTCTGATACTTGGTTATTTAATTCCTGTCACACCACGTTTCTTATAACTTGCATTTAGTATCCAAACATAAATGGCTACAATAATCTGTTTAGTTTCTGAATTGTTTCTCCTGTAGCCCAAGACCTATGGGATCCACATTTTTCTAAGCTAAATGCATTTCAGAGCTGCTTGTAAGATATGCCTTTCTCCTGAACTCCATAATGCTTGCTTACTTACTGAAGTGTTAGCTTCTCTATGTACTATGTAAAAGCAGTGCCTGCGTCTGCTTTTTAGTATAAAGTCTTTGCAGCTTCATGCATACAGGGAGCTACTGTTCACCCTGCTTTCCTACCCTCATTGTGTTCATGCATTTTGTCGTATTTTCTTTAAGCGACACGTTTAAATCTCAGACTCCACCACATGCTCCCTCTCACCAACTGATAGTGGCTTCGTTGTGAAATCTTCTCCCCTCTGTAGCATTAAAAGTAATCATAACTCAAAATTTATTAGCACAGCTGAACTTTTTTTGCAAATTAATTGAAGACTATATTACAATACTGTGGTAAAATTAGTAACAGGAACTCATACAGTTGCATTGATATGCATTGATATCCATTTATTGCAGGACTGTCAGATATATTTGAATCGTTGGTGTCTCTTTGATGAGAGGATTTTGAAACAATTTGTAGATTATTGTGCCTGGGTTTTAAGAATGATGAACAAAGTATTATGGCTTTTTGTATGTCTAATAATGAATAATTTTAATTTACCTTTCTTTCAATGTGTTTTGTTGGTGTAGGGAATCTGAGGATTAATGATATGGGAGACGAACATGTTAAAAATACAAACTGAAGGGATTTAGAGGTCCTCTGATCTAGAATGCAAGTTAAGAAAGTGATCTTTAAATGTAATAGGACTTGAATTTATTTTGCATGGCCACCAAAATCTTCAACATCACAGTACTGTTAGAAGTTGATTCATTTCTAATCTACTTAAAGTCTGTGTGAAGAGGGTGTGTTTTTCATCTCTGTCAACCTCCATTTTCAGTCTGCTTGCCTGCCAATGTAAAATGCCCCTTTCTGCTGTTTGCCTGGCCTAGCTCTTTGGGCTGTTGCCTCCTTGCAGCAGTGCCAGCTGTGGTCAGTGAAAATAGACAAAGTATTCAGCCATCATTCTGAAAGTCTTTTCTGTTCTTGAGTGAGCAGAGGCCGTGTGACCGTTGAACTTGTTGTATTCCAGCTGCTGATCAGCTGGAACTACTGGACTTTAGTAGTCTGCATACAGGTGCTTCCCTTCAGCCTGCCACTACTTCTGAGAGAGAGAGAGAGAGATTGAGAGAGAGAGAACCACTCTTTTCATGCCAAGTAGTTCCTCCAAGTCTGATCTGCAAAGCCTAGACTGAAATGCTTTTCTTAGTTCTGCAGAAAAGTGACAAGGTCTGCTGCTCCTGAGGAAAGAACAGGAAGAGAAGAGGAGATGGCACCTTCAGGCAGGAAAGGGCTGTTGTCCATAGTAAGGAAGACAATGAGTGTTTGTGTGTTGTGGCAGTGGGGAGGTAGGCTCAAGGTGCTAAGGCAGTGTATTAAGATTACAACGGGGTTCACAGAACTAAGATCA
Source organism: Orthonyx spaldingii (assembly GCA_013397795.1). Classification (NCBI taxonomy): domain Eukaryota; kingdom Metazoa; phylum Chordata; class Aves; order Passeriformes; family Orthonychidae; genus Orthonyx; species Orthonyx spaldingii. The sequence continues at coordinate 2,180,800 of VZTJ01001769.1, read as the reverse complement.
GCCTCCCCAAAAGGCAGGATTGGTGCATTCAAGCTAAACGTCAAAATCTGTATATTCTCCAGTTTTTATGAAATTGCATGTGCAATGGAGTCTCTTTAATTCTGTTTGATACTGTAATAATGCTTCATTGCATTTTGAGTTTTTGTTTGGGAGGTTATGTGACAAATGTATGTAAAATAAACTTGGAAACCTTTCTTTTCCTTTTGGTCATACTCAGTTCTCAGTAGATGGCATACTCAATATGAGAATTCTGTGAGGTCCTTTCTACAAAAGAAGTAAAGCAAGAGATGAAGAAAAAATCCTTTGATGTAGCATAAAGACAACATTTTACTTCTATCCATGCCTATTTTGTTTTATTGATATTAAGCAAAGTTATGCTCAACCTAAGAAATGTTACTGGGACCCAAATTGAAAAATGCTTGTTCTTGTTGCTGCAGTCACATTCTTTCTTTTTTCTTTCCTTACAGAAAAGATGAGTGTGCCAGCTCAGTCTTTGCATAAAGACAATGGGAAAACCATTGAGAATGTGGAGGAGCACAGCTATAAGCAAGGGAAAAAGATCAGAGATGCCCTAAGGACAACAGAACGAGATCACAAGAAAAATGTGCAGTGCTCATTTATGTTAGACACAGTTGGTGGATCTCTGCCAAAAAAAACAATTCCAGATGTTGATCTCAATAAGCCTTACCTCAGCCTTGGCTGTAGCCATGCTAAGCTTCCAGTCTCTGTGCCCATGCCAATACCCAGAACTACACGCCAGACTTCTAGGACTGATTGCCCGGCAGACCGGTTAAAATTCTTTGAAACCCTGCGGCTTTTGTTAAAACTTACCTCAGTCTCGAAGAAAAAGGACAGGGAACAAAGAGGACAGGAAAACACCTCTTCTGTCTGGTTGAACCGATCCAATGAGCTGATCTGGCTGGAGCTGCAAGCTTGGCATGCTGGCCGGAGCATTAATGACCAAGATCTCTATCTCTATGCAGCCCGTCAAGCTATCCCTGATATCATCAATGAAATCCTCACCTTCAAAGTGGACTATGGAAACTTCTCCTCTGTAAAAAATGGAGCCAGTCTCAATGGTACTTCAGGAGAAGGAGTTTGCAAATCAACACATGAAACTAGTGCTTTGGGTTACTCGAGTTACCATGAACACCTTCATCGCCAGCGGGTCTCATTTGAGCAGGTAAAGCGAATAATGGAGCTGCTGGAGTACATAGAAGCACTTTATCCATCTCTGCAGGCTCTTCAAAAGGACTATGAAAAGTATGCTGCAAAGGACTTTCAAGACAGGGTGCAGGCACTCTGTCTGTGGTTAAATATTACAAAAGACTTAAACCAGAAACTAAGGATTATGGGAACTGTATTGGGCATCAAAAATCTTTCTGACATTGGCTGGCCAGTGTTTGAAATTCCTTCTCCTCGACTGTCTAAGGACAATGATCCAGATGATGAAGACGCTGATAGGGAAACAGAAGTAAAGGAATCCTCAGGAACATGCACAGAGGAGAGTGATGGTGAAGAACAAATCTCTGAGGAGAATGTTGAGGAACTTAGACAAGCTATCAAGAACAATTTTGCTAATAAGCCAAATTTTGACTTTCAGGGCCATTTTTCAAGGAGGCTTGATAGGCTTGAATCTGAGGATGACTCTACTTCCTGGGTTATTCCAGAATGCAGTGCTGAGGGAAGCTGCAGTCAACACTGTTTGACCTCTATTTACAGGCCGTTTGTTGATAAAGCACTGAAGCAAATGGGGTTGAGGAAACTAATTTTAAGACTGCACAAGCTAATGCATGGTTCATTGCAAAGGGCTCGTATGGCGTTGGTAAGGAGTGATCACCAGCTGGAGGTAGGTTACTAGTGTAAATGGATAACAGGGGTACCTCCTTGCTGTACTGTTTCTAACTGAAAATGTAGGAATTGGGATATTATGAACATTGTGGTTGCTTAGTTGGTTTCTGAAAAGCAGTGTTTATTATGATTAGGAGCCCAGTTCTCCTTCCATGGAAATGAATCTGTCATTTGACTGCATTTGTGTGAAGCCCAAGCTAGTTCTCTGTTCCTGTTTGTAATTGAAATGACATTTTTGTGATAACATCTTTTTTCATTATATTTTCTAATGTCTAAATCAACAAGTCAGAAAAATCACTGTGGAAAATTAGCACAACAGTTGAATTGTGAGAAAAATCAGCTATGGAGGTGGTAATTTTTCTTGTCTTCAAGACTGGATGTTTTTCTGCAAGATATTCTTTATAAAAATGTCACTAGTTTTTTTTGTGGTTTTTCTCGTCTACATAAATGAAGTACTGTGGTGGCACAATATGCTTGAAGAGAGATGGGATAAATGAATGGACTCTCTTAACCTTGAAATCTGTGAAAACAAGTCATGTTAGTGTGTTGCATTCTTTAACTGGCTTTTAGTTTAATTATTGTTTTTCTTTAGGTCATTTTATATTCTTAATTAAGAACGACTGTTAATAAAACCCAATTAGGAATTAAGCAGCAAGTGAAGGACAGTAGTTCTATATTGTAAGATGCTGTCACTAGTTCTTTCAAGGCAGAGTATTGTTTCTTAATGTAAGCTGTTATCTAACTTGTAGACATTTTCATGCTAGGAAAAATTGGTGGTAAGGATTACTTGCTCTGCTTGGTAAAGTGACACTGTGAATTCTGGACAAAGGCATGTCTTAGGCAATATGCCCATTCTGACACAGATATCATATGTGGTCTCTGATACATTGCTGATCTGTTAATGTTGATTGTCACATTTGTAAAAGGAATAAGAATTTTTTATCTCCTTTGGAGGTTATTTTTTTAGGATTAATAAATTTATAAAGCTATTTGATTTTGAAAGTTTTTATTTGTACTGTTACTAGTGTAGATGTTACTGTAGAAATGAAGCTATTAGTTGGATTTTTATTTATTCTCTAATTGGTTTCAGCTTGTGTTTTAGAAAATTTGCATTAGAAATACATGAAAATTTCCTTAAAGTTTCTAAGCAAAACTTGCAGGTGTCTTGTTACAGTAACCAAAAGTACCTCCAAACCGTGTACACTTAGAAAAGTCAGCTTAATATATAGGTTGAAATACATTTAAAAAAATCAAAGTAAACGAGACATAATATGGTGGTATTGAAAATGGAATTTGAATATATTTTTGAAACTGCCAAATACCTCAAAAGTTTTGACTTCATAAGGGTTTTTAAAACAAGTTAATGAAACATTAACTAGCTAGAGTTTTTGATGCAGCTTCACAGAATTAAACTTTCTGGTAATGTAGTGTTGGGTGACTTCTGAGGTCATGTAAGGTTCATCTTTTTTCCCTTCTCTACCCTTGTGACTACTTTGAATGTTCATTTTCAGTAGTTGTTACTTTTTGTTGGAATATTTTCTCTTTTAAGAAATGGTTTTGAGTAAAGGTGAATGTTATAAAACTGTGAATTTCTTTCCTGCACCAACATTTAAAGTACATTGTCAGAAAAAACCCTAAACAACTCATTGTCAGAATTGTGGTACCTACTGCAGCAAAAGATGACCTTATACTAAAATGGAAGAGATGGGTTTCAATTGCTTGGTCTTTGCACGTGACAATACTTTGAATGTATTGTCTTTGTTTTTTTGGTACAGTTCAGTTTGATATTTGTATGCATACAGAGTTGTTAGTTTTCTGTTAATCTTTGTTGCTTCTGTTACTTTTGTAACTTGACTCTATGTTTATATGTGTACTTACACTTAAGTCTCTGGGCATGCTTTTGTTTCTGTTGTTGCTTAAACACTGTCTAAAACACATCTAAAATGTGCTTTCTGCATTCTTCCACTGTATACATTTTAATGCTCTTTTCATCCTAAATATGTGTAAATCTTTATACATGTTGCTGGTCTTAGTGTTTTCTAAAATGTGTTTGATTCCTCCGTAGGCTCTAGTACTTTAAGAACGCTCTAGGCACTATACAATCCATTCTGTGTAGAAGTTGTACAATTTCATTGTTGATCAAGATGGATAATATTTCTAACTTTAGCTTACAAAATTGAATGTTATTTTAATAGAACGTATTTAAGCTTGTGTACCCTGTTTGTAGTTTATTCAACTGGCTGCACTTTTGAGTCTGGTTTTTTGTATTATCTCAATAAATGGCTTAGAGTTTTTCTTGGAGTTTTTTTAAGAAGGATTTGAAACATTTTAGATTGGGCCTGCAGAACATTAGGGTTAGTCAAATTGAACAGTAAAAGTTTAGGTGTCTAATACTAAGCCCTAATGTCATTCAATGTTATCCTTGATGTTAGAAAATGATATTACAAATTTATTCAATTTGTGTTATTTTTGCTCATAGACTAGTTATTTGATATTTTTATATGAACCGAATTTCCCCAAAATCTGTTTGCATTGCCATGAGGATTGTATTTCTTATTTTTGTTGTACTGTGGAAGTGTAGTATTTTCATAATCTGTTTGTTAATGAAAACTTCTTGTATAAGAATCTTTAGCTGTGATACTACTCTGGTGCTATATGTTCCCTGTAAAGAGAGTAAAAAAAAGATATATTAATATTCCATCTAAGAAGATATGTTTTTAAATATGTTTTAATTTTCTGCTAGATTATAAGATTAAAAGGTTTTTTAAACTTTCTAGGCAGTACTTCATCATTGATCTAATTACTGGTAATGTTTTTCTCCCTTTTTCTAGTGACGTTATTTAAATTTGGCTGAAGAAAAACCTAGAAAATGCTAGTTATGCCTACTATGTGAATGAAGGATAGTCAGATGTCATAGTTAGCAGCTGAGAAATGAGAATAAGAATAAAACAAACTTAATCTGAAACAAATCTTATCCTTAAATGATGACCAGTGTGTTGCTATCTTGAGGAGCTACAGATGTTCTGCAGTCCAACTTTTCTTTCTGAATTGAACTGCAGAGTGCCTCCATGTAGAGCCTTGCTTAGAATGTTATCACAAGGTGTACAGTTTAGATTTCTAGGATGTTTATTTCATATAGTCTCAATTATTTTCTCTAATTAAAAAGTAATTTTATTTCAATGTAAATCTTAATTTAAATGAAAAGTAAGTTTATTATTAAAAAAACCCAAAAATCCCCAAAACAATAAGCCAGCTTGATCTCTAGATTTCATTTTTCTTTTTCAAGCAGTTTAAATTTAAAATTTACCAAAATTCAAGTTACTTTTTCAGTACTTTGGCTTAGTTTAGCTAGAGACACTTTTTTAAATATTGCATTCATTTGCAATATGGAGTTTTATGTTAATATATGCATTATTTGAAAGGGAACAAGGTTATGTACGTGATGTAGCTTAGTGCACGCTGGTTTCTCTAGATATTGTCATAACAGAAACATAAAGTGATTTTGTTCATTCCCAAAGGTCCATAATTATTTTTTCCTGAGACTGAAAAAGAGAGTTAGCTTTAAAAATCCCCCAGTGATATAAACTTGAAACTTCTGTGGTTGACTTGCCAGCTAATAGACTATTATCTTTTAAAAACATACTTCTGTGCATGCTGCTTTAAACAAATCCAAAATTCTAAAGAATTTTAGAGGATCTTTTTCGTGATACCTATTTTTTGTTACAGTTTTCAGAATTTCCAGATCCCATGTTGTGTTCAGATTACGTGCAGTTACTAAATTTCCCACCTTGTTGCGAGCAAAAATGCAGCGCAGTATCGTGGGAGGAGTTGAAATCCATGGATTTGCCATCTTTTGAACCTGCATTCTTGGTCCTCTGCCGAGTCCTGCTCAATGTTATCCATGAATGTCTCAAGCTAAGGTTGGAACAAAGACCTGCTGGGGAACCATCTCTTTTGAGTATTAAACAGGTTTGCTTCAATTGCTGCTTTTTTAATATATATTTCCTGTTTGAAATATTTTGTTATTTCATTATGATATGGTTGTCAGTTTCAAGAGGATTAGTGGAAGAAATTACAATGTATAGTTATGTAATAATTTTTGCAAATGGTCTTGTATTTCATATGGAGATCTGCTTTTTGCATAATAAATAACTGGTCATATATACCTCTGTGATTTAGGCTTCCAAATCAAAACTAGTGACTAAAAATATTATTAGCCAACAAAAGTAAACAGTAATGGTTCCATTCTCATTGTAAGCTATATCATCTTCTCTAGCACATCTTCCACCATTTGCGTTTCTTAGGCAGTATAAGCAGTTTCAGGGGTCTGTATTTCTCTTTTTTCTTTGATTTGATAATTTTTCTCTTGCAAATGTAAGACATCTGCTAACATGCAGTAGTCACATAGTGAAAGTTAATTAAGAAGAAAAATGAAATGAAAAAAAAAATCTTCCCCAGCATATTGCATTATTTTCTGTGGGCAGTGACCCAAGGTTATCAGTCCTGTCACTGGTTGAGAATATTGTATAAGGATTTATTTTCTGGAGGATATCAAGTACAATGAAGCTGTTTGGATCAGTGCCCTTTTTCAAAGTGTAGTCCAGGACCTACTAAATGCATCCAAATCCAATCTCCCTGCACCCTGGCAAGCATAACCAGATCAGGGTTTTATCAGATGATCTCTAAGGGTAAGCATCTAAATAAGCTCTTGGACTGATTATGATCTCACATTCCAGTTATTTGGTGTTCCAAAATCCATTGCTGTGTTACTTTATGGTCCCAAATAAAATTGTCCTCTCTTCCTTCCCCCCTGTGCTCCTGCTTGCTCTTCCCATTGATTGAAGCCGCAATAGAGTAAAATGTTGCATAGCATACACTGTTGTTAAGCACAGTATATCATCCAGAGACTGGGGCGATTTTTGGTGTTTTCCCCCTTAACATTTTGTGTGCTCCTTGTAGACTCAGAGTTAAGTAAAAATTACACTTTCTTCCTGGAAAACAGTGTGTTTGTTACAGACTGTGTTGGTGGTGGATACTGCCTTGCTAATGACATTGAAAAAATGAATTCAACTCAGCAAATGCTTCCTGTCCCACGCAATATTTCTATATAGGCAAAGGAGCTAAGGAGGATGTTTCACAAATCTGTTTGTTTCCTGAAGAATTATAATTCCTAAAATCTTAAGCAAGCTCAAAACAAGAATCCAGGAGTCTGTTTTATTCTGCAAGTTCACAGAGTATTAACAGATTTAGAGAGAAGTGTGGATTAGAGATACTCTGGTCCAGCCTTCTGGAAGCTGGGTCCTACAATTAGATTGATCCCCAAATTAGATAGTTTTATTATTACATTAGAGCACTGTCAGCAGATTGAGGGAAGTGATCCTGCCCCTGTGCTCAGCCTTAGTGAGGTGCCTCAGGAATGCTGTGTCCAGTTCTGAACTCCTCAGTACAAGAGAGACGTGGAGCTCCTGGAGTGGGTCCAGTTGAGGACAGCAAAGATGATTAGGGGCCTGGAACATCTCTCCTGTGAGGAAAGGTTGAGGGAGTTGGGCTTGTTCATCCTTGAGGAGAGACAGCTGAGAGTGGCCCTCATAAATCTCCTGCATCCCACTCTGTAGTCCTCAGAAGCTGACCATCTGGAATATGACCAACCCAGCTATCTTCAGTCATGCTGCTCTCCTGGCCACTGGGCAGGGATGCAGAACTTTTATGCAGCTCAAGACAGGTGGGCCATCTTAACTGCAGACATAAGATTTTCCAAATCTTTCAAGGTATTCAGGAAGGAAACCTGGTGCTGCAGCACAGCGTTCTGGAAGTGGCACTGCTCCACTTCCTTCTGTAAGATGTTCTTTTGGGTAGGCTGCTGTACATTGGCTTTCTCTGCATTGAGGGCCAGAGCCAGTGCTTTATTGTTGTACTTTGGTGAGACTTCATTAGTAGAGGAGTTGTTAATTATTTTTGTTTTGATTTTTGATGCAAGAGGCATTCAACTTTGCAGTCCTCAAGGCACCCTCTCCCGCATCTGGAGAGATGGCGGAGAGACCTGGACAAATTAGAGAGATGGGCAATTGCCAACCAAATGAAGTTTAATGAGGACAAGTGCCAGATTCTGCACCTGGGGCAGGGCAACCCAGGTTTTGTGTATAGACTGGGGAATGGGAGGCTGGAAAGCAGTGCTGCAGGAAGAGCACTGGGGGTCCTGGTTGATGGCAGGTTGAACACGAGTCAGCAGTGCCCTGGCAGCCAGGAGGGCTAACCTTGTCCTGGGGGGCATCAGGCACAGCATTGCCAGCCGGGCAAGGGAGGGGATTGTCCCACTCTGCTCTGAGGCAGCCTCACCTCCAGTCCTGTGTGCAGTTTTGGGTGACACAAGGTAAAAAAGACATTTAGGTGTTGGGGAGCATCCAGAGGAGGGCCTTTGCTGGGAAGCTGTATGAGGAGTGGCTGAGATCACTTGGTTGAATCAGCCTGGAGAAGAGGAGACTGAGGAGAGCCCTCAATGCAGTTGAGAACTTACTTGGGAGGGGAAGAGAAGAGGCAGACACTGATCTGTTCTCTGTGGTGACTGGTGACAGGACCCAGTGGCTTGAAGCTGAGTCAGGGGAGGTTTAGATGAGATACTAGGAAAAGGTTTTTCACCCAAAGGGTTTAACAGTGGAACAGGCTTCCCAGGGAAGTGGTCACGTCACCAAGCCTGACAGAGTCCAAGAAGTGTTTGGACAAAGCTCTCGGGGCCCATGGTGTGATTCTTGGGGTGTCCTGCATAAACCCAGGAGTTGGACTCAGTGATCCTGTTGGGTCCCTTCCAGCTCAGCATATTCTATGATTCTGTCTTTATAAGTATCTGAAGGGAGGGTGTCAGGAGGATGTTTCCAGGCTCTGCTTGGTGGTGCCAAGCAGTAGGACAAGAGGCAATGGGCAGAAAATGATGCACAGGAAGTTCCATCTGAACATGAGAAAGAACTTTTTTACTGTGTGGGTTACTGAGCACTGGAACAGAGTGCTCGGAGAGGTTGTTGAGTCTCCTCCCTCTGTGGTACCTTCCACCCTTAGCCATTCTGTAATTCAGGTCCTTGTTAGGTCAGATCCTGAATACTTGCAGCGAGAGAGAGATTCCACTACTTTTCCAGCCAATCTGTTCCGTGTTTAATTTTATTCCTGGTAAAGTGTTTGTTTTTGTTTGTTTTTTGTTTGGGTTTTTTTGGTGCATGTGTGTTTTTTCTGTACTTTTTGGTTGTTTGGCTGGTTGGTTGGTTTTTTTTCCCCCTTGTATTAGACAGAATTTTGTTTTAGCAACTTGTGCCTGTTGCCTCATGTGGGGTCACTGTGCATCCTTGTGAAATGAGTGCCCTCATTTTCTCTGTAACTACCCTCTAGGCATTGGGAATCTGTGATGAAATTCCCCTTGTATATTCTCTTTTCAAGGCTGAACAAACCCAAGTCCTGGAATTGTTCTTTGTATATAAGTAGCATAGCACAGTGTGGTTTTTGTGGTGATTGACCTAGTGAATCTTATTTGAGTCACTGAGACTTTGTCTCCTGCTTTTTGGTATCATTTGAAATTTGTAGCACTACTGTGTGAATGTATCAGGCATGGTAGTCCTGTTACTCAACTTTTCCAAGGTGATGTTAAATTTTTGTATCACTAGCAAGTCAGTTGTATTAAAAAAAATTAATCTGATTTTCAATGAAAAGTATATATACACAAAGAAAACTAACACAGATTATATGCCTCTTACAACGTGCCTTTTCTCCTGTCCTTTCTTACTGCCTTCCTCATTTTGTCAGTGTTTCACTTTCACTACTAGCTTTTGTAATCCTGATGATCCTGAGTTATTGGAGAGAGTTGTTCGCTTTCAATGGCAGTTTAGTACCTGAACAGTTCAAGGTGGTTCTCAAGTTCATCATCTGTGCTGAGAGGTGGATGTGCATGTGCACATGGATTATTTCTGTTTGGTGGTTAAACTTGATATTGTCTTGCCCCACCTGCTTTGAGAAAATAATTTATTGTATAAACTACCTAAACAAAAAGCACCCCATCAAACAAACCAATAATAGTGATAATATTTTCAGTTTAAGCCGTGTATTCTTTCATGTGCTCATTAATACACCAAAATTTTGTTTGGCCACTGCCTTGTGAATTTCAGTTTCAAAAGCTGACACTAAGATTAGCACTATAGGATTTTTGTAAATCCTGTATTCTGTTATTCAATAGCATATCCCTGTAAAAGAGTATTATTTAAATAAAAAACTTGATTTTTGATGGAGTTTTGCAAGTTTATTTTGCAAATAACCCCATAGGTTAATACAAAGTACACTGGATGTGATTGAGTGAAGAACCACATTAATTAAAAAATATATGACATGTTAGGGTTATAAAAGTGTCTTTTTGGATATAAGTGTCCACCTTATAAAAAATTACCTTTTTTCCCCTTTTTTCACCTAACTTGATAAATTTTAAACTGTGCAGTTCAGACTATTATCCTTGTTTCCTCTGCACTTTGGGGAGCACACCATAATGTGTTCCGGCCTGTAAAGGATTCCAAAGACTCTTGTCATACTAATAGCATTCTTGTATGTTTTTTGCTTTCGTGCCATTATGATTTCTCATACATTGAGTCCACTATATTCATATATTACTTATCCAGGAGAGCTGTTAAAGAAGATTTTAAAAAGCGTATTAGTCAACCAACAATTCCATTTACTTTGACCCCCTAACTTTCAGACTTTTGGTCTAATGAAGTTGTTGCTCAGAAAAGATTGGGAATTGTCAAACCTGAAGACTGATAATGATTTCAGAAGAATACACACTTTGCACTCAAAGGGCTTCTGAAAGAAAGGCATTTGTTAGTGTAGGTTTGAAAGGATCCTTATTCATTGTGTACTCCTGTACCTGTGGTTGTGCATGTCTCTTGAAATAGATAAAGACTAAGCTTTCAGGGAGAGGTGACAGCTCTTCCAAAGGTCACCCCTTCAGCAGTTGGAAAGATAACTTTCCTCATGTTAGCTTTGCCCAGGGAAGCAACAAAAAAACACTGATTGTTTTTGGGTCTGGTATGGATTTTGGAGTTGAGGGCACCTGCCCAGTAGATTGACAGTGAATTCACTGTAGTAAAACATTTCTCTAAGCATATGTTAAACACATTGCATATTTTTTCTGACGTGCTTCCATTGAAACTGGTGATTTCGTGACTGGGAGCCCTTCTGCCCCTTTCTAAACTAATTATCCAGTAAGTTGCTTGCTGTGGCATTGTGCAGGGAGTAAGTCTGAAACATCTGCCTCCATCTCCATTTACTTTTATGTGGCAAATAATAGGATTGAAATTAAATAATCCTGGAAAACTAGTGACATCTTTCCTGCAGATGTGTAGAGCAACTGTATTTGTTTCAAAAAGCTGTAGAAATTATGTAGTGACAAACGAACGTATTTAGACAAACTGGACTGACAAATTAAGCTTGCACTGCTCACAGTGAATTTAAGAGTAATGTCTTGACTGATGGCAGTTTCTGGATTTTCTCCTGCAGCTAGTGAGAGAGTGTAAAGAAATTCTGAAGGGTGGACTTTTAATGAAGCAATATTACCAGTTCATGTTACGGGAAGTGTTAGACGACCTACAAAAGATTGATTGCAACATTGATTCTTTTGAAGAGGATCTGCATAAAATGTTAATGGTAAGCTTCAAAAAGGAGAGTTCAAGTAAGTGTATTAATCTGAATACCGCTAATAGAAATCTGTTATATCTGTTATCCCTTTTAGGGAGAGTTGCCTTTTTTTCTTTTTTTTTTTTAATTTTTTTTGCTTACTTTGATACAATTTTATTGTTTTAATATACTTGTAAATGTAACACGGAAGCCAGTGCTGTTTTAGCAGTGATTTTAGCAATACTGTTTTTTGTTCTGTGGTACAGTATACTTGTAAATTGCCTGTATTTACAAAAAATAGTTCATATATAGAACTGTAAATTCCATAAGTTTGAACTGAACTTTTAATAACCTTTGAATATTGAATAAAATATGAATTTTTTACTAACATTATATCTTACTGTATTGGTATTGCATTAATGCATAACTAATACCTTGTTTTTAATGTCTATTTATTATTGCAATTAGTTAAAGAAGTGTTTTTAAGAAAAACACCTGGCCTCTGAAAGATAGGGGTTGGAACTGGGTTATTCTTATGGTCCCTTTCATCCCAAAACATTCTATGATTCTATGATCTTGGCATTTTTAGAGTGTAGTCTGAAAATACCTGAAACCAATAGAAAGTATTTTAGCCATTTTTGAGGAGGGATGTTACAGATTATTGAACTGAAACAAACTACAGGTAATTTTTTGCATTCAGTGTGATTCTGAAGGGCAGGTAGTTGAAGAAAAATTGTACTTAGCTGTATTTTTTTTATTGGTTGAAAATAATAGTAATTAAATAAAGGTGAGAGATAAGACTTGATATAAAGGAACACAAAGTGTAAATGTAGAATCTCAGAAACCTTTTCACGGCACTTATCCATATCCAGGAGGATATGTTCAGATAAAACCTTTTCAAGTAATCCAGTTAATAAAAAGGTGTAGAGACTGTATTTCAGCAGTTCAGCTTTAAAAACTCTAAATACTGTGGGCATTCACTAATACAATGGTAAATAGCAGCACAGCAAGCAAGGTGGTCAGTATTTTCAGGAAGGTATTGTGGAGACATAGTATTTAATACTTCCTGAGCCATAAATTGCACCTTTTGTTTGAAAACATGGAGCTCATTTTCAGTTGGAGCAAATGAAAATTATTATAGAAATATCTTCTAAAAATTGTGTAATACTGAGTTTGTTGATTTGAGAAATTGTGGTCCTTAACACCTTGTGTAACAATTCCTGTTTAAATTATCTCTTTCCTTGTACAGGTTTACTTTGATTATATGCGAAGCTGGATCCAAATGCTGCAGCAGTTACCTCAGGCATCTCATAGTTTGAAAAATCTGTTGGAGGAAGAATGGAATTTCACCAAAGAAATAACTCCTTATATAAGAGGAGGTGAAGCTCAAGCTGGAAAACTATTTTGGTAGGTTTTGTTTTATTACTCTGCTTATGGTGTTGTTTTGTACCAGATAGGTATTCAAGTCAGCACTTGTTTGGTGTTCCCAGGTGGGACTTCTTGAGATGTCACTGAGTAGCTGATAGTCTCTGTGAATGCATGGATCATTGCAGTGGCTGTAGGGGTAGAATGCAGTAGGTGCTGGTGGCCCTGACTCTGACTGTAACAGACATGACTTCTGTGGGCCCCAAGATGCTGCTTGTTTATGTATGTGGACTTGGCAACAGCTCTCTTGCAATAGGAAGGAAGAAGTTTAAGGTGCCATGCTACCTCAATAAAACTCTGAAGTTCCACCATTTCTGTTGCTACAGTGATATTGCAGGAATGCTGCTGAAATCTACAGGAATATTTTTAGATTCTGGACTACAAGACAGTTGTGATGAATTTTGGGCCAGTGCCGATGACAGTACTGCATCAGATGAAATCAGGTATTAAGCCCTTTGGCTTAATAATAACAAAACACGTATGTTTCTCTACTTCTGACAGATGCACAATGTACTTCTTAGAATGCAAACTTTGTAAATGCAAGGCTCCGTAGGCTGTATCACTGTATTTCCGTGTGCAGTAGTAATGAACCATCATTTTATTTTTTTGAAGCCTAGTAACCTTCTCTTTAATTCAGGCTATGAGAGGTTGTTTATGTAATGATATTTGAATTAGATTTTTATATTCTTATCAAAAATGTGTCTATGCAAGTTCAATTTATTTGTCAGCTGCTTGCAAATACTTATGTTCTTTCTACTAACGTATATGTAAATAATTATTTTCTAGTGGCTGTAAATTTAATATGATTTATTAAAACATTGTCACTTCATTTCTGCCAATGTTTCAGGAGGTCTGTTATAGAGACTAGCCGAGCACTGAAAGAGCTGTTCCATGAAGCTAGAGAAAGGGCCTCCAAAGCTCTTGGTTTTGCTAAAATGCTGAGGAAGGTAAGTTAACAGTCTTCTCTTATTTACATGATTTAAAGAAATTTAGTCTGAAAGCATATTCCTTTGTTTTGTCATTACTTGCAGGACCTTGAAATAGCAGCAGAATTTGCATTGTCAGCCCCTGTGCGAGATCTTCTGAATGCTCTGAAGACAAAAGAGTATGTGAAGGTAAAGTCACATAGGTAATAAGGTTTAGAGGCAGGAAAGTGAACTGAGTATGCTAAGCAAAATGTCAGAGGATATTGGCATGCTTTCAGTTTTGTAATAGGACATCTATATTTCAACATTTAAGGTGTTGTGTATTTAATATTGAGTTGTGGTAGTCAAATTCTGTACTTGTGTTTGTGTGAGTGAGAATGCTAGTCTATGTTTGGGGAAATTGGTGTCTTAATTCCTTGTTTTTCCAAAGATTCTCTTTGTGACTGAGGAAAAACCTTTTTTTTTAATAACACTTAGTAGTGAGTGCTATGAAACAAATGCTTTCAGATCTATAAGGTAAATGGATACATGTTTAAGTAGATAATCTCAGACTGCAGACGTGTCTTTTGCTTTTATAAAGCAGCAGTATTATAGTGGAGGTCTGCTCTAGCAAGCTTCCTAGGAAGTACTGAGGACTTGAGAAATGCAGGGACTCTGTTCTGTTCCAGAGTAACTGCTGCTAGAAAACTGTTGTACAGCAAAAGTAAGTTAAGCTCTAAGTGCTCTGTATTTACTGCAGTGTAAAGTTCCATGTTTGTGGTTTTGCAAAATTCCTTAAAAATTCCTAGATCAACAAGTCTTTTTTGTAGTTTAAGTAAGTCATTTGCTTCAACAGATTAAATGTATTTGGATCTGCTGTTCTTTTTTATCCTTCCATACATTTAATATATATATAATTCCCAGGTGGGAAATAATGCACTAACTGTTTCGTAACATAATTCTTGTTAGATTTATATAAATGTTTGCTAAATCCAGAAATTCGTTTAAGGAGACACAAACAAGTTCATAGGAGAGAAGGTCATAAAGGGTTGTTAAACACATGGATGAAACAACTGGCTCAGCACGGCCCTAGTCTGTGAGTTGTTTAAGAGTTAGAATTAGAAAATGGCTAGGGAAATCAGTATATTTTTACTTTAAAAAAATATTTTCCCCCAAGTATCTAGTCTTGGCTGCTTTAATAAACCATATTAATTTTGGTAGACCATTTTAAGATTGTACCATTGTTCTTATGTACATATTTTGAAGAAAAAATTGAATCTCGAGTTTGACATGTGTTATTATATGGGTTAAATGACACACATTTTGATGATGAACACTTTATATATTGGCCCTCTAATATCATATAGGGAGCTTAAATTTTTAACAGCCTTTTCAGTCAGATGCTCATTAGTTTTGGGAATCTAATTTAGCTTTTAGTAACAACCACCTTGTATTTTGTATCAGCCTAGAGATTATAATATCTTTAATTAAAAATTATGTCTGCCTAATGGTAAAAGTGCTGGGTGCAGTGTTTTGTCTTAGCTTGATGACATCACACTCTGAAAAGAGAGAACTTAACTCCACTTTGAGTCAGTTACCTCATGTCAAATCAAGATATTGGCTGTTTTACTGTTTTCACAGTCTGCTTCTGATGCCTAACTTGGGTGTAGTATTGCTACCAATGTGACAGATATAATTGGAAGTAGTTTTTAAATAGTATCAGTAGTATTTTATTAAAAGAATGCTCTTACTGGACTTAATCTAGCTTTTATGAAAGTATAGGAGTAACTGATACTTTTTTAGCCAGATTTTTGTTTACTGTATAGGTTTTGTAACCATTGAGAAATTTATGAATTCTGAAGGAATTTTTCTTTTAATACTCCACTCTTTGTTGACTAATTTGCTTTTTAAAATATGTATATATGTATTTTATACTTGTGTATGCATATATATGTGAAACGACTTCTCTTGTAACAAGATTCCTTTAAACGAATATGTAGAAGGATTAACTGGAAGTACATGGAAAGAAGTCACTGAAAAATGGTGATCCAGTGGATTTCAAAAGAAATAATTTTTTATAATGCATTCTGACTTACAGTGCAAAATAGCTGAAGGTATTATTTTAGTATGTATATTATACAGCTTTTTAGGATCGAAATTCTTTCTATTGCTTAAATGATACCACATATACCTATTTAATCTATTTTATTTGTCTTAAAAGACCATGAGATTCAAACATTGAGTGTATTCTTTTTCTACAGGTACAAATTCCTGGACTCGAGAGTTTACAAGTATTTGTGCCAGGTAGTATTGCAGGGGAAAAGGCTGTGATTTTGCAGCTCCTCAATGCAGCTGCTGGGAAGGATTGCTCCAAGGATTCAGATGAGCTTACATATGAGGCCTACTTGCTAATGACCAAACACAGTGACAAAGACCATGAATTAGACAGCTGGAGTGCATGGGAGGGTCAGCAAGTCAAAGTAGTGCCACAAGTGGAAACCATTGATACGCTGCGCACCATGCAGGTGGGTTTGGTCTTTCTCCCCCACTGGTTGTCATCTCTGCACTTCTGTGAATGCTTATTCTGTCAGATTAACTGGAATGATTTAAGTGAGGAATGTGTTGTTTTATAGGTAATAAAAAGTTAAATTCAGGAATATGATTGATTCTTAGTTGTGTTAGATGCAGATAGTAAATGGATTGTAGCATTTCCTGGCAGGATCAGTCTCTACAGATTTTTCAGGGCTGTACTTGTATAACAGATATACTTTTAATATCTAGGTGGATGTTCAGAAGTGTGGATAAGGCTTGAAAACTGTACATTTTATTGAGAAGTCATCAGTCTCCAAGAACATGTGATGATTGTGTGCTTTCCACACACTGAGACATGAAATCGGTTACTCTTGATCTTGGATGAATTGTGACATTTAATGTTAAATTTCTCTGGAAGTTATGGGATGTTCAGCAGTTCTGTAGGAAGAAATGTTTCCAGTCATACTTTCCTTCTTCCCAAGCCAGTGGGGGTTCCTTGCCAGCAGTTCTGCTGCACTCTGACAGCTGAGCCAGCTCCCTGCCCCTCATGTTCTCATATCCTTATGTTAAGCTACATGAATTTTCCTTTTGGTATGTTACGCAGTTCCTTGGATCCCTACCATAAATAGGCTGTACTGTCCACGAAGAGAGTGACTTTCCATGTCATTGTGCCTGACCTTTAGCATTCAGAGGGTTCTAGCAATTACAAGCAGTTGAAAAAGTCACTTCTCCACATACTGCTGATTTTAATGTACAAACATGTAGTTTCTTGTTTGCCTGTTGTTCCAATTGAACAATAAAAATACAGCCTTTGAATAAGTACTTAGAAGTTTTTCAGACTTCTATCAAATTTAGCATTTCATTCAGAAAAGGGAAACAGCAATAGGTGAAATTTGGTTTGCAGATGGTTGCTTACATATGTCAGTGTACATAAAACACTGTGTGTGTGTGTTTATATGTCTATAACACTTACTATGTTTTTTTTAAATCCAGGACTGAAAGGTTAGGAAATAAAAAGTCCTTCAGAAAGATTTTGTCTTTAAAAAATGCATTTTGATTGCAAACTCGGGAAAATGAAAGGTGTTAGTTTAATACTCATCAAATGAATGAATCTCATCAAAAAGAATTCTGAGCATGAAATTATTCTTTGGGGAGGAGATATTGAAAATCAGGATGAAGTAGGTCTTGTTTTGTGAGTAATTTGTTGCAGATTCATTGTCTGTAGTTTGAAATCGGCAGAGCTTTAGTATGGCAGCACCATCTGTGACTGTATGCTCTTATAGACTTGTGCAGTATCAGAGCTCTGGTTTCCAAAACATATTACATATTGATTATTTTCAAATTGTTAGCAAATACTGTGTGTTAAATCTATGTCTTTCCCCATTCAATAGTGGGCTTTTCTCCTGAAGTATGTCATGTTTCGTGGATAAAATCTCTTTGTTTATGTGAAGGTTATTATTTCCATCTGCTTTGAGAATATATAATTATTTTTGCTTAGCTGTTGCTTTTTTTTGTGTACAGCTAATGTGAGGATAATCTAATGCAGTGTTTCCTCTGTTTTCCAGAAATGAATAGGACTGTATTCCCCATGAAAACTTGTAGTGGCAATTACCCTGATGGAACTCTGCTCACTAGATGAGAGTTTGAGTTTAGTTGCCAGCATCAAGGTTTTCTGTGTGAATTTAGATTTTCATGAATAGTGATGAGAGGGCTTTCATATATATTAGAATTTAAAAAATAACTGTTTGGAATTTGGTGATGTTGGATGCGTTTTTACAGGGAGGATTTTGTTTATAAGAACTACTGGTGTCTTGTATTCTAGGTTGATAACCTCCTCCTGGTAGTCATTCAGTCTGCCCACCTTGTGAGTCAGAGAAAAGCTTTCCAGCAGTCTATTGAAGGGCTCATATCTCTGCACCAGGAACAGACATCCAGCCAACCAATGATTGCCAAAGCTCTACAGCAGCTAAAGGTAAGCAAGTTTTGAGATTATTTGTCCAAAGTGATGGTGCTTTGCTCACTTTGATAAATAAAATGTGGAAGAAGATTTGATTGCAAAGCTAATGGCGTATTCTGCAATTGGAAGTTATGTGGTAGTCCTCTGTGGACTTTACTTTCAGTATAATTTCCACCCTGTTTTTGCAAATGACTTGTGAGTGCGTTTTTGAGCTGTATTGGTGTAATCATTTCTGCCTTGGTTAATTGGGAAACAAGTCCATAATGCAGATGAAATACCATAGCAACAGAGCGAATACCTCTTTGAGTGACAGCAATATTGAATTGAAAGAAAGTGTGTGATTTTCTAAAAACAAATTCTATCAAAATCAGTGGTCTGCAACAAACAATTTTTATTCCCATATTTGAAGATGCAAAAGCAGGTAGTCTCTCTGTTTATTTTCTCTTGGATTTGGTATGGGTGTTTTATCTTCCTTTGCTTGTTTTGTGTGTGTGGTGTGAGTTTTTTTTTGTTTGCTTTTGTTTTTGTTGGATGAGTGTTTTCTTTGATGGGTTTGTTTTGTTTGTTGGTCTTATTTAAGTGGCAGTATCAAGTCCCTGCATTCAGTAGAGACTGTGTCCATATACCGAAGTGAAAATAGAATCAAATGCTTGGTCACGCTATAGATACTAGAACTCATTTTCTCCTTTCTTGTCTGTCTGGTTTTGGTTGGATGTTTTTGTTTGTTTTGTGGTTTTTATGTTCATTCCCCACTCACCCTTTTGCTGTCCTTGTTTTTAATCACATGCAAGGAAACTTTATTATAATACTTGAGTTAATTACAAGACATGCTTTGTGGAACTGCTGGAAAGTATTTGTTTTTCCAAGACTGAATGAATTTTTGTGGCATTATAGTACCTCTTTATTTAAAATGATGTAATTGTTAGATTCATGTTTGCCTTATATTCTACAGTTGACAAGACTAAATAATATTTTGATGCCCCCCATCCCTTTTTGTTGTTACTCAGAACGATGCATTACAGCTATGCAATAAGATAAGCAGTGCCATTGATAGAGTTGATCACATGTTCACATCTGAGTTTGATGCTGAAGTTGATGAATCTGAAACTGCCACTTTGCAGCAATACTACCGGGAAGCCATGATTCAGGGTTATAATTTTGGGTTTGAGGTAAGGAAACAAAAACCAACTGAAATTTCTTATTTGCATTGGTGCAAATAAGGTAACTAATAACTGCAAAATAAAATTTGTGGAACCATTGAATTATTTAGGTTGGAAAAGACCTTTAGGATAATTGTTTCCAACTGTTAACTCACCGCTACCAGATCCACTACTAAACCATGTCTACATCTACACATCTTTTAAATTACTCCAGGGATGGGGACTCAGCCACTTCCTGTGGCCTGTTCTAATGCCTGACCACTCTTTCAGTGCAGAAATTGTTCCTAATATCCAGTCTAAACCTCCCTGGCTCACTTTGAGGCTGTTTTCTCTTGTCCTGATACATTTTACTTGGGAGAAGAGACTGACACCCACCTCACTATAACCACCTTTCAGGCAGTTGTAGAAAGCAACAAGGTTGCACCTGAGCCTCCTTTACTCCAGGCTAAACAACCCCAGCTCCCTCAGCCGCTCCTCACCAGACTTGTGCTCCAGCTTTGTTGCCCTTCTCTGAACTTGCTCCAACACCTCGATGTCTTTCTTGTAGTGAGGGGCCCAACACAGTATTTGAGGTGCAACCTCAGCAGTGCCCAGTACCATTAGTGCCTCAGTCCTGCTGGTCACACTGTTGCTGATAGAAGCCAGGATGCCATTGGCCTTCCCCATGGCACACGCTGGATCATGTCCAGCTGGCTGTCAACCAGCACCCCCAGGTCCTTTTACCCCAGGCAACTTTCCAGCCACTCTTTTCCCCAGCCTGTAGTGCTGCATGGGTTTGTTGTGACCCAAGTGCAGGACCTGACACTTGACCGTGTTGGAGCTCATCCAGTTTGCCTTGGTCCAGCAATCCAGCCTGTCCAGATCCCTCTGCAGAACCTTCCTATCCTCCAGCAGATCAACACTCCCACTCAATTTGGTATCACCTGTGAATTGACTGAGAGAGCCCTCAATCCCCTGGACCAGATCATTGATAAAGTCATCAAACAGAACTGGCCCCAAAACAGTCCTGGGGAACACCTGGCAGTCTAGTGACTGGCTGCCAACAGGATGTAGCACCACTCTCCACCACTCCCTGGGCCCATGCAGTTTTTTACCCAGCAAACACTGAACCTCTCTCCAGACCATGATCAGCCAGTTTCTGCAGAAGAATGCTGTGTAAAACTATGTGAAAAGCTTTACTGAAATACAGGTAGATGACATCGACAACCTTTCCCTGATCCACTAAGTGGCTCACATTATCATAGAAGGAGATCAGGTCAGTCAAGTAGGACCTGCTTTTCACAAACCCATGCTGGCTGGGCCTAATCTCCTGGTTGTCCTGTACTAGATGATCCAAACCGTTCAGATTGACAAGTCTGTTGTTTTCTGGGTCCTCCTAACAGTCCTTCATGTAGATGGGCCTCACGTTTGGTAATTTCTAGTGAACTGTGAGTTCCCAGTTTTAGCAGAACATCATAAGAAAATGTGTTGCCTCAGAAATTTTGCATGAAAATAATTGGAAAGCAACAGATGAATCTGATAAATCTGTTAAATTAGAAGTGCCTGGAAATCTAAAAAGCTTTTAAGAACTAGATGATTTCAGGTATAGTCTTGTAAGCTCTACTGATTGGCAGCATTTTAGATGATATCAGAATCATTAAGGTTAGAAAAGACCTCCAAGATCAAGTCCAACCTTCAACTGAGTGTCACCATGCTCACTAAACCATATCACAGAGCGCCACGTTTACTCATTTATTGACTACTTCCAAGGATGGTGACTCCACCACCCTGTTGTTTAACTTACCTTCTCATGGTTTGTCACTCTAGAATAGCATACTACTGTAACATGAGACATTCCTTCAGAGTTTATGGTGGTTCTTTGATGCAGTGCAAGCTTTTGAGTGCTTGCCTTAGAATGCAGGCATTCAAAATGTCGTGTTCAGATGCTTAAACTGTTTTTCTATTTGATTCCTGTGAACTTCATAAATTTTTTTTTTAAATTGTGTCATACCCTAAAATACTTCTAGGATAACCTTACAAGAAATAGCTGTTATTTATTTGATTATAAAATGCACATAGATAACTTTTTTATCCCCTAATGTTACTGCAATATAACTAAAAATAAACACTACTTTACAGTTCAATCTCTGATTACAGAACCAAGTGTTTGTGTAGGATGTTTCTTCAATGCTGTGTACACTGTTAAATATCAGCATGTGCCTGATACAGAAGAATGCAGTATGGCTCAGTACTGCCTCTCACTGTAGCAAATTTTGTATCATACTTTTCTTGATTAATTTTTTTTCCATACTGCTTGCATAAAATAATTTTGTCTAAGAATAGGATGTAACTATTACCATACTGCAGAGTTTTGTTAGCATGCAAGTACTTCAGTGGATATTATTATTCTTATTAATATGTGAAAAGTAATCTTTAGTTTCTTACAGTACCATAAAGAAGTTGTTCGTCTGATGTCTGGAGAATTCAGGCAGAAAATTGGAGACAAATATATCAACTTTGCCAGAAAGTGGATGAATTATGTGCTAACAAAATGTGAGAGTGGCCGTGGCACTCGACCCAGGTAACAGCCAACTTGTTACTGCCATGGTAGTTTTTGGAAGAGCTGAAGGGTTGGGCTCAAAAAGTTGGAGTAAATGAAGTGATATCTGGCTGGTGGCCAGTCACTAGGGTGTTTCTCAGGGCTCAATTTTAGGGCCAGTTTTTTTAAATGTTTTTATCAATGACCTGGATAGAGGAGTTGTGTACATACTAAGTAAGTTTGCCAACAATACTAAATTAGGAGGAAACATTGATTCCCTCAAGGACACAGAGACCATACAGAGAGAACTTGATAGATTATGAGTGCTGGACAATAACCAACCTTATGAAATTTTAGAAGGGCAAATGCCAGATTTTATACCTGGGGTGTGTAGCCCCATATACATCAGAGGCCAAGAGGTTGGAGTGCAGCCATTCAGAAAGGGATCTCAGGGTTCTTGTTGATTGTAAGCTATGAGTCAGCAATGGGCCCAGGTGGCAGAAAGGGCCGACTGTATCCCGGGGTGCCTTAGGCACAATAGATCTGACCAGCTGGAAGGAGTGATTGTACCACCATGTTTAGCATGGGTGCAGCCTTGCCTCGAGTACTGTGTGCACTTTTGGACTCCACAATCTGAGGACATAAAAATATTGCAGTGTGTCTAAAGAAGGGCAGTGAAGATGGTAAAAGGACTAGAGGACAAGATGTAATGAGTAGTTAAGGATACTAGGTTTGCTCAGCTTAGGGAAGAGGAGAATGAAGTGCTATCTGCAACTTCTTCATGTCTTCTCTCTGGTGACAGGACAGGAGGAAACGCTTAAAGCTGCATTAGGAGAGGTTCAGAGTGGGTATTAGGAAAAAGTTCTTCACTGAGAGGTAGTCAGGCACTGGAACAAGCTTCTTGGTCATTATGGTCATGGCCTGAGGCTTGTTGGTGATCAAGAACTATTTAGACTGTGCTCTTAACTTCTTTGTTGCCGTGTGGAGTCAGAAGTTCAATTCTGATGATCTGTGTGTACCTCTTCCAACTCAGGATATCCTATGATTCTGTTTTGTAGGTTGCAGTTGCTGGTTGTAGTAGGTAAAAGAGGAGGCAGTGGGGGGCAGCAAGTAGCTGAAGACACAACTCACTCCAGCCAAGTTTTACGTATTTTACTTTACCAATCTAGGCCATGAAACCACTGATTCCCAGTCATTACTAGTCAGATAGTCATGAAATCTTTAGTATCCTTTCAGTCTTGTTTCAGAAAGGAGACTTCAAACAGGGAACACAGTGGTTTGGCTTGTTGATCTGAAACATAATATGGTTGAATTGATGACACTGTTCTGAAGGTAGCATGTGTATGGGTTTAGATACATAGCATGGCCTGCTCACCTTATTTGGCCGTGTCCTTGCTAAAGTCAGTATTTATCTGAATAGAACTGGGCAAATGTAGTAATACAAGGTAAAATTTTTTTGTTTTAGATATTAGCCTGTTTTCTTAGGAAGATTTTGTCATTATTTTCCAGAGAAAAAATAATTAACTATTATTTACTTTTCTTGGATGTGGTTGAAACTGTTAATGATGGCTTTAGCCAAAGAGCACTTCATTTTCTGTCTTTTCTTTTTCTTTGACACAGATGGGCAACTCAAGGTTTTGATTTTCTTCAAGCCATTGAGCCAGCATTTATTTCAGCTCTCCCAGAAGATGACTTCTTGGTATGAATAAGTTTTTCTGCTGGTGTTTATTTGTAAATGCTTGTGAAGCTATCAGTATATGTTTTCATGGATACTTTTTATAAATCAGTGTCTGAACACAGATGCAGTTCTGAAACAATTGCTGTTGTATGTCACTGTTAGTGCTATGCTATCTCTTCTGTTTGTAAGATTCTGAAGGGAGTAGGTTTGTGACCATTGCCAGTAATGGTTTCCATTTGCTAACAAGTTGCTGGTACTGTCTTGGGAGGCCACATCCCTTTGTGTCTTGGAAAGTTGACAGCAGCTTTGTACAGAGATTTATAGTTGTCATAATGAATTTCTAAATGTAAGCTTCTGAGGCTTAACTAACACTCAAAGTTCATCTGTGTATGAATACAAAACCACAGTTGTTTAAAAATTGTTTTTTTCAAATTGTTTCAACGTGAAACAGATTTTACAGCATCTTTCTTTTGTTTTTAGTGTGAAAAAAATAGTGGACTAAAGCTGGCTTTTTTGTGTGCTCTGCCTTCCTCCTTTACTTATGAAAATATATTTCTCTGATCTTGGTACAATACTAGAGAGAAGTGAAAACACAATTGCTGCAAAATAGCAGAATGTGAGGGTCAGCATCTCTTGATTTTTATTAATTTCAAGATGTGCTGTGAAATGCCAACCGCATTAATCTTGCATAATACAGAAATGATATGGTTTGGTCTTTTTTTCACATGTATTTTTATCAGGAGCTCTCTAGAAAGTTGTATCAGTCCTGCATTTGTGTTGGTGGGAAGGGGTTCTCTGCCTTAATGAGATATTTGGAATACACTGATATTTCAGCTTTAGGAAGTAGCCATTCAAATTCTTTTGCTTTGACAGTTTTTGAAACAGACTTTGAACAAATAAGGGGGAGAGAAAGGGGGCAGCGTGAAACCTTAGCTGCAGTTTTGAACTTTTTTCTTTCTTAAACTGGATTTCAGTTTTAGAGATCATCACTTGAAGCCACTTTGATTAACCTGTATAGCACAGGTCACAGGATTTTAACTAGAAAGGGAAATGTCAATCCTGATCTTTTAGATACTACATCATGTCATGGAAGAATGACGGTTTAGATGTAAAGCTCTACATTTCAGTCTCAAGCTCAACACTTCTTTAGTTTAATAATTCTGGTTTTTTTTAGTCCTTGAAGTTCCTGGTCTTCACTAAGTTTTTGAATTTCTGAAAGAAATTTTAGCTGCTCTGAGCGACTGGCATGTAGAAGTGACCTTCACAGCAGCTCTACCAAAGAACATAATATTACTACTTTCTGAAGATATAATATATCCCTGGTTTGCTGACAAGTAACTTGAACCAGAGAAAGCTCTAATAACTTGTCCAGGGTTACATACACATTGAATAGTACACCTAATAATTGAGTTCAGATTGCCTAAAACCCCGTTCAGTGATTTTTAGCTAGTAAAATCCCTTTCATCAAACTTTGGTAGCTTCATGGGTAGATAAGGAAAGTGTGTTTCTTTTAATATGCAGGGCTTAATATTTTTTGTTTTACAGATTTTCATCTTGTGATTAACGCCATCATATTCTGCCTCAATTTTTTTAGGTGTTTCTTCTTGGGATGTGGAGGGGGAGGGCAGAGAAGGTTGTTACAGCTTTTTCCAGGAAACTTGATTTTAGTTTTATTAACAATGGACATTAAGTTCTACTACCTTTATATTTTTATATGTTCTTTATGATATGTCTCTGTTCAGTGCTAACAGTGATGTAATTTTGACAAGGACAAAAGGCAAGACAAAACTCAGACTTCCTAGCTTAAAAAAAGCTGATTAAATCAAAACGCTAACGTGGATCCAGAAGTTTAATATAATAGGTAGACTATAGAGGTGCTTATCTGACACATTATGTACTTGAACAATGTGATTTTTTTGCTGTGAGCTTTATCATATGACCATCAGCCTTCTGGTAACAAAACATCACAACTTTTTATGTTTGTCTTTCCTAGAGTTTACAAGCTCTGATGAATGAGTGCATTGGCCATGTTATTGGAAAACCTCACAGTCCTGTTACAGGTTTGTACCTTGGTAAGGCAGAATTTACTGGTGTTTGTTCTGGAGCTTTGCTGCTGCTGTTACAGAATTTTGGCTGTAAAGTACTTTTAAAATGCAAGAAATACCAATAAAAGTATTTTCAGTCTTTTTGTGATTGTTGATGTGAAACCATTATTGCCTGATAAACTGTAAATGCATGGTGGTTTTACTCCAGAAATTTCAAAGCTTTACAGATGCTTTCCTCTGATTTTGTCCTTCCTGTGAAGTCTTGCAAATCTTCTAGGAAAGGGCTGTGTTGGGTAAAGAAATGATTTTAACATTAAGAAGGCAGTTACAGCTCCCTTTCCCAAATCTTCGTTGTGACACTGCAGTTATTTACACTTGGGCACCACAGATGTTTATGCTTCTAATGGACTTTATATAATTAGGTACACACAAGTTATGCATGGGGCTTGGTGATAGAGCTGTGCGAAATAGTTCTCTAATATAAAATACAGCATAGTGTAAAATACATTTTTATAGATATAAATGTTGATATAATTAGAGTGAAATCAACAGATTTGTATATCTTGAAAAAATAGTTTCATCAGCTGTGCATCCCTTTTATGCACTTCTTTCTCAACACTGTTTCTCTCTTCCTCCTCTCAACTCCATTGACTGGTTTACTTTTCAAAATACTTTGTCATCTTTTTTTGTCTTTGTCCTGGTGTCCACTTCCTGGGCAGGATTGATGATAGAAGACATGAGGGGAGGGTAATCTGACTCCAGCAGGAGGAGGTTTTTTAGTTTTTTAGGAAAGCTTGTTTTGATACCATTTTGATGAGAAAGTCTTATAGCTGACAAATTTTTGCAATGAAAGTCAGTCCAATCCTTTGGAAAGAGGCATAGTCTAAAACCAAATTTAGCCAAATTCTGTACAGTGATGTAGAATCTGTACATTCACTTTTAGTACTGTTGTTGAGAGGGAGGCCTGTTTTAGGTGAATCACCAGCATGATGATGCTAAAGTATTGAAACTCTTATAAGTGCTATTGCAGACACAGCAGATCACACAAACTAAATTGCTCTACAGCTTTTGTCTCAGAGGCATGGGGAGGGAGTGACACAGATGGATGGTGCAGACTTGAACAGCAACCTGAAACTTTAATACATGTGAAAGTTGACATAAACTGTGTCCTGACTACAGATATTGCAGGTACTCATTCCTATCTCCTGATTAGGAGAAAAATAAGACTTCTTACTTATGTTTGCATACCACGTTGAAGGACTTAAACCCACTGTGGTCTTTACCCCTTTTCCCAAAGCTGAGGATCCAGCTGTGTCCATGCTGCTGCCACTAGGCACATAGCTGTGTATCTTCTGGTGTTTTATCTTGTCTTTTTGCTTTGTGAAACACCCTGTGTCTACCTGGATGGGTTAGGATCTGCCCTCTGGGTCTCCTGCTAGTAAATTTGCCAATTATAACAGGACAACCAACACCTGGCCCTGGCACCTTTTGCTTGCCCTAGTAGCACAAACAAGGCAGAAAGCTCACTAAGAGGAACTTGGCCTGGCAGAAAGTACTTACTCATGGTTTGATGGGCAGCCAGTTATCTTGAGATGTGACTGCCACAATGTATTTCTTGCTAATTAAGGAGGAGTTGAGGGAAGATAGTGCAGTCTGCTCTTGGAGGCACTGAATTAGTTAGGCATAAAGACAGTGACTACTCATTTAGGTTTTGCCCTGTCTGTTTGTACCACTTCCTTCAGGCAGACTGTCATGGGGGGCATTAGTATGGATCAAACTGTCATATGTGGGTTTTTTCCACAGCTTAATTTGCTTTCCATTATTGTCTGAGAACGCTTAATTCTTATCCAAAGGGAACATAATATTGCTCTTCGGTTTGCTAATTATTATTTGGCTAATATTTATTTTGCAATAGGATAAATTAATTGGTGAAGTAGAAATAATGAAGTTTTTATGAAGTACGTACACATTTTCTAATTGCTAATTTTTAACTATCTGGAGAATTTTCATTATTTTATAGATTAGTTAAATAATATAAAAATATGAAAAGTATTAATGCATACAATCAATTTATTTCAAGTTGGAATAATGTGTATTTTTCTTAAAGGATAAGAAAATATGACAGTTCACACTCAACTCTGTAAATAGCAATTTGTTTTAATTTTGTCTTGAAATGGCCGTAACAAGAGTTTTTTGACATCTGAGTAAATGTGATCTGTTTTTATGTTTACAGCTGTTCATCGAAACAGTCCCCGTCCTGTAAAAGTGCCTCGGTGCCATAGTGATCCACCAAATCCTCATCTTATCATCCCCACGCCTGAAGGCTTCAGGTATTTAGCATTAGTACAGCATTTTAAACTGTTTTATCCTCTCTTGGCTATGCTGAATGTCAGTAAGTGGAACACCTTTTCTTTCCCTTTGAGGACGAAGCAGATAGAAAAAATTAGCACGTAAGTGATCCAGATGTTATTGATGTGCTTTTAAGGATAATACAAGTTTCCTTTTCTTGTAGCTCGCCCACCCCCTTTCTGTTGGTGCATGCATTCTCACTTTGAAGTAATTCTTATCCCCTTTATCTTTCCTGAAACCAGTGTTTCAATGTAAAAAGCTTTAATTCAGTGAAAACCTGCTCATTAACAAGACTTTCTTTCCCCACTTTGAGTGCCTGCCTAAGTTTCTGTGGCAGTGCTTTCTGTAGTTTACATACATGGAACTTAAAAATGTAGCATTCTGAAATATGGTGGCATTTCTGCGTCATTACCAACCTGCTGTGAGTAAGCTTAAAACAGTGGATCTTTCCTCCTGCCTTTGAAAGAGCTGACATGAGAATTAATGCAAAAATACTTAAAAAAATTTTCAAAATAAACATCACCATGTATTATTTTATACAGAGGGCCCTATTTTTCAAGAATATGACAACAGTGAGAAACTCTACAGCTGACATTTTTTTCAGAAGTCACTTAGCTGCTGGCAGAAACTAGTACTGTTCCAAAGATTTGAAGATTTTTATTTTGAGGATTATTATTACTGTACACATTGGCAGCCCACAAAGCTTCTGAGACCCAGAGTTATTCCACATAAAAATCTTTATGTAATTGAAAAACTTCTAAAATCAGACATCAGCATGCACACTTAAATATTTTGTTTCTAAAACAAACTTTCAACTCCATACATTTTTTTTTAATTGTTTCCTGAAGTTTTTCTTCTTGCCACAGCACGCGGAGTGTCCCTTGTGATGCGCGGAGCCATGGCAGTGTTGCTGTCAGTCGCCCCGCTCCCGGGAGCGACTCAGCCCAGTCCAAACCTCTCAGCAGTGCAAATGAGACCAGGTAGCTCCGCTCCGTGACGTAGCAGCCTCATCTTCCCCACATCACCCACATAACTGTTTCCACATGCATCCTAATAGATCGTTTGCACCGTGCTCTATCCTCCCATCATGTCTTCCATTGGCTCCTTCATTCGTGTTTGACTTGAGCAAAATCATGTGTCTTAGCAGTTGATGATGAGACCACTTTCAGATTCAAAATGCCTGAACAATGTGGTAGTTAAAGCGTTCTGACGTAGATTACAGATTTGATCCATAAAATGTCCATGAAATGAATATATGCCAGTCAGCTCAAAGGTATATCTTTAGTAAATAATTAGTACTGATAACTAACACTTAGAATCATAGAATCACTTTCACTAAGATAACTGTAAGATAGAAATAAGTGCAAGAATTTTAATTTTTTTTCATGGTAGCTAACAGTTTTGCTGTTACTGTCAATCATAAATATTTTGAAACACTGCATAGTGGCAAATGCAAAATTAAACACATGAAGATTATTTTAAAAATTATTTCTTGCTACACCTTTGGCTTCTTAGGGTGGTGCAGAATAAACTTAATATGAACGACACTATTCTTGTATCAGGATATATAATAGAAGCCATTCCTGTATCATCACAAGTGACTTTTTTTTTGACAGACCTATGTTAGTATCTTTCTTGTTTTTTGACCTTTGATTTGGCTGTTAGAATTTCAGACTGTTGGTATTTTGTCTTCCCATATTACAGTCAGACCACTGACATGTCTCCCAAGTTTATTTTACCTTTATTTCCCTTGCACCCCTGACTGTGAAAAGCCTGCTCTTAACGCAGTGGTGTTACCTTAGGGTTTAAAAATAGCTTTTTGGATTCTTATTTCTATTGCAGAGTACTGAAAGTTCTCTGGGGACAGAAATTCATATGAATTTCAAGTGCACTTATGTGACTGTATCACACAGCTGGTAGAGAAAAGAAAGAGGTGGTGAAGGAACAACAGATTGATGGTGACCAAAGTGAACTTACACATGACTTGATTATGAATTATTTTGTAATAAATAATTTTCGATTGTGAGCCAGCAAACCATCATGGTTTGATTTGTTATCAGATGCACAGCAGAAGCATGCATTAAGCTGTTAAGAGAGAAGTAAATTGCCACTTTTTGTATGCAATCTTTTCTGCAAGTTTTTCAGTTTATTTTTATTACAAGGTGTGGCTTGCACCTTTTACATTAGCCTCCAGATGTATAGCTTATGAGTCTAGGCCTTCTTTTTGGCCAAAAATACATCCTGAAATTTTTATCATTCAAACATAGACATTATCTCTCCTTCGTGCCTCTGTTTTAATCCTCCTCTTGAAAAAGACAGAGTAGGCAGTAGGCTGCAGCATTTGAATAGCTCTTTCAAGTAAGTAACATTCTAGAGAATTTTCACTGAGAAGTTCTGGCAGCTTTATAAGCTGACAGTGGGATGGATAATTAGTGTTTTTCAAAGAGTTGCATTTTTCTTTATAGTTCTCAGCTTTTATTTTTCTGATGGTTGTTCATAAAATGTCCCATGATCTTGTTTTTTTTATGCAATGTCTGGATTTTTAAATAGCTTTTAATACCCTGTATGAGCTAGAAATAATTTTAAGAAAAAATTTATGAAAACAGAATTTTGAGAGCTGCTGGGGTTTTTTTTAGGGGTTTTGTTTATTGAAGAAGGCAAAATACTACAACGTAATATGTTTCTACAATTATTTTTTTTCAGTATAGTTAAAAGAAAGTTGCAAACTTTGATGCATTGCACGCTTAATTATGGATTTCATTTATTTGTGCTCCGAAAGAGAAATGGAATCTTTTTGGATCAATGAAGTGTTTTGTGGTTTGGTGAAGTGTGGAGTCGGTGCTGGAATAGCACAAAGACACAAACTTTATATGCTTTCCAGAAACTCTTTAGACATGTAAGACATGATTATAAGCATTAAATATCTATGAAAAGTTGAACGTAGGAACTTGGTAAATCAATTATTCTAGGCAGTGCATAGTGCACAAATGCCACCATAGTTCTAGTCAAATTTTTCTTAACAACAAAAACCAAAAGAAAAAAAGTCAATATTATATAAGTAGAAATTAAAATCCAAAGCACCAATACCTGGTTGTTTACACTGAGCTTTCTGATATTTATACATTTACACTAGGTTCAAGCTAATAACCTTTATAGATGTTCAATTTATGAGCTAACTGGGGTTATTATTCGTCGTTTTATTATTTATCCAGGGCTGAAGCCAAAAATTGTGAAGCATTCTTCTCTTTTACTATAATTTTTGCCTAAAAATGTGCATACAGCCTTTCTGGATCAATAGAAGGTGTGAGTGCCTAAGATGGGCCTGAAATGGGGTTTAGGCACCTCCATTCAAAGCTGTGATGCTTAGGGTCCTCTGTTCAGCTGCTGCCTTGTTTTAGAGGTGGTGTAGCTTTGCTTGGTTTTAAGCATTTTGTGCATCAGGAATTGTTGGTCTCTATATGCTGAGAACCACCTTAGCCTTCTTGCTCATTAAAACCTCAACTTCCTGAAGAATAATGAGGATTTTCACTAGTTTAGTTTCAGTTCCTGCTCAAACTTATGAAATCTAGTTGGGCAGTAGTAGGAAGTGCAAAGCAAACATTATATGGAGAACATTCATGTGGGAATAGGTTGTCTTCAATTTTGGCTTCTGTTCTCAACATCATCGTTTTTGGGGTTTTTTTCTGGTGTTTTTGTTGGTTGTTTTTTTGGTGGTGGTTTTTTTTGTTGTTATTTTTTGTTTGGTTGGTTTTTTTACTATTCTTAGGTAATATCAGCTACAATTTGGAAACAACTTTAGGACTGTAGGGTACTCCTTTCATAGGTGTGTGTGCACCTTGTGATGCCAGGTATCTTTCATCTTTTTGTAGTTGTCAGCTTTCAGTGAAGGATTTAACAATGTTGCCCAGTTTTCAGTAATGTTTAGCTCATACCTCTAAAGCATTCTGTTTAAGGAGACATGAGTCACAATTCTTCCCTGTCAAACTTTAAAGGTTGAAAGGGAGCCTTGTCCAGAAGGGAGTTAATGGTAGAAAGACTTCCACAAGGATTTTATGGCTCGAAAACATGAGTGGACTAATTGTTGTCTGGGGCTGGAGGAAAGTGCCTGAAGACCTAAGAATTTAAGTCTTGTTTCTCTTAGTATTGCTTTCCTTTCTGTTCAGCCTTCTTATTAATCTGGCTGTTACTCTGAGGCATCTGATTCCACTCTGTGCTGTCTGTAAGAACTGGGGTCTCCAAGTGATCAGGCTGCTGTCATTTAACAGTGTCCTTCCTGTCAACCAGCTTGTGTCTCTTCCCACTAGTTCTGACTTAATGACTGTGAACTATGACTATATTTGCAGTGCACTAGACACTTGTGATTTCAGTTACTACCTTCCATCTGATGATGTGGCTCATATTATCACCAGCTGAATCACTTCTGGTTGTATGTCCAACCCTGGCACAAGCTGCATCCTGCAGCAGCTGTCTTAGTAGTAGGTTACAAGTCATGGAAATGGATTCTGTTGCTATGGCAAGAAACAGTTTGAAGTAGTTTATGGTTTGGAAGCTTAGGGCTTTTTCATAGAGCAGCGTAACTAAAATCACATAAAAAGTCTTCATTTTGGGGGAAAAAGAGCATAGAGAGGGTTTTCTGTTTACCTTTCGGCATCAGTTTTTCTTTCATGTTGCTCTCATGGTTCATATCCTAGACTTCAGAGGTTCTGTCTCTTAAAAACTGCAGTCAAATTAGCATTGCACTAAATAAATACTAATGACAAGTTAATTAGTATGATGGCTCTTTATAACAGGGGTTCCAGTGTCCCTGAGAATGATCGACTTGCTTCAATAGCAGCTGAGTTGCAGTTCAGATCCCTTAGTCGTCACTCCAGTCCCACTGAAGACCGAGAAGGTGATTATCACAGTAACAGATTGTGACCTGGATGTGCAGATGCTTTATGTCATTAACATATTTCTCTCTGTTCCCAGTTCTTACCCTTCCCAAAAACTTTTTTCACCTCATCGCATTCAAAAATCTTAGATTTTTAACTTGTAGGCTTATATTGTCAGAGTAAGTATTTCTATTCTCAGACATATCCACTATTCTCTTGCTGTTCATATTGTTTCTGAATTGTATCTGAAGGGATTTCCTGGTGTCTTACTAAGTTCCAATGTTCAAAATTAAATTAGTAATATGGTTTCTGAATTACATACCGCATTTAATAGTAAATCTTGAAACACTCTTAATGAGGTATGAACTAGATCCATCAGGACAGTGAAGTGTTTTCTGTCCAGTTCTTTATCCCTGCAATAGTCATATTACAAATATTGCTGTTATTTGAATCCTGGAAGAAGGGACAGGATGTGTGACCTGATGTCTTGATCAGGGCTTCTCCTTCAGGTTTCCCCAGCCCCTGTATATGTGGTATTTATTACAACAAATACATTGAGAGATTGATTTTGCAAATTAAAAGGACGTACAAAATCTGAAGCAAAATAGAGTTGATATTATGGTCATCCACACTGGATTTCATAGAGAAAAATACTACAGAAATTTATATTAAGAGGTGTAGGAGATTTTTTTAAATCTTTGTTAGTTTATAAGCAAATGTTGCGAATACTGTCTGCCTCATGCTTATTCCATTTTTTTGTATCTGTATGAAAAGGAAGGTGACTTCGGTTGGAATGAATACAAATCCTATTCTAAGGAACCTTAGAAAATTGTTTTCCTACCGATATCTTGTGTATTTGATTCTGAGTGCCCTGGCTTGAAGTGCTTCCCTCAGTTGTGGAAGGAGATCTCTGTTTCTGTATAAATGAAATTCTATTTAAAATTTGTTTTCTGAAGAGAAGTCAATATTGATTCCAAGAGCATATGTTGCTACATATGTAGGGTGTATTAGTCCTATATGTAAGATCTCAGGTTCAGCTGAATATAGTAGCATAATCCTTAATACAAGATAAAGCTACTTTTGTGCTCACCCTGTTATTTCTCCAGAGCCATTGTATCCAAAAGGAGATTCCAGTGGTTCATCCCGGCGGAGTTGGGAGCTCAGAACGTTAATCAACCAGACCAAAGGTAAGGTTTTGGGAGTCACTATAATGTAATGCCTGTTAAACCAGTGCTGTACTGAAAAGTTGGATTTTATTGTGGATTGTGAAGAGGTTTTCACAGCTTTATACATTGGAAGGGAAAAAAACCCCCCTGATTGCAGGTACAGGATACTGCTAACAGAATCACAAGGTGTACTTTTTGAGGTAGGAGTAATTAAACTTTATCAAGTTAATTCTTGTCAGTTTCTGAAAGGTACTACCAGTGTTCTACAAAATTGAGTTCATTTGTTACTATATAGGAATTGGCACATGTTTGCTGTCCCTATTCAGTCCCCAATTCCAACTGCATGACAGTAGGAAGCACTTCCTCACTTCCCAAGATCTCTCCCCAGTGTGGAATTTTCTTATATAGGGTGTCTAATAGTGTGTGATCCCACACTGTTTCCTAAATTTAGGGCTATTGTGGGGCCCCTTCCTCTCTGTCCTACTACTGATTTTCATGAAACTGTAAGTAACTTGATTAATTCAGACACTCCTATACTGTACAGATCCATACATGATGCTTGCTTGCATGCATGCATTGTGGCAGGGTGGAACCTCATGAAACATGAGAAAAACATTTCTGGACAGAACACAGGAAGAATTAGAAATTCTTGTTTTGAAATCCAGAAGTCAGAACATAAATACTGAAGGAATTTGTTTAAACTAAAAAAGAAGAATGAGGGAAAACTTGAAAACTTCTAGAAGATTGCTGTAATGGGAACTGGTTTTACTGTCCACTGTGAATAAGGCAGAGATTTAGGTTTAAAACTACAGCAAGGCATATTTAGTATAGAGGAAGTAGTATTAATTATGGGTAGGGGAGTAGAGAATATATAGTTTGGGAGTATCAGTATCTCCATCCTTTGGAGACTGCCAGGAACAGTTTAGGCTACTGGTGTCAGCAGTGACAGGTGTATAATTTTTGTGCTTTACAAGGAAGAGATAAACTAATGCTGCCCTGAGATCTCTTTGGTCTCACTCACTAGGATACTCTTTCATGATAAGGCTTGAGAGCTGGAGTTTGTAATACCTCTAAATCTTTGAAATAACAGATGCCATGAATCTTTCAAGAAACCTCTCACATTTCTGTAGAACAAAACCTTACTTGTCCTTCTTTCCTTAGTGCTTTCATGACCCTAACATATTTCTACTATCAAAGGTTAGTTAGGTCAAATGCAAACAAGTGTGTTGTGTTTCATAAACGTGATTTCCTTGAATCAAGTAAGAAAATATTAGTAAAGTACCACTCTTCTCATCTTACTGTTGTTTCATACGTGATTCATAAGTGATAGTTTCATATGTGATTGTTAAAATGTCTTATTCTTTTCCCACATCTTAATTAGACTCAACAAATAGTTTTCTTTTAACTCTGGTCACTTCATATGATATGAAAAGGTAACAAAATATAACAGTGAATATTTCTTAATCAAGAAAATTGTTCATCACTCTTTTTAGACACTGCTTCCAAGCAAGCTCCAATGGAAGCTGTTCAAAAGTCTGTTCAGTTGTTTGAAGAAAGGAGATACAGAGAGATGAGGAGGAAGAACATCATTGGCCAAGTTTGTGACACACCGAAATCTTACGATAATGTCATGCACGTAGGTCTGAGAAAAGTGACTTTCAAGTGGCAGAGAGGCAACAAAATTGGTATGTTCTTTATACTTTCATTTATCAAGCTAAAATACCAAACTTAGTATTTTTGAAGGAAATTGAAGACTATCTTTTAAAATCTGGAATCTCTGCATAGGTATTACCAGCTTTACTGAAATAAAAATGTTAAAATACAAAATACTGTTGCAGCTAGGATTTTCGTAATGTAAAACATCACTGAAGTTTCCATTGGTCAAATAACAGGAAACAAGGAGAAGGATTTGGTTAGGACAGTTACTTAGGTATGATCTTGTGATATCTGTGTGTGTTTAACCCCATAAAATGTTCAAGTACTGCATTTGAAAGAACCAGAAATATGAATGGAAATGAGTTCAAACTCTGGGATTTAATTCACCAATTTTATTGTTTCCCCCATCATGATCATTTTTTACTCTCTGGTTTGGGATTTTGGGGGAGAATCATTGTTCTTGAGAAGTTTTCTTTCAGGTCAGCCGATTAATGTTTTTACTTTTATTCAGCTTGAATTCAGGGCTATGAATGTGGTATTAAGTGTTACAGTTAAAAGCTACTTGGAGTTTTAAATTAAAAGAAAGGTAAAAAGCATTGACAAGCTGCTTTCAGTGATGTTTTCTCATTGCAGTTGATGTACCTGTTGCTTGTTGAAGGTCTTGTAGTGAATTTTCCTTACTCTAACTTTGCAGGTGAAGGCCAGTATGGGAAGGTCTATACCTGTATCAGTGTTGACACTGGAGAGCTGATGGCTATGAAGGAAGTGAGTACTGTGTGTACAAGAATCACTGCTGCCCTTGTTTTTTTTCTAAACCAAATTTGGGTGACATAGCAGGCATTGAGGGTTTGTGCACACTGCTGTTAGGTAATGGGGAAAGGATGGGAAGACAAATTGTTTCTTCATGTAGCCACAGCTGCTCTTAGCACTTTTTTCTCCTTAAGTTGGTTTTCAGTTTATAACTTTCAATTTAAATGTATGTAAAATGGATAATGTGTTTTTTATTAATCTCATAGGGTTGTTGTGAACTTAATGAATGCTTGTTTAATGTATGTGAACTTCCACTAAGAGATCTTAAATAACCTTGAAAGATTAGTGAAGACTGTACACAAATTTATATTTTACTTTGCAATGTTTCCTCTCACATTTTATTACTTTTTTTCTTCATTCCTTAGAGCAAAAGATAGGAAGTGTGACATCAGGTGTTTTTCAGCTTCTCCTGTAGTGTGAGCTAGGTTGAGTCACAAAACTGCTCACTAACTCGGTGGGTACAGAAAATCTAGTTTTCAGGATAGAAGTAAGTAAAGCTGTGTAGGCGTAGAGATCTTTTCCCCCTACAACACCTTGTGGTTGTTTTTCTTTTAAATTATGTTTAGTTTTAATGCATTTCTGCATCTTTAGACAACTGCAAGCACTAACTGTTGACAGCAGTCTCTGTGACAGCCAGTGGATATTGCAGCAGTTACATTTTATGAGCCAGTTTGTACACACACACAATACATATGTGATCTCCAAGGTGTGGAAAAGCAAGACTGGGCTTGTGTTTAACCTCTTATACCATACTCATTCACTGACTAATACCAACACTTGAAATTTTGTTGCTGTTATGTTTTTTTCTCCTGATGAGATAACATTTTTACTCCCCATCAGTAGCACTCTGTTTCTGTAATTCAGAGTTGCTTTCTAGATGCAGGTGCTATTTACAGATTAGCATGTGTGTGCTCTTT
The DNA here is from genome assembly GCA_013397795.1 of Orthonyx spaldingii. NCBI lineage: Eukaryota > Metazoa > Chordata > Aves > Passeriformes > Orthonychidae > Orthonyx > Orthonyx spaldingii. The sequence goes on along the minus strand of VZTJ01001769.1, from coordinate 2,143,321 downwards.
AGCAGAAGCTGAAGTAAGTTCATAAATAGATATTGTTTGACAGATGTTTGTTTCACTAGACGTGAATGCAAACTGTTTGCAACTTCCAAATAAAAGGCTTTTCTGGATTTCTTTAAGAATAACTTGGAAGAAGATAGATTTATTGATTTTTTTTTTT
>VZTJ01001769.1:2090167-2143147 GCA_013397795.1 Orthonyx spaldingii | reverse complement strand
TTTTTTTTTTTTAAACTGGTTAAGAGCACTGCATTCCCCTGCCCTTGCACGAAGATTTCTTCACACTTTATTAGCTCAACCAGTGTCATTAAAATTACTTCAAATTATAGTAGACAAGCTTTACTACAAATACATAGTATTGCAACTATGCATCGGGGAATATGTAAAATACTTGAATATCATCTGTCACCTTTTTGTAATCTTCATATATTTAATTTTACCATTGTTTGAGTACAAACTGTATCCTGGAGTTGTTACACAGAACGTAACAATCATAACATCCTAGCAACTGAAGTTGTTAATTTGAAATAGGAGCAAAATAATGACAAATCTTTCTTGCAGATAAGATTTCAACCTAATGATCACAAAACCATCAAAGAAACAGCTGATGAACTGAAGATTTTTGAAGGCATCAAGCACCCAAACCTGGTTCGTTATTTTGGTGTGGAGCTCCACAGGGTAAGAAAACATAAATTATTGGGGCTGTTTTATAAGGCTAAGAGAAAATTTTAAGAAGCTTTGCATTATTGGAGGTTTTTACATGAGAACATTCTAGTTCATCTTAGTTGTCTGGTTATCTTTGTGAATAGAAATGTGTGGTTTTTCCTCTGGATATTGAGGTCTCTAAAACATAGTTTGGAGAGACTTTTTGGAACTGGTACATAAACAGAGAAGGCTTACAGTAAAAGAGTAAACAGAGTCTACAATAGACTTAGAGTCTACAATAGTCTGTAATAGAGTGAGTAATGCTGGAGCTGTTCTATGCTGCTATTTCGTTAAATTGGTCTGAAAGCAAGTTATATCGTATATGGTATGGTAACTTTTGTATGTAGATAAAGACTAGGCAGGCTGAAACCTGTCCCTTTTAGCAGCAAAGGTTGCACTCGTATTGTATCATGTTGATTCCTGGAAAAATTTTGTGCTGGCATTTAAGTCTTGATGCCAGACAAGTATTGCAATTCAGCTAGCATCTCTTCAGAAGGAATAAGCAAGTTTTCATGCTTGAGCAGCAGAACTAATGAATTTTATTTTTCTATGGAATTGGATTCCAGAATTGTGTGCTGAGATACCCAAGTTTTTATTACTCTCTGTTTCCCACATGTTCTTGCCACTTTTGTTGTGAGTCTCAAGTCCTGATCTCTTGCTGGAAAGTGCTGCTGGGATCTGACTGATTTGCTCGGTATGGAATAAGTTGTCTTGGTGACCCATTGCTGGTTTAGAAAGGGACATAGGCTGCTTTCTGCATTTCTCTACTTGGAGACACAAATTTGGGTGTCTGTGCCATGGGGTCATTGGTTTCTCAGACTAGTTTCTAAGAACCTGGTGTCTTTTTATATTAATTCAGTTTTTAAATTAACTTTTTATATTAATTCAGTTCGGCTGAAATCACTTGGGCTTGGAGACACAGTGGGAGCAGAAACTTAATTTTTCCTTAAAGTGAGTTAGAGTTGGCATGCTTGTTCAAGCCACAGCAAAGAACAAAAACTTGCCCATTCCAAGCAATCAGCACATGATACTGCAGGAACTTGGACAGAGAGATGATAAAAACAAAGCCCAAAACATCATTTTGTGCCTTTTTTTTCCCCCTTCTCAAAATAAGCAAAGAATCTCTTTAAATTTCTGTGCAATATGCCTGCAAGATTTCCAAAGTGTCTTTTGGTTGATGCCAAAGCTCTGTATTTTTATACCACTAAATAGTATCAGTTATATACAAATGATGCACATAGGCATGTAGCAGAGAGTTTCGTAGCTGTGCAATAGAATATGTTAGGTTGCAGCATGCTGGAGAGAATAGAGTTCTGAAGAGATGATTTATTAGACATTTTGTGCTAAGTGATACTTTCATTAAGACATTACATGATCCTTTCATTACTCATTTCCTGAACAATGAAGGATGTAAGGAAAACTTTATTTTAATTCAGTGTTTTAAACATAAGAAGTTATACCCAATGAAATCTGGTTTGGTTCCCACAACAGGAAGAAATGTACATCTTCATGGAGTACTGTGATGAGGGCACTCTGGAGGAGGTGTCAAAACTGGGCCTTCAGGAGCATGTCATTAGGCTCTACTCAAAGCAGATCACAATTGCTATCAATGTACTACATGAACATGGAATTGTTCATCGAGACATTAAAGGTAATGTTAACCAAAAAGGTAATGCTGTTGTTTCAGTGTGGTAGATGAGAGCAGGGGGGGAAGGATGAGGGGATGTATTTGCATATTTAGTGTGCATTATCTATGCAGCCATTATTTGTATAAAGCCTTCCACTAATTGTTCAGTTTACAAGTTACTGGCTAGTTTCATGCTTTTTCTTTTAAGTGTAGATTGTAAAAAACATTCACAATTGTCATTTCAAACTCATAAATTTTGCCCATGATTTATATAGTTTTTTTTTAGAAGTTGTTAAGATTATTGGGAATTTATATAAACTCAATTATTAGTTCTTGCATTTTTAGTAATAATGTACTGGGTTATGTAATGCTGTTTTCCTTTTTGTCTGTGCAAATAACTGGTGTTTTCTGGAGCTGACAGGCAGTGTACTAGAGTTGTGCATCAGAACTTTTCCGTGTGATTCAATTTTCCCGAAGCGTTTTAGAATTTCAGATGAATGGCTGATTAAACTTAGTAACAAAACCGTTGTTAAAAGAACCTAAGTGATTTTAGGATATCCCTTTATCTAATGGTTTTTTTCCATACATTTATCTTCTCGTGCCTGGCTGTCAGCATTTGCGTACGTAATTAGCAGACTGAAACTGCAGTAACCAAAGTGGGGTTGGGCTTGGCATTTAAGATACTCAGTGTCAGTCCTCATTTCAGGTTCATTTTTCTTTTTCTGCGCCTTCCAACAACATCCTCCATGTCTGGTTATCTTGGTTTTGTTAGTCTGGCATATTTGGCTCACCAATGGCAGGAAACTTAGGTCAAGGCAGGGGGAGCAATGCACACAATATACCCTGTGAATGCTCATTTTGTGACAAGGCAGTGCAACCCAACGATGCTGGGTTTCTATGTCCCTCTTGCTCACAGGGTTTTGAATCACCGCAGCAGTGTAGGAGGTTCCCAGTTGCTCTTGGTCCTTTGGCCTCGTGCTTCTCATTTGGGAAAAGAACTATCTACGATCCAGAGGCCTTCCACCCAGGTAGGCCACTCTTGAGTCAGTTTTGGCTTTTTTTTTTCTAGAAAACACTTTCCCTCACTCCCATTCCCCAGCAATCTTACCTTTTCTGGTTCTCCTTCCTCACCAAAGGTTTCTCTCCAGTTGTGGATTTCCCTTTGTGCTTTTCACAGTTCCCTCCTTGCCCTTTTCTTGATCATTCCTTGTCCAGGTTCTGCTTAGCTGGATTATGCTCTCCTGGAAGCTCGTTGTGATCAAAATCCAAGGCTGGCTGACAGGGATTTCTTTTGTGCTGCTCAATGTCATTGCTGATATCTGGATATGTTTCCAAATAGGTCTTCTGCTCTTCAGGGAAATGCATGGAGTGAGAAAAGCTGTTTAAGAGAACTGTAATATTGTGTTACCTGAGAGCATTTCTGTCGCAACACGTTCCTTACTTCAAATGTTGGGGTGTTTCTTGAGAGTAACAGAGGCCACTGCAGGCACATCTGTGTACAGACCTTCCTGAAACTCTGTGGCAGAATATAAAGACAGACCACAGAGGTTATTTTTATAGAGGTTATCTGATGCATGAGAAGTCTTTTGATCATTGACTCCTTTTATGCTAACATTGCATCCCCAAGTTTTCAGGCCAACAGCAGTAAAGAACACTCTAGTTTTAGTGTTAGCTCTTGTGTAGACTGGTATTCTTATTTTTCTGATAGGGAAGAATGACATTCTGACTGTTAAAACTGCTTTCCAATGAAAATCTTGCTATCAGATCACACTACATCTCTCATGGCCAGTTTTCTAAACATCACTGTGGATTTCTTTTAGTAGCAGATAAGCAATTCTTGTAATGATTGTTTATCTGTATGCTGTAAGACAGCTGAGCTTGGTGTCTGCAAGTACTTTGTGCTCAAAAATAGACTTTTGGTTAGTAGTGTCCCCTTGTGCCACTGTTGTCTTTCAGATGCTATTATGGCATCCAGCTCTATGAGGGTAAAAGACAAAGCAAGATGAAACTGCCAGAAACCTTTTTCAACATGTGGTGGTGAGGGCAGACTGAGGGTTGTGTTGGCTGGTTGGTACACTTGGCTGCAACTGCTTTTGCGTACTCTGCATCACTGTGAAAATCAGGTGGTGCTGGTATGTAGCAGGAGACAGTCTCCTGTGATGCTCTTAATCTCTATTCAGGGTATTGAATTTTAATTCCTGTGGCAAAACCCAGTTTCCTTGGTTAGAATTATTTCACTTTTTGTAAGGAAGCTGTTCTGGTCAGAGATGGAGAATGATGGAATATTTAATGCTGGAGGGAACCTGTGGACATCTCTGAGCCCTGTGTCCTAAACAGGGCCAGCCTCAGTATTGGATCTAATGTCAAATTAGATCAGATTGCTCAGGACATTGTTGAGGTGAGAGATACATATATCTTCAGGGATGGATAGGCCCTCTTCCAATGACTGACCTATCCCTGCTGTGAGAAGCTTTTTCCTGATAGCTCCCTGGAATCTTCAAAGGTTGCTGTTGTGTCCATTGCCACATAACCATTTCACAGTGTGCCTTTGAGGGAAAAGTCTGTTTCCACAGTCTTGTTATCCTCCCATTACACAACTGAAAACAGCAATAAATCCCCTTCCCCCACACACTCGCCTGGCATCCCTTCTTCAAACCCATCTTGCAGCCTTTCCTTGTATGTTGGGTGCACTAGCCCTCTGAACATCTTGATGCCGCTCTCCTGGGTTTGCTCCAGTGTGTCATTGTCTCTCTTGTACTGGAGAGCCTAAAAACAAGACACAGCACTCAAGGTGTGGTCTCACATGTGCGGAATTGGGAGGAACTAATCAGTGAGGCCCTGCCTGGTGGATTCTCTTCAGGAGAGAAGGGCATATTCCTGAGGAGTGCTTGGATGAATACAGAAGATGAAAGAATTGTATCTGAAGCTTTAGAAAATCAGAAACCTGTGAATGAGATGCTCTATACGAAAAAGTCTTGATCAAACTGCTACTGTATTATTGTCTTCTTGTTAACCTTGTTGTTAGCTTAAAACTTCTGCTATCCTGCCTTCCTGATCAGCACAAAGGAAGGAAGGTCATTCAGCAAGAGATGGAAAACTGCAACAGGAGACTGTGGGCACGTGTCATTCTCTTTAAGAGACTGAGAAAAACAGTATGCAAAAGCTGATTTTCTCATCCAAGAGTAGCGTTTGGCCTGCTTGTTTCTTGAATGAATTTGGCTGCTGCACTGCTTAAGCACTGGCTGTGGAATGTCTGAGCTGCCTCTTTTTCTGGAATTACAGCACAGCCTTTAGTGAGGCTTTTGGTACTGCTCCATGGACTCCCAGGGTTTCCACCAAAACCTTTGGACTATCATGCTAGTGCAGTTTTCACTCTTCTTACTGTGGGACTGATTTGGCAGAGGTACCGGGCATGAAACTTGAGTCTAAATGCTTTAGGTTTTGGCTACTCTATCAGGAGTGTGGCTTTTGACACTTTGCTCTTTGCAGCGTGCCCAGGAGGACCTGTTGTAACAGCAGAAGGGCAACCTCCTGCCTCTGCCAAGTGCAGCCAGTGACGATGCTTCAGACAGTGCATGTGTAAGGGGAGAGAAGGAACAGGTGGGAGGTCGTCCCTTTCTGCTGTTTTACTCATGGTCTTTGGTTTTATTTTGCCTATTAACCACACAGATATGTAGGAATTTTGTTACATTCCCAGTAGTGTTAACTGTCAAAGGTAAAAAGCATTGGGCTTCTTCGAAGTACTGCCCTCTTTTCTGCTCTTCTTATGTGGGTCCTGCTGGATTCTGTGCAGGTTTCATTTAACAAGGAGACCCTTTTTAAAGACTTATTCTGCAGTCTGGTCTTGATTTCTGAACAAGCAGCTTACAAAACAGGCTCCAGCCACAGCACATCAGTGGAAGCTGACAGAAAGTGTCTGTAACAGAATCTTCAAGTGCTCCTTCTTGGTGAAACTTTGGTTCAGTGCTTTATTCCATTTGACAGTTCCAAGTGCTTTCAGGAAAAGGGTCCATAGGAGCTTTCATGGTAACACTTAAGCTAAATTGTCATTACTTTTTATTAAAAGGGACAAACTCTAGTTTGAAAGGCCTTGGAAGAAGGTTCTGAACTGTATTAAACTAAACTATCCCATCCCAGTAGCCTAACTTCAGTCAAAAGAGAGATTGTTGCACTTCAGCACTGCCAGGCTCCACCCACGGTAGTAGCTGGAAACCACTTTGTAGCCTTCTGTGAAATTTTCATGTTGCTTTCTTGAGGAATGGAAACACAGGTTTTCCAAACATCCTCGAAAAAGTGTTTGCTAGTGAGGACTGTTTTTCCAAAGCTCTTTGTATAGGTTAAGTGCACCTACTTTCTATCTGACAAGCAACTGCTTGAAAACATTAGAAAAGCAGTTAACAGTAGTTCAAAGGAAAAAGAAACTGTCACTCTCCTAATGCATTGCCCATTCTTAGTGTCCCATCAAGCAGCCTTCTTGTACTGCCTGGTGCCTTTCTGGATCGTCCTTCATTCAGGAAGCTGAGGGATGGTCTACCCAGCTCCATTATGCATGCCTGTGATTGCAGGGCGACTCTGAACATAGGTCCCACTGAGGGCAAACTGCAGAATCCAGTGAAAGATTTCTGGAGTATGTGCAAGCATCTGAATGCCAGAAGCGGAAAACCACTGGACACAATGTGCAGAAGAGCTGTATTCCTTGAACGTTAATGCTTTCAGGACTTGTAAAAGCTTACAGTAACTAAAGGTTGGAATTTAATTCTGTTAATGATTTTGCTCACCCATTAATTGCAACTGTATGTAACACCTCTTGGACTAAATAGTTACCAACTATTGTCAGAGTAGTCAGAGTCCTTTGAGAAATGGGCAGGGTTGTGGCATCATTGACCTGCACTGCCTTTTTTCACTTGAGCTTTTTGAGGATTCCTTGTATTCTCTGTGAATATCTTGGGGATGCCCAACCAAGTGAATGGGAAAAAGTTTAACTAAGACAACACAGAGGAGCAGCCAAGAATTTCTGCATTGCTTGAGGTGGAACAAAAGTGAGAAAATTTGGAAGGTTCTATAGAGATGAGCCATTTTTGAATAAATCTTTTGTGTGACATGGGAAGAGGCTATGTGTAGTGAAATCCCCAATACCTGCCTACTCCTAGAGCAGGTGAGCAGTTTTGTTTTGTGCATGCCATCCATCTTTCCTAAAGAAAGATCACAGCTGAAGCTCTATTTCTGCAAGGTGATACTTGCAACCTACTTGTGCTTTCATTCTGATACTTGCAGAATCCAGAATGTGGCCTCACATAAGGAGCTCCTTCTGCTCTACCTGTTTTCTGTTGCTGTCAACATCAATGTTTTGGCAGGATGTTGAATGAAAGAAAACCACAGGTTGTCAAAACCACTTGGCTTATTTTGCACTGTTGTGTTGAGCAACTGACTAGAAGCCACTTGCAGATTCCCCTTGGAGATTTTAAACTATTCTAGGGAAGTTTGTTCTAGTGTAAGCTGCCAGTATAGCCAGTTATTTTAATGGTAGTCCTCCTCCAAAAATTACTCTGGAAGTGAAGACTAATAGGAGTAGGCACCTGGTAGTATATGTAATAAAATGCTCTAAGCTCTGTTTTGCAAGTCAGCTGTGGCCACAGAGTCATTAAGGTTGGAGAAGACCTCCAAGATCGAGTCCAGCGTATGACCAACCACCACCATGTCAAACAACTAAACCATGGCACTGAGTGCCATGCCCAGTTGTATCTTGAACACTTCCAGGGACGGTGACTCCACCACCTCCCTGGGCAGCCTGTTTCAATGCCTGACCATCCTCTCAGTGAAGAAATTCCTCCTGATGTCCACCCTGAACCTCTCCTGGTGCAGCATGAGGCCATTTCCTCTTGTCCTGTATCTAGCTGCCTGGGAGAAAAGGCTGACCTGCAGCTGACTACACCCTCCTTTCAGGCAGTTGTAGAGAGTGGCAAGGTCTCCCCTGAGCCTCCTTTTCTCCAGACTAAACACCCCCAGCTCCTTCAGCCACTCCTCACAGGACTTGTGCTCCAGACCCTTCACCAGCCTTGTTGCCCTTCTCTGGACTTGCTCCAGCACCTCAATGTCCTTCTTCCAGTGAGGGGCTCAGAGCTGGACACAGTACATGAGATGCAGCCTCACTGGAGCCGACCACAAGGGTTCCATTCTCTTGTTGTGCTGGCCACACTGTTTTTATTGAAGAACTGAAGAGATACTAGTGGGAGGGACACAGCAATGGCCTCTGCCAGGAAGCAGTTTCTTCTGAGTTTAATGCTCACAAGGAGAAGCACTGGAATTCCTGAAGGAGTCATTTCTTGTAACGAGCTTGTATGGAAAGCTGTTTAATTTGCCTGCCATACTGCTTTTTTTTTTATGTCTGAACACTTGTCAGTACACTTTATGTTAGCACAAACCCACCAGAACATCTTTAATGCTGTCATATTCCACACTTAATTCACAGGTAAAGATCTAAGTGTGAATTCAGCTATTATCCACTGCAACTTCCAAGTCTATTGAAAAGCCCTCATTGCTCAATTCAGCTCTGGTTTAAACAAGTGTTACTGTGTTTTCTTGTTTCCTAGGAGCCAACATCTTCCTTACCTCATCTGGACTGATTAAACTAGGAGATTTTGGCTGCTCAGTGAAGTTGAAGAACAATACACAGACAATGCCTGGAGAAGTGAACAGTACCTTGGGGACTGCAGGTAAGGAAGCTTGTGCTAGGCAGGTACTTGCCTGGTTACCATAAAAGAAGATACCTCTGCCAGAAGTCTGGGCTGGAGTAAAACCACGTGTTTCAGGAAAACTTGATTTTACCTTAGCTAGTTTTGTGCTTTACATCCAGAAGCCAAAACAATCAGTGAATATTATAATGTGAAAGAGAAAATTGTATTTGTCTGGTAACTATAGAGATGCTTGAGCATATGTTTTCTAGGGTTGTATTCTTCTCTGCAGCCTTACTGGAACAGTACTTTTTTCACTGAATAGCTGCTTAATGAATTTTCAAAAAATGGCCGTAACTGAAAGCATGTACTGTAACAGCATTTTTGCTATCACTTTTCAGACTGAAAGACAGTTGTGCTGAAAACATGTCAAAGAACAAGAAACCAGCAAATAGCAAAACTTAGCAAGAAAACCTGAATTCATGGAGTATTTTTAAAAGTATTTGGTTTACCCAGTCAGTCACTTGATGTATACTGTTCCTTCTGCTGTATGAACTGATGGTATCATATATGTTGTTTCAAAGCATACATGGCTCCAGAAGTAATCACTAGAGCTAAAGGAGAAGGGCATGGACGTGCAGCAGACATCTGGAGCCTGGGCTGTGTTGTCATAGAGATGGTCACTGGCAAGGTAGGGATGTTTCATGTACTGATGAAATGCAAACTGTTCTCAGCAGTTTTTCTGCAAATTCTGGTCCCACTCTCAGCAGTTTGTCACACTTAAGCCTGCAAAGACTGGGATGTTTTTTCATTTCCTGGAGTACAGAAATATATGCTCTAGCGGGTAGCAAGTTACTCACTAAAGCTTGCACTTAGCAATGCTGTTACCTGTTGCAGAGGCCTTGGCATGAATATGAGCACAACTTCCAGATCATGTATAAAGTGGGGATGGGTCATAAACCTCCTATTCCTGACAAAGTGAGCCCAGAAGGTAAAGACTTCCTTTGCCACTGCCTGGAAAGTGACCCAAAGATGAGGTGGACGGCCAGCCAGCTTCTCGATCATCCTTTTGTCAAGGTTTGTGTGATGACTTTGGCTTTTGTATTAGTAACTTCTTTTTTGAAGAAGTAGGAGCAGAATAGGTTATTGAATTCTGTCCCATTTTCCAGCATAAAGTTGATCACTTTGGTGTTGCGGTTCAGTAGCAGTGTAGTTAGGAGCAAATCCCATCCATCACAGAGGTGGACACTGCTTTAGGCACATAAAGGATGCACGGTGGCAATGGGAATGTCAGTACTCCCATACAAACACTTGTAACGCATTCTGTGTAACAAGGGAGGAAAAAAAGCTTCAAAGACTTGACGGTGCTAAAGAAACTGATCTGTTGTCATCTTGCTGCAGTAGGGAGATGACTGAACTAATTGCCTTTTCCTTCCTTCACAGGTTTGCACAGATGAAGAATGAAGTTACTCAATCTCTGGCCTTTTCTATTCTGACAAGATTTTAATCACTACTGTATGTAATATTTACATAAAGACTGTGCTGAGAACAGTATAAAAGTTGACCTTAACGAAGACTGCACAAGTGACGGTGTCACTTCCTCTGCTGCTCCTGTACATTTTACTCGGCACATGTTGCTCACGTGACGTGTCCGCAAGTTGGAAGAAGCTGCATGTTTCAGTGAAAGTGCCATTACTACTGTATATGGACCATACCCTTTTTGTTCCTTCTCCTGTTTCTCATTTGATTGAGAACTTGTAATGTTAATATGTAGTATTTTTGAACTCTTTAGGTTCAGAAAAATGCTGTAGTGTTATCAGGCGTTATGGACCTTGTTTTTTAATCTGTTTGAGTGCACTGACTGTGAACTTTTACTGGGGTTTTTGTTTATTTGTTTTTGGCAAGCTTCGGATTTGTTATGCACAAGGCTGATTAATGAAATTTTAAAAAAAAAGGTTTTTCTCAATAAATGGTTTATTTTAGGAGATGTTGGTGAAAGGTTTTTCTTCCAACAACAGAGGTGGGGCTGTGTCACATTTTAAACTTTTGTGCAACATTGGGATAAGACTGCTAAGCTGACCTAACTGGAATAAGCTGCTCTTCAATTACAATAGTCAGTGTTTGGTCAAGTTGCAAGATGAGGAGTGTGAAATGCTTCTTACACAAGTGATAATAGAAGTAAGGTTCCCCCTTTCATTGCCTTCTGAGGAAAGAAGGTGATGGGTGATTCCTGACACTGCCTTTCAGCTAACGGATAACTTCCTTCTGGAATGTATGCATTCTAGAACAGAGCTGTACCAGATGAGTCTTGTGTTCTGTTCACAAAACCAAGTTACCTTTTGAAAACTCACTTCTGTTCCTGGGCTTTCATTTCCCCACCGCACCCCAGTTGTGGTCAGCCTCAGACAAGGAAGAGAGATTAAAAGTGGTTAGCAATTGGAAGAAACAGCCTGCAATGCATGATCTAGGTGATTTTTTTTTTACTTGCTATTACAAATAGGTGACTTAAAACTGTTACTTGTAAACATTTACATAGTCCTGTTACAGCTTTAGTCTTAAAACAGGCAACTTAAACCTTGCTTTTAATATTTGGTTATATATTCTAGTGTCTTGCCTCTCATCTTAATCCACAAATCCTTGATTAGGCACAGGTGTGGGGTGAACTGTTGAGGAGGTACCACAAAATCTGACATTTCTATCTAGAAAAGCACGAGCCTTGCTGTGCATGTCACCTGTGCATGTATTTAGGCGCTGGAGAAATATAATGCTGAATTTAAACAAAGACTTCCCCTTCTTTTCAGTTCTCTATTTTCAGTTGTGTGATAGGAGGGAAGTATGCTGTCATCCTCAGTTAAGGACTATGAAAGTACCTGAGGTAAGAGTCCCCCCAGCCTGCTGTGTGCTTCACTTTGCAGTATAACAGAAGTATCTGAGTGATTTGTATCCTCACTTGCCTTGTTTCAGGTGCCCTTGAACACAAACAGGAACTGTGGACAGCTTTTAGGAGTCAGGATAGAGGTGACAAACTGTTACAAGTTCGTTCTTGCCAACCAAAAGAAAAACTCATTCACTGCACATCAGCTTTTATACTTTTATTTTTGTATAAACAAACATTAAGACTAATTTTGTTAAGGCAGTTGTAGAACATACAGTTGCTTGTGGGGATGAGGGGCAAACACTGCTTCCCTAATGACCGATGTCATTCTTTTAATACAGTGAACTGGACAAGTTTAACTTTGACAAGGACCATTAAGCTTTCTCTGTTTGTCAGTGAGTGCTGGAAGGGCCTCAGTGGTGTGCCAGGACTTGCAGAAGTGCTTAGGAGGATGGATCCAGGAGTGGCATGTTTGGCCCTCAGCCTGTTCTAAGGGTTGGTCCCAGGGAAATGGGTATGAAATAATCTATGCACTCTTTCAGAAGTATTTATTTGTTTGGTACTTTCTTCTGGGAGAAGTGGCACTGCACACAGTTGGAGGGAAAAGGACTAAGATTCATAAGGAATGCTAAATGTCTTCCTTACTGCATGTTAAATCAGTGGCTCTTAGGAAGGCAGAACAGCCTTTTTCACTCCAGGAATATGTATTTGGTGCTCAGAACTACTCACTCACCACCCTGAGAAAAGGCCATTGGACCTGCCAGGTAATGTTTACAGTAAAGTGCTACCCTGGAGAGGCCTTTCCTTTCTCCCCTCCCAGCCACTTTCAAACTCTTGGGTACAGTGTCTTCAGATGTGGCTTGTTAATGTGCCTGATCATTACTACAGACTGTAATACTCCGATTTTCACTACTAAGAGTGTTATAGCAAATAGAGCGCAGGGCATGTGCTTTGTTCAACAGCATTGTAAATGCTGCAGTTATTTTCTACTCTTGGGCTCTATTTCATGTGTTGGAAAAACTACATAAAGAGCCCATGTTCCTGTTCATGACATCATACAACCTCTTCCAAAAAGCTTCAGAGCATAGGGAATGCGTGTGTACATAAGATGTGTGAGGCAAAAAGCCCCCACACCAGTCTCTCACACTTCCCATGGCCTATTCCTTCCTTCATGTTGTAAATTTTACTGCCTCCACTATCCAGAAACTTCACTTATTGCTCCATGCTAAAAGCACTACTTCACCTGCTTTTTAGGTGCTGCATATTTAAAAGGTGAATTTCTAGATTATCTGATGTACTGAATAGCAAATACATATTTCATGGAATGATTCATAGTGTTGTATTAGCCTGTGTCTTCTGGCCTCAGTTTTATTATATGACAAGAGAAACGTTTTTGTATCAGCTGCTAAAACTAAGACTGCTCACTTTCCTCACTAGAGACTATCATGGTTTAGTCCTATGCCTAGTGAAAATGGACTATCTTTGAAAGCGCCAATCACAGCCTCCATGCTCAGTGTCAGGATCTGTAGACTTTAAAAAATTGGGATGTCTTCCCAGTCATAACTGCTGTTAGTTAATGTCCCCTCTTTTCCTTTTTTTCCTTTTTGAACAAGTTCTTTCTAGTAACCTGCAGATCCTTAACTCTGGAAGTTTAAAAACAGGAGCTGGCTGCCCTGAAATCAGTACTGGGAATGTCAGAGCAACCCCACTTTCCTCAGAGCTTAACACTAGTTTTGTGTAATTCAGAAGAGTGTCAAATCAAGTTAAGACAGATATATAAAAAAAATGAGCCATACCTACTGTCCTAGGTCTCTCTCCTAGTTCCCCCTCCTCCCCAGAAGAAAATAATTTACTATTACTTCAGGCTGACTGTTAAGAGGCACCAAGTAAACTAATTTATCAGAAAAGACAGACTAGCAGATTAATTAGGATCACAACAGTATGGATGTGGGGCATACATTTTAATGCACACTTTGCATTATTTCACTACACCATGCCCAGTTATTTTCTTTCCACAGTTGTTAGAATGGCCTGGAATTTTAAGTAGCATTTAAAGCCAAAAGGAATTTTACTACCTCAGTTTTCCAAACTAAAAATGACATTTACTCTGAAGAATTACAGGTTTCAGCTGTCCCTCGGATGTCTGGCCTGGGGAAAGAGAAGGCAGTGGGTAACAGCTCTGCTCAGGCCACAAGGCCACATTCTGATCCAGGTTATGCTACTGCCAGGCTCCAATGTCTGCATGTGCAGGGTCTGGCTGAAGTTTTGAAGGGCCCATGTAGTGCACACTGCGGGAGTAAGTTCTAGATGTACAAAAGCTCTACTGTAGTTCTGCCAGTTCAGCAGAGCTGCTTCAGTCCAATACTGCTATAACCAAGCACAGCATCTCGCTGTACTGTACTTAAACACTGACAGATTATGGTTGTTAAACTGTGTGATCTACACAACTATCATGTTTAATCATCTTGTAACAATCTTCTGACATTAAAGCCTGCACCTCTGGTTAGTTCCCAGGTAGAGTCTCTTCATACAAGCACGCTGGAATTTTTTTTTTTTTTTTTCAAAACTTAAGACACTTCATAGGAAAACAAACCAACCACACATGTGCAAACCTGTTGTTTAGAGTATACGAAGGAGTGCATCTTTCCAGCATGTCATCCAGCCCAAACTCCCAGAGAAAAACAACAGGAGCACAGATTCAGATATGCACGGCAGTTACTCATCCTCTGATCTCACTTGAAGGACCATGATACGCACTTAAAGAGTTTTCAGCAGTTGCATTTGTTCCCTTTGGATTGAAGCAGTCTCTGAAGATGCTACTTTTGTTTCTGCTTGTTGTCATTGTTGCCATAGGTGGAGCCCTTGTTAATTTCTGTAACCCCGATCATCCATCTCACACCAACAGAAGCTGCAAAACAAACACAGTTAAGGCTGCTTGAGGCAAGGCCTGAAGATCTGTACTGGTGTAGCATCATGAAAGAGCCCTTGGACAAAAGGTGCATTTGATGCTCCCACACCTCCACATCAACTTATTTGCCTATGGCTGGAGACATCCCTTCCCATCAGCAGGGAAAAGGCTACAAGGAACCAGGATGGGTGTGAGAGGCACAGCCCAGCATGCCAGGGGAAGGGAATTCTGCAGGCTTTCAACACCCCCATGTCTAGGAGAGCACAAGCAAGTGCAAGGGAACTTCAGATCTTGATAAACAAAGAAAATGTAAATTATGGCATTTGTTAATGACAGCTCATGAAAAAAGTCCATTACAAAAAACCACGTTAAGACTTTTATAGATGATTCAGTGGTAATAATTCACCATGTGCAAGGATTATTTTATTTATCTGTAGCACCTAAAGTGACTAAGTTAAATGCAACTTAACCTAAACTCCTTCCCTCACAGTTTTGTTTTTTTTCTTTACAGGTGCTCAGCTGCCCAAAATTTATTATTCCTCAAGCTTCTGCTCAGCTACTGCACATATTCATAACTGCCATGCTTCTTTCAGGCCTGAACCTACTAGGATGTCACAAACATCTTCCCTCTGGTCAGAATACTTTCCAAAGAAAAGGAACCCAAACCAACCAAAAAGACCCTGGAAAGCCACAAACCTCCTCTAAGCCTCCAAATCCGTCTTTCTGACTGATGGTGAAAAGGCCCAGTAAGGTGAGGTGCTCTGTCTCATTCCCATGGGTCTTTACTTCTGTGAGATGACCTTGGACAAATTCTCATCAGCCAAAGGACTCTTTATGATTAAGTCAGTGCCAGAGATCACCAAGAGAATCCAGAGGCTTCATCCCACTACTGGGTATCCTTTGTGAACAGCAGGGCTGATACAACACGGTGTCCTGGCTTTTGCTGCTTTTCAGCACTGCAAGGGGAGGGGGCTGTCAGCTGGCAAACTGTGCTGCCCTTGGCACAACAACGTCGGCCACAAGGACTCGGCACTACAGACTCATGTTGCATAGTCTGACAGTAAAGTGACAGTTTTTAGAGTGAAAGTGGTAACTGGATACCAGGGATGAGTCACATGTGATGAGACAGGATGGCTGGACACTGGGAAGCTGGTCTGCCCATGGGGCTGCCCTCAGTTCTTGTGGCTGACAGGAAAGCAGGGCCTCTCGCAGGCAGAGCTGTGCAGTGAACAGCCCAGAAAGGGAGCTGGCTCCAAGGGCACTCACTGTCACACTCCACTGTCAGTCCAGAAACACACACCACTGAGACAAGCAAAGGGCTTCACTCTCACAGACAAGAAAGAAGGAAAACCATCTCTGACATTTAGCTAACCGTGAGCCAGGGAACACAAGAGGAAGATCCAATATGTAGCCTGCAGTCTGGGATCATAACATAATAGTAAGCATGAAATCATTAGGATTTTAACCAGAAGGGATAGAAACAGCATCTGGAGATGGACATAGAGCATAAATAAGAGCAGCTGTTACAGCACAGCAACCACACACCATATTGGGGATTTCATCCACTTCCAAGAATGCCATTGCCTGGACACAAAAAACAACTAGTTCAGCAGTTCAGATTTCTTTTTTTCTTCCTTTGCTCCCTGGCAGAAGCTGCCACTGCCTTCTGTCCCCATTTCACCCTGTAGCCCTCAGCACCCTGGGGAAGGTGGGGTGTAAGGAGAAGAGGCAAACTCATGTTTGCCAAGCCTGTGGAAGCAAAGTGGGGTAAGGCTGGGGTGCCTCACTGGTCTGTCCCTGCACTGCCTCCTTGCCACAACTCTCCTGGAGCCTCAGTGCAGACCCGAGTGATACCATCACATTTAAGGGTTTATTCACTCCTTGTTTTACATACAGCTGTAGTAGGGGGAACTGTGGGGTTTTTACTTCAAGAAAGGGGAGAAAGGGAGATCAAGCAGTAATCAGCAGTGCCTAACTTAACAGCTGTGAGGATTTAAGTCCATCCTGAGAAGAGAATGAAAAAAGCTATCCTGAAGCATCCCTGCACTGCTCCATGGCAAACTGAGGTAACTGAGCTCCTGCATCTTTCTGCCCACCATTACTCAGTATCCAAAAGATGCAGGAGATTGCTGAGGACCTGCTCTGCCTGCTGGAGTGCTGGGGGCTCGAGGAGGGCTGAGCTGACACAGTCAAGAGAGCCAATAACAAAATCTCTCTCTTGGAACATATTTTAGCTCCAAGAAAACCACGACCTCCACACGCAGTATCTCATCCCTCAGCAAAACCTTAGCTCAAAGGATTTCCACCTTTTCTCTTACACCTCAGGATTTTTTCTCATCTGTTACCCTGCCTTTATACCACACAGCAAGCGCTGCAAGCAGCACAGCAGGCAGGGGCATAAAAATTTCCCATATATAGTTTGCACCTGAGTTATATAGGCTATGCATGAATTTAAGATTTGTACAACTAAAGACTGTATGAACGGTAGATAATTCCATTGAGGGCCTATCCTATATACTACGAAGGAGAAGAAACAAGCAACACACACGAAAAAAGCAGACAACCCACCCCCAACCCCCCCAGTTTCTAGGCACCAGGCTGAAAGGCCAGACTATCTGGCAGCTCCACCAAAAGGCAGTATCAACACAGGCATGATCCTGCACATGGTTTGTATCCTGTTGTAAAACTTACTACAACCCTGCTGGCTTGTCCTCTCCTCACCTTCCATTCATCTCAGCCTACAGACATTGCTGTCCAGGTCACATCAGGCTCCAGCCCTGTGGTCCACACTCTGCTCGTGGACACTGAAGTCCCCAGCGTTGCACTGTGATTCCACACACACTGCACAGCACACACACAGCAGCTCCCACGGAATCTGAGCTGGCTCATCAGTACTTGCACTCAATTCACATGGAACACTTCTCTCACCCAGAACTGATATGGAGCTGCTGGCCCCGTGCCATCAGCCCAGATGCCACTGTGCTTTTAGCATTAAACACGGAAGAGCTGCTGCTCCCTTTAAAAACCCTCTCATCTTTTGCATACATTCCCCTTTTAACTGCTCTTGACAGCTTTATAATGAATTACTTCTAGAGCATGAAGGGTAGGTGTCCTCCTCAACACAAGTTATCAAAACATGAAAGGCAACCCAACACTTGGTTCTTTGAAGCCTAATGAGACTGGGGAAGCAGGAGGAGGAGACAAAAATGAAGCTGCTGTCAAATACAGATACTGACATTTGACAGCCATGCTCACTGCTTCAGCACCAAAATATCAGCACCTAGTTTTAAATAGCTGTTGTGAGCTAAGTACCTAAATCTCTTGCCATGTGTCCTGTGAAACAAAAGCTGGCTTTCAAAACTTTCGTCCCTCAAACTACTTGAGCATTTGTCCTCTGGAGCAGCGACTGCCTTGTGTTGGTTCAAGTAGTATCACAAAGGGCTTCCAGTCCCAGACCAGCAGTAAGGTATGAGCACAGTGTGATGATTATTGGGAGTATAAACAGCCAAACTGCTGTACAGCAAAGCACAAGGGGACAGCATTCACAGTATAAAGAGGAGATGGCATTTATTTAGGGCTGAAAGAATTTAAGCTGAACCAAGCAGGGCTGTATATACATTGGTTATTCATTCCTTAGATCTCAGAGTTTGGGTCTGAGGGATTGCAGTCCTTCCACTCCAGCTTGAGTGGAGCATTTTTCTTACTGCTCTTTCCACCTGAACAGCCAGTTACTTACAAGCCAGTCCGTGTTTTACTGGAGAGCACAATAAGCAGAAACTATCCAAAGGAAAAATGACAATCTGGAAACAATGCAGAAGGTACCAGGTAAAAGGACCTCCTAGTTACTCTGCTCTGTCACAGAAGGTTTATTTTGTGCTTATCTGCACCTGTATCAGATACTGAAACCCACCCTTAAAACCAGCAATCTACTACAATGGGCTATTAGGGACTGCAGTGAAGTTCCTCATTCCAGAGTATCAGGTGAGCTGTCAAAGTGCCAGAAAAAAACCAAACCACTATCCGTGTGCTTCCATTACAAACAGTGAGAAAAGGTCTGCTAGGAGCAATGGGAAAAGCTGGTTTTGTCATCTGATAAATCCCTCCAATCTACAGAAAAACATTCCTTTTACACTGTTACAGGTACCAATTACCACTCGCACTTGAAAAGACAGCAAATCCATTCTTCCCTGCTTTGCTACAGACTGGCCATGTCAGGCAGAGAGTTCCAGCTGGAACCAAGAGCCACAACCTCCAAGCTGTGTTTGTGTCCGTGCCCCGCTGTCTCCCTGCCACTGCAGGAGTCACTGCTGAGCTCTTGCCTTTGGAGACAAACTGCAAAATACTGGTTGCTTCTCTGTCAATGGATGGCTGTACCACATCCAGAACATTCATGACAGAGATACCCCTTGGGATACAAAACACAGTTTGGGGAGAATGGCCTTGCTACAGAAACTCAGCTGCTGGCTACTGAAGTCAATGTGACAGCTTGGGCTGAGTTTTTTTTCTGCTTCCACAGAAAGATACCAATTATTCTAAACTAGCAGTAACATTGGTTTTAAAGGAATATGGTAAAACAGAAACAGACTGTAACATACTAAGATAACTGTTGCTCTTGTGGCACATAATGACACATCCAGTTTTAAGTGACCAGGATAAACCAACTCTGTTTTACTGGTTTGACTAATGGCTGAGCTTTCTTGCACTCCCGTGGATTCTCTTCCCTTCACAGTGGCTGCTGTCTATTAATAAGTGACATCATCTTTCTTACTCGCTGCTCATCAGCAAAAGGTGGCTGAGTCTGATCGGGCAGCAGCCTCCACTGCGAGTCCCCCACTGCAGGGCAAATCCCAGGCAATTACGGGCACTTTGGGATTGGTCACACCACGTGTGGAGTGAGAATGGAACTGTTGCTGAGCACAGAGGTGCTGCAGAGGCTGCAGAGGACTGCAAGCTGCACCAGCCCACAAGCCTGGCAGGTGTCTGTGGGGCAGCAATGCACATCACACACCCTCAAGGTGTTCTCTGCTGGGCTTTGGCAGCCTGGGAGCTCACACCCAATGCTGCTGTTCATTCTGGCAGCAGGCTGCTGCTGTAGTCTTCTGGTAGTTCCAGGGTTATAGATAACCTGAGAATAAATCCTTTGGACTATGACTGCATTCAAGAGATGACTCAGAGCAGCCTGCTTATTAACCTTTCCTTGTGGCTAGAAGGAGAAAAAAAATAAGTGGGGAATAAGACATCAAGAAAAGGGGGAAAAAATGAAAAGAAGGTCATTCTTGCTGTCTATTCTTGGTAGCATCATAGCTTTTTTCCTTTGCAGGTTCTTTCTCTCACTTCTTGAGAGAGAAGAGGTGACCTAGGTCACTAATGGCAATATTGTATTACTCAGGGTGGAGGGTGAGGGGCGTGGTGTCACTCAACTAAATTACAAAGGGCTAAATCCAAAACCATCACAAATGCCAAGCAGGAAAGCAGCTGGCCCTGAGGTTAAACTCCAGAAACCCTGAATAATGGTGTGAGGCTCCCCATGGAGGGTACACAAGGCATGAAGCACTTTGGAATGGCACCCAACCAACCAATCTGCTGAGTGGAGAAACTGAATAAAGAGGAAAATGCTGAAGGAAAGATGAGAAGTTCAAAACATTTTGCAATAGCTAGGCTTCAGTGCACCATCAGGCCATCGTTCCACAAACAGACTATGCCAGCATTTCTTCCAAAGGTAGAACAGATGTTCTCTTGAGCAAATTGCCACACAGTAGCATTTGCAATGGTGCCACACCTCATCCCACCCACTGCTGTTCACCCACTTCGAACAGGAGCACAGGGGAGGCTGATCCACCTTTCTCTGCAAGTGACAGGGATTTGAACCCATCGCCTCCCATTCCTGAGCACACCCCAAACACAGTGCTCGCTCTGCACTCCCATCCCGTTCACCACTCAGAGAAGGGGAAGGGGGCACTGCTTGTGACTTCCAACAAGTAATGTGAGTGGAAAAACAGGCTTTTAAGTTGTAGTTGCTGCTCCAAGGATTTCTTACACATTTTACACAAAGCATTCCCAGGGTAAGGAGCACCAACAATTTCTCCAGATGAGGGCAAGAGCACAGGATTCCCTTCTTTTTTCCTCTACCCTGCCCACTTATGTACCAACTATTATGCTGGACCTTATCCTTGCTTGTTTTCCTTCCTCAGGTTCAAAGCACCATGAAGGAAATTTCCTGCCTGCATGCACACGCACACGAATTGTTCCTTCTCCAATTACCTTTACCTGAAGCATCAACAGGAGCTTAACACAGCATTTGTTTTGGTGGGCACTTTCTGAAAGAGAATATCATGTACCTACCACATCAAGCTCTTCACAGATGGCTAAAAGGACATTAATCTAGATCAATCTAGCTCAAGATTGAGACTTCTGAGAATGCAAAGAAATGTTATGTGTTATGAACAATTTCCTAGGTAGAGAGCAAAGATCTACGTATGAGACAAGAGAACATTTCACGTTTTCCTATTTCCTCTGTGTTGCAATTCTGGACACGGCTTTTTAAGTCAGCTTTGTATCCAAGTTCTCTCAGAGCCAGGAAGACTGTGAAGTTCTGTTTCTTTTTCCAAGGTCGTTTGTAATATACACAGATGTGGAAGTGATGAAGTCATAAATACCTGTGATGGTCACTGCAATCACAGAAAGTATTTGCTTTAAAAACGTATGGCTTATTCTGGAAGGGAACTTATTCTTCAAACCAGCACTTAATCACAGACACCCAGATAGGACCCAATTTGTGAAACTGACCGGGTTCTTGCTTTCATGAAGAACACCAAATGAGATCTCCCTCCCTTTGTGTGGGCCAGCTCCTTGTTTTGTTTTCCGTCCTCCTCTTAAATATCATACTAATTAAAATATGAAGCAAGGCAGTTCAGAACTGCCACAGGAACTGCAGGAATCACCTGTGACAGTCCATGCCCTGTGCTACCTAAGTCAGAGTGGACGGCCACAACAGGCTGTGCTTCAATCACGAGTTCATGAATTACCAGGGCATGACACATCAGACTATGATTAGACAAAAGCATTGTCAAAGGAATAAATTATCCTTGTGCCTCTCTTCTAAGCATTTAAAGTACAACCCAGCAACACACAACACAAGAAAAGGAAGTCTTTTGTAGGCAATTCACTGAGAAGTCACTGAATTCTACAGAAACAGAAAATTTTGTATGCAGCTCTTACCAAAAAAATACAACTATACAAAAATAAACATAAAAAATAATCTTTTTAACCTGGTCCAGGCTAGAGTGGACATATTAGATGGGTTGTTGAATTCACAAGTCATTTTTATATTTAGCAAGTCTCAATAAATCCTTTTGGACAGTTACCTATAAGCAATCTTTTTGTATCAGAAAACTTACCTATTATAATGACAAATGCAAAACTAGCCAGTGTCAGTGATGATCCACTGTTGATCATGTTGATGAGCAGCTTGAACAAAGGATATAGCAGCAATAAGGCCCAGAAAAGCCAGTTCAAAAGTGTCCATGGTCGACGGGGTGGAATTATAGGAACTTCTGGGTAGGTTCCTGTGCGGTAATATTCTTCCTGGAATGCATCCTAGCAGAACAAAGGAGGACAACAATTAAATCCCCATCTGCCAACAAAACTAGCCATTCCTGGCTTTGATATTCCTCCTTCTGGAGGCTTGGAACCACAGGGGAAGATCAAAGACCAACTGATGGCTGGAAAGTTTGTACTTTGAAGTCAATGAACGCAGAGTAAAAAAAAATAAATCAAAAACCCCAAGACAAAAAAAGGAGCATACACTGATGTGTGCATACTTTCTTTCTCCTACACACAGCAGCCTGAAAAATGCCATACCTGGAGAATATAACAGCCTAGGAAAAGAGGAGGGATGATAGGATATACACTCCTGCAGCAATGCAGACATCACTGCTGAACCTCCTGCAGGAGGCACAGCCACTGCCAGCAAGCCAGGGAAATGTCTGGGCTACACACTCAGCAGCATTCTCTGTTCCTTCATGTTTTCTCAAACAGCACCCACAAACCTGACACAAAAGGTGACCAGACACCATCTTGTGCCACCCCCTTCCTGTCTTTGTCCCATGGATGTAGTCTTGTTCACTTTGTTCCCCTGAAACTTGTGAAAGGAAGTTTGGGTGCTGAACCTCTCTACAGGCAGCTGAATGTGCAACCAGTGCACAATTTCTCACTGGCTTTGGGCAAAGGACTCTATCTTTAAGCATAATACAATGGGGCGGGGGTTGTTTTTTTCTGTTAATAGCATCTGTTTTTTAAAGCACAGAATACTTTGAATCCCAGTACCTTCCTCTAAAGCCCATATGGGTGAATAGCATTGCCTTTACTGATCTCATCAACCCAAGAAATCAAAAGTGGGTGGGGGAAAAAACCCCCCTCCCTCCTGGTTCAAAAGCAAAGATTATTAATCTGTGTTATCACAAAAAACTGGTTAATTAATGAAGTCAGTGTTAGACTGACATAAAAAGAAACCTTAATTTAGTCAGGATGAAGTACCTATTTCTTTAAAGGAAGGATTTTTGGTTTTTAAAAAACCTGGCAAAGCCAAGACTAATCAACCAAGACTATTTCTTCTACTATGCTATGATTTTACACTTACACTCCAGCTGACACAAAAAAATTCTTTACTTACTTAATAGCAACTTGAGCGTTTACAAGCTGTTACCATTTTATCTATTTCAAAGGGAACACTCATCTTTTAAGGGATTACGCAGTAATTAAAGCACCGCACTCTCTTTACTGAGATTACAAAAATCATGCGCGTTTTACTTATGCAAGATGGATTGTAGTGGGATCACTGTGGCCAATTACTGAGCCATCTTCAACAGAGTACACAGCGTATGAAGTTTTCTTCACAGTGCAGTGAAGACTTTGGTTTATAACACAGAGCTGCTCACCATCAGAAAATTGAATTTCCTATATATAGTTAGGTTTCCAAATCCTGGTATTACCCGGGGAAGTGAAGAATTCCCGACTATTACTGGCATTGCCATTAGAGGGCCTGTTACTACCAACAGCAGGACAGCCTCACTTGAAACAAGCACAGCAGGGTTTTCTTTGTTAGCTCTGCACGGCATGAGGGGCAGCAAAACCACTGACCACACCTCACTGACAGGCTTAAGAGAGATGGAAAACAAACACAAAAGGCAAAACAATGTCAAGGCCAACATCTCCACTACACATTTCACACTGTTGTGGGGAACAGCTCTTCAGCTACGATTCCTTACCCTTAAATACATTCATTCACTTGCAAAAGGCATCTGTGGGTTTATCTGTCTTGTAAGCTTTTGCAAGAGTGCCTATGACACCCACCAACATGTCAGGCTTTAAATACATAATACATCTCAACATCTCCCAAAATCACCTTGCCCACATTAGGTCCCTTCCATTCATCTGCATACAGAGCTTCTTTTCATTTGGTAATAAATTCCATCCACGCAGGTATCACATTCCCAGATGGAAACATGCTCCCTCTATTGCCCCCACCAAATTTAAGTACTTCAGACAGTGTAGAGGAGGGGTAACGCAGTGAGGGGACATCAGGGAACATCCATCTCCTTGTGAGAGGCTAACTGGATTCTTCCTCCCTTTTGTTCCCACCAGGAGGTCTGATGGCAGAGGTGTGCTGTTGCCCCTTCGTGAGGAAGCCCACAAAGAATGAGTAGCCAAAAATATATTCTTTGTTCCCAAACACTGGAGTACACTTCTCCTCTTCAGTTATGCTTTGCTGATTCCCTAGGGCATTTCTGCATTTCAGGCCCTATTTTCCAAGCTTTTCTTACAACCAAGAAGACTTAGAAGGTTGCTCTCTTTTTAATGGAAATTAAGATTTTTCAAGTAGAAGTTCTATTTCAGGCTGTAAGGAGGTAAAAAAAAGAAAACAAACATGCAAGGACTAGCAGAGTTGTGACTACTACATATCACCTCTACAGATCTGGCAATAAGATCATCAAGCCAGTCCTTGTTAAAAGTCAGAGGGAGCCCTTCTAGTAACGGCAGTTTAAAAAAAAAAAAAAGGAAAAAAAAAAAAAGAAAAGGCAATGTGCAACCCAATCTGAGCTTCTGTCATAATGTGGAATTAACTGATAGAGTGCTGGCCATATGTGGAAGGACAAAATCTACCCCCAGCAAGGAAAGAAGCACATAGACATGGTACTTGCTGTAAGCCTGGAAAAGGAAGGAGAACAGTGTTTGGTTTAGAGCAACACAATGCCACTGTTTATCTGGCAAGACTCTGTTCAACTGCGTTTGCAGCAGTGACTAAGCCAAAATAGGAAGTGATAAGTAGTAAGAACAGAAACACAACAGGATCAACACAACAGGGAGAATTATCTCAGATTGAGGTACATGTAGGTGAGATCAGACAATGAGGTAAAAAACAACTGAATAAGGTTTTCTCGAAGACCCTCACTCCTTTACTAATGTCAATATGGGGAAATAAATAAATTGGAAAAAAAAGAAAAAGTAATGTCTCTCCATGTCCGGTAACTGCTGATTTCTTAACTCATTCCAACAGCTCTGTGATCCTGATCATCTTGAGTGTACAGGCCTTGACCTGTGGCACTCTCCAGCCATTAATCATGCTACTACAGTATAATTCAGCACACTGTGAGTCTTGAGAAACTATTGCAAAATTATTAAACTCATTGAGAATAAGTAACAGCACAGGGAACCATAATGCATGATAAAATAGGGTCTCTGCTTTCCAGTAGCGTGCACACCTTGTCTTACTTTGAAACAGCAAGGGAAGTGTTGCAACTAAAACAGACAAAGCAGGGGATACGTGTGTATCTTGCAATGAATTACTGCCCTTTGAAGAACTATTTTTTATCATAAATATTTCCTGACTGCAGATGATCTGAAACAGAATTAATTTTTGGAAACAGCACCTGAGCGGCACTGCTGCATGCTATCTGACCTAAGAGCTGATTATCTTTTTAACATGCAGGGCAGAAAGGTGAAACAAAATTGTATTTTTACCCTGCAGGTGGGTTTTCATCATCTCAAAACTCTGGAAGTTGTCCCTGTTCTATATTCTGCCAGTCTGATTTTACAAAGACATGGGCTTCAGTAAACCAGAAATGACTGCAATGAAATAAGTTTCATTAATGTAAAACAGCTGGAGAAAGAGAAACATGCTGCCTTCAGAGAAAAACTAAAACCATCACCAAAAAAACCCAAACGAAAACACAAACACACAAGCCTCCCAAACGTTAATCAATCGAAAACATTCCACATAACCAAAAAAGGTTTCAGTGGAATGGAAAACTGAACACACTATACTTCACTCCTACACTTGAACAGGAAACCAGAGATTTAACCAACCAGCAAATGAATTTGTCATGAAGAACAGATATGAAGAATACTATGATATATTGTATAATATAATATTATGAAGGATAGATGTACATTCTATTTGCACTAGAAGCAATTCAGTGTTTGCCAAAGAGGGAAGAACAGAAAAATCTTGAAGTGAATTACTGCAACTATGTAATAAGGGATTCAGGAAAACAATCACCACATTCACATTTATGTTCTTGTCTTGCAAAGGTCTAAATAGTTCTCAGGGACGTGAAACAGGGCTACCAAGTCATAGTAGCAGAAAGTGGACTTCTGCAATGCTGAGCAAAAGGACCCTTTGCATGTACATGCCTGTAAGGCAAGCAGGGCCCATGGGTAACATCCTGCCTTTCTGCAAAGGTGCTGGGGTTGTGCCTGAATTGAGTGTTACTGGCACAAACTGTGAGAAGGGGGATCAGAGGCAAAGGGAGCAGAGCTACAAGTGAAGTCTCAAGACACATTTGCTTTCCACATTCCTGTAAGCAAGTTGCTTAGAGGAGCTATGAATTACACCAGAAACAGTCATGGTTTGAAACTGAGAACAGCCAGGGCAGAGTCGATACAGAAATGCCAACGAGGTGTCCCGGGCAGAGCACGACAAATGGCATAGCAGAATTCTGCTGTCCCAGTGAGAGGAAAACAGACCATAGCTATATTCCATCACTTCTAAATCAAAAGCACTGCTGCATTCCAGTCTGAATACATGACTTTGATCAAGGTATTGAAGCAAAGTGAGCTGCCAGGCCCTCATGCCGTGCATACCTATGACTCCCACTGATTGAAATGGGAGTGCTGTGTGCATTCAAAAAGCACATCCCCCAACAACTATATCCAGTATTCACAAAAACAGCCCAGAAGAAACAGATTCTGAAAGACTGAAGGATTCATATGAAAGCATTTGCAAAGAAAAGAAAAGAAAAAAAAACCAAACCACTGGGCATCTACAAACACAATCATTATTATTCTCTCCCCAACCTATGACATTAGAAATCTTAAATGCAAGCCTTCTACACACATAGTGTGAAAACAATTTATCAGCCTGTCCTTTTAATGCTGGATGTTTACCTTGGTAAAAAAGGCAGGGTAAAACAAGGGACAAAAATTCTAATACACTACAGAAAATACCGTATTTAGCCCACAAATTACTTCTTGATTTAGAAGGTGCCTTCTAGGGGAAGGGGGTCTTTCTACCAATCAGAAGGCAGTTTCAATTTTTGTATCCTTATTCAACTTTCTAAAGAGACTTAAAACTGCTCTAGAAAGGCTTGTTTAAGCTTTCTTCCTGTTGCTCTATGTACAAAATGAAAGCAATCACGACTGGCAGCACAAGCTCAGTTTGTATGCAGAGAAACAGAGCACTTACCCTGAAAACCAAACAAACCAAGCCACTCCAAGCCTCCAAATTAGGACACTACACATGTATCCTGTAAAGGTCTGCTAGCACTATAAACAACTGAGCACTAGTGGCTCACAAGTTCTGTCTTGACAAAAAAAACCAACCTTTTCTTGATATAGTTTGTGGAGCCAGGTAGAACATTCCTGCTCATCTTCTGGGACATCCTCTAGTGGAATCCTCCTGCCAATGGTAAACAAGAGAAATTCAAGAATATGGAATACTTTGGCTTCCGTGAACAGCACTTGCATTATACAGACAGATTATTTGACAGCAGACTCACTACATTTTTCACCTTTTTTTAACTTGTGCAACACCTACAGCACTTCAACAAGCAAATATGGAGATTTTGAAGAAATTTGTGATAGTTCCCAACTAATTGCCAAAACAAATTTAGCCATGAGGTTTACCCTGCCTGTAAGAGCTTTTCAGGACAGGCAAACAGCTACCTTGAGTCGTGAAAAGCAATTTCCACACTCTATCAGACTGACTTGCAGCAGGCTGGAATGGTGTAAAGGGAGACACAGCAAGAGGAACCCCTCTGCTCTGTTGGAGCAGTCGTACACAGGCAGGGCTCCATGAACACCACCCAGGCAGGCCATGGACACCAAACATGAGGACACCAGGCTGAACTACCACGTGGGAAGAGGAATCAAGAGAAACTTTCTTTTTACCCTTGGACAAGAACAGTTCTGAAAAAAATACTTTTACAAACAGTCAGAAAAGGAGAAGTAAAAAATAAAAGGTCACCCTATTCCACTTCATGTTAGTATCCAGGATAAATCAATTGGACCAGCTCACTGGTCCGCTGTAGCTCTAAAGGGGTTATGATGAACTCCTGATCACTTGTAGCATCACTTCTAGGCTCCTATGCTCCAACCCCACCTCATCACATGCCCTGAGTGCCTGTAGCATAGGTGCTGCTGGTAGAACCTCACCTGGGAATTGGCTCTTTCCCATTAAGATTATGGGAAGCCACCAGGGTATTTGTAACGTACAGAAACATATATGAAAAGGAATCCAGGTAATGTTTTTTTCATTAAACAACCCCCTTCTTGGTAGGGAGGGTGCAGCTATCAAATACATCAACAACTACACCACCAGATAGGAAAAGTTCTGAGCCTGACCTCCACCGAGGAACTGGAACTATCTCTAGAACTCCTGTGCCAGGTGTAAAGCAGCTCCACCTCAACACTTAGATGCTGTTTGGTATTCTGGCCAAAGGAATGAAAAGCTGAACTAACAGACACACAAATGAATAAAAAAATAACAAACAAAAAGTTCTGTAAACATTTATGGGCTCCTCACATACTTATAATCACAGAACTTTATCAGAAACACCTCCCAACCCGTATGAATTTTTATCTGAAGTTCTGTGAAGCCAGGTTGGTAGAGATCTGCTTTCCATTACCCATTTGAAAACATTCCCTTATTTGACCCATTGTGATTTCAAGTACACACTCCTGCTAAAATGGAATTAAAATATGGATTACTTGCCTTACATATAAATCTGCATGATATTTCTTTCCATTTAGAACTCCCAGCAATGTTGGATTTTCATTATTTCTAAAATTAAGGGTAGAATCATAGACTGCAGAAACTACAAGAAGAGAAACAGGTTATGTGTTTACTGTAGTAATACAATGAAAATAAGCCATTCTCAGACAAGGAGAATATTTAAGTAAGTCATTAGCAATAGCACCACAGTTTGAGCTGTCACCGAGGTAAAAATGACAATGGGATATTCAACACACAGGTTTTCAGAAGCCAAATGACCAGTGACTCTTTCAGGAACTGCACCAGCAGAATGGAGAGGTTTGCTCTCCATCCACCCTTGCCTCCTTCCTCATGAGGTTCAGAATGACGGGCATAGGAACACAGTTACAGCTTCTGACAGAATACACCTAGCATTTCCTAGGAGTCAAATGGCTGCAGAACTGTTACCTTTTTCAACTCACTGTGAATCAACAACTACCCCTAAATTTGAGGAAACCATCAGGCAGATACACATTTTATACACAATGAACAATATACACCCTTTGACTACGAATAGGTAAAGTATGTGTGTATGAGAGACATCCTACAGCAGGAGGGCTTAGGGCAGCCATAAATTGCCGGGGTCTGAAGCAGCCCCCGGGTCATCCCATGGTTTGCCCTATAGCAAGTGCCTGAGTTACCAAAGGCAGAGAGAGAATGACACACCACATCTTGTGTGAGCTGGCTGCTGCTATGAAGACATGCAGATGTGAGGAATGTAACATAAAAAGTTCTGCTGGATGAAGCTGCAGCCAAACTTCCTGCATCGAGGGAACTCTTTGTGCAGCTCAGGACTGAGCAGGAACAGTAAAATCATTTGTAAAAGCTGATGGCAGATAAACTACAAGGGCAGTAACAAGCACTTTCTACAGAAAAATCATTCACTGTTTAAAACCACATGAAGTGTTGCAAAAAAGTTTACTTGAACACATCCTTGGATACACTGTTTTCCTGATGTCACAAAATTACCAGAGAAAAATTCATTTTCCTGACACTGAAATCAGTTGTGCATCATCGTATGAACTCTAAGATCAATGATAGTAAAAAAACTTTTCTGTTTTTTGTCACAAAAGTGACCAAGAAGCACTTTCATGTGTAGCTTGTTGTACTTTAGGTTTTCTGCTCTAGAGTTCTGCACTAATGAATAAAAATGCACGTGGTGAACCTTTATTGTGAGAGCTCTTGACCCACCTAAGAAAGACTTTTATTACACAGGATAGATTTGCTCTTGGTTTTGAAACCTCTCTAGCTATGAGAAATAAACATGGTTTGGTCTCAACATTCAGCTCCCAGAAACTTACCACATCATTTGTTACTGCAAAACAGAATTCATAGTGCAGAACAGAACAGCCGGGCTTCAGTGCTGAAAGGAAATCCTGAAACAAAGGCCAAACCCCTGTCACTGCAAAAAGACTCTGTCCCTCACTAACAACTCCATTCTTTTCCTATTCCAGTTGGGTTCTTAGCCCAAACTCAAAACTAAAAACCAGCCAAAATCTACTTCAAGCACACTACTCTGCCTGTACAATTCAAGTATGAAATTACTTTTTTTAAAATAAATTATCTGCCTCCATTTTTAAGCTTCTTAGTGTAGAAGGATTTTACTAATCTACTCTAATTTACTAATCCAATGTAATTGAAGGAAAACAAGAGCTCAGTTTGGTTTATACAGTGTAAGCTTCTTAGTTTATTCTTTAATAGCATGAGATTATTCTAACAACAATAGGGATGCAATAAAGCAAAGTATGATACACATAACACTTTTTCTTCCATCTCCTACAAGGCATCTACATTTGAGTTTTAACATGAACTACGTTTTTGTTGAGACAAATTGGAAGATAGTTCTCTTGTTCTGAGAAAAACTTCTGTGGAGATGGACAGGAACATCTTTATGTGCTGACAGTCTTACACAGAGTTTTCCTTTTCTTCAGGGGGAAAAAAAATGCTGTTCCAGTTTGCAACTGGTCTTTAGTTTGATATTTGGTCCAGTCCCTTTTGATAACACACTGAAATCTTTTGGAGCAAAGCAGTGCCAAACCCAAGGCAATGATAGCAATGTGCAGGAGTAAACAGACCTCTGTTATACAGACATAACTGAAGATAACTAAAGACTTTAGCTTTCTCATTCTGAGAGTGCAGGAAAAGAACAACAATAAAAGTATGCAAGAAAAAGACTGCATGAAATAAAAATTTGCCAGAAAGCTTCCACAGTCAAAGCAGCACTAGCATGGTGTGTGACACATGGGAAATGGTTATCATTAAATATGGATTTTGTAACTGCATAATCAGAATTGGACATCTCATGACTTTCTCATCCAAAAGCTGAAGAGACCAGAAAATTTACATTCTAAAACAAGTAAAAAAAATAACTCCATAGTATCTTGAAAAGATTGCAACTGTCTCACTCTTAGACTAATATAGGCAGAATTTGAGAAGTTTTGCTTCAATTGTGAAATATTTTTTCGAAGGAGTTATATCTTAAAACCTCTTTTTTATTAAAAACCAAACACAAATATTTGAAAGCCCTTTATTTCTGTCAAAAAAACTATTAGGTTTCTTTGTTTTATTTTCTAATCTCTGCCCAGCTTTTTATCATATCATTAACTTTTGGTTCCTTCTACAGCATTCTGTCAGAGAGCTAAGTACTTAAGAATTTAAGATTTAATTTCTTGACTTCAACCTCAAAAAATCTTTGGATTACACATCTAGAGAGGATTTTTCTTACTTTGACTGTCCTCTTGAATTTCACACATTATTTTGTGGCCATGGTGGATTATGCCAGGGTAATTCACTGACAAATCAACCTACAGGCAATGAGTATGGCTACACGCAGCTTCATACGAGCACCAAATGATCTGAAGACTGGAAAAGGGAGGGGAAGGTACAGTGAAATTCACTGCTGATGTGACACCACCTTGACACAATCCTTTGATTTAACATCTCATTAATCTGGCCAGCTTGAATAAAAACCACTCATTCTCTCAAACTTGGTAATTTGCTCTGCATGACGAACAGAAACCCACTTGAAAAAAAATAATAATCCAGGACTAAAGTACAGCTCATGGGGAAAAAAAGTCATTGCAATACCCCTGAACACTGTCATACTGCACTCCATGAGAATATCACCCTGGAATTTATTCTCATGCGTTCCCTCTAGGACAGCAATTCCCAGCATGTACAACTGGAGGAAAAGGTACACAACAAAACTTGTGCTTATCTACAATCCATCGTGAAGAACATTTTTAAGTACAAGTCTTATCTAAATAAAAACAGCTGAAAGGAACTGTCTGATATACAGCCAGGCAATAAAAGCAACAGTTAAATATATCTTATGCAGTATTTACGACATCTGCTTTTACTGTAAGCAATGGATGAATGTTTTAGAAACAGATTTGTATTTTCATTTGCTTCCATGAACAGTACAGGTAGCAAACTGCAATTTATTAAGACAGTGAACAGCCTCTACAAACTAAATTCCTGGGGACTGCGTCTGTAAAACCATACTGGTAGGGATGGTCACTGACAAAAACATCAGAACAAGTTCAGAAAATATTAAAAGCACTTCTTTAAGAATCAAATTATGTACGGAGATCTGAGTTTGTGAAAGTCAGTCTTGGAGCAAAAAAGAATTCCATTATCACTTACGAAAGAAATTAGTTAAGAGGGAAAATTCTTTACTTGTTGTTTTGCATGAAAGGTATTTTTATCCAAATACATCTGCTTATGGTGACAGATATGGCATCACTTGTATGGAGGCAGCTTCCAATGTATGCACATTAAATAAACTTGCAAGTTTTTCAAAACAGATGGGCTTGCCAGTCTGATGTCACCAATGTCTATTTCCAACTACTGCAGGACTACTTAAGAACTCCTTCCAGAGCGACTGCAGCAGGTAGCATTAGGAGTTGATACAAAGTTTTGAAGCGGACCAACCTGTGATCACTGCTACCATCGGTGAATTACATCTACAGCCAGAGAAACCAGCATCTACCCATCCTATAGTACTACAGCCTCTAACAAGCTGAATCACATCCTTGTCAGAAAGAAGGAAAAAAACTGGGACAGAAGCTCTGTCACACCCAGCTGTGAAGTGGTCCCAAGCCTGTGACTTGGCTGCACTGCTGTGTCGTGCTGCAGCTACATCCCTTCGCAAGGCACTCCAGCCAGGCCCACCACCCTTGTGGGAGAACAGAAAGTCCATTAGCCTAAATGGCAGAGCCCAAAATGGGCTCAGGCAGCTCAGCACCAGTCTCTCTCTTTTAGAGATGCTCAGAAGTATGACCTAACTTCTAGACACAACTTACATTTCCAGATCATGGACTGTCAAAAGAGACTCCCATCACAATCTCTATTCAAAAAACATGCATGGACTTCCTTGTTATCTGTACACAATAATGTTACAAGGAGTTCTAAAAAATAAGACAAATTGTTTACAAAGGCTTTTCAGATGTTCTTCACATACACCCCTTGTCTCTATAGGAGAGAAACATATAGTAACACAGGCAGTAACCCTGCTATCTCCCTTTCACTGCAAAAAGTAACAAGGCAAGTAAAGCAACAAAGCTAGAAGAACCTGCAACACCAGTCTGGGGTCATCAAACCCTCAGAAGTTTGTTGGTTGGATTTTTAAGCTCAACAGTTTTTGCTGAAACTGTATATGAGAAGTTATGATCTTGCTTCTCCTTGAACCCTCACAGGGAAGTACTATCTTCTTACTGTCTTACACTGCTTGGTCTAGCAAGTCACAGCTTCTGGATCGAGGTAGTGACATATACCCCCCTAAATTAATAAGTAATCTAGCAACCTCAGTCTTCTTTTTCTGAAGGTATTTCAAACATTTAGGGTACTAGTAAGTGTTACAGTTGTGTGTGGCATGAAAGTCCAAAACTTTTTATCAATGTCACTTGGGTTCCCTAAAATTGTTTCCTTTTGAAATGTTCTTTCACAAATCAGCTTCTTGTCCACAATCATGCCATATTTTGCTTGCATTACACAGAGCAATGAAAAGAGCAAAATCACCACCAAAATAATCTGTTTCTGATTCCCAGCATTAGAGGCCACAGAGTTTTGACTTAGCCCTTCTTCTGTGCCTCAAGTCTACTACCCCCTGCCCTCAGCAGAACAGCTACCCTTACTCAAAAGGCAAGGCTAAACCGTGCTTTTCAGGGGGTTGTTGGATGCTTCCCATAGTTTACCTCTTCTTCATGGATCAGAAAGGATCCAAGCTATGCTATCCGTCTTGGGGGTGGAAAGTTGTGGGTGCCTGGGAAGCTACAACAGTGGTATGATCTACCTGGCTTGTCAGAGGATATGTAGAAGAAATACAAGAGATAGCAAGCTAGCTGACTGGGAAGCTTTTCTTACAGCAGCTATCCCAGATATGCCACATGAAAACATGTCTTCAAAGACAAAAGAAGTTCTGACATGAACTTCAGTCAAGCTGGAACATTTTCTTCTAAACCAGAAACCGCTTTTGTCTTTCTTACATATCAGCTATCTAACACACAAGTCTACCAGACCCCAAAGACACTGTGACACTACGGCTACTTAGCACTTTCTTTCCTTTGGCCGTGAAGTACACAGCAGAAGACTCTGATAGATAGTTGTAGTCAAAGAATATCACTTCAAAGGCAACATGTGCAATATTCTTACTGACGTCACTTTAAAGCTGGCAAATGCAAGTAACCAGAAACAAATGGGGAGCTCAAAACAATATGAATGAAGAAAAATTTACTCATGTTTTGTAATGCAGAAATTGTTTATAAATTTCACCTATGTGTATCTTCAGTCCAGGTCTACTTCCCTTCCTCAGCTCCCCTAAGAAACTCTAAAGAGCAAATCTATATAAAAAATTAGAGTAGATTATTTTTTTATTTAAAAATTAAGTTAATTGAGGTAGATATTTACCACAAGAAAATATTTTAAGACACACCACCTCAGATTTTCTACTGTTGCATTTGCTTCATTTAGAAAAGAATTGCTTGGTAAATACTAGGAAATACTATCTTTTGGTAATAGGCACAAAATAAGCAACAAAATATGTACCAATAGGTAGAAAATATGCAACTGAAATTCCCCAACACAGAATCACAGTTAACAAAACAGAACAATAATAAATTAAAACACAGAAAACGCAAACAAAAACCCCTCCACAAAAACCAAAACAAAAAAACCCCAACCAAAAACAAACCCACAAATTGATCCAGGACTTTGTTAATAAAACCTGAGACTAGTGAAAAAACGTCTGAAAGCATCCCAGGATTTTTCTGCTAGGACACACGCTACAGGGAAAAGAAAAGCATGGCAAACTGACAGCAGTTAGAGGAAATAACCATTTAGCATTGTCCCCTGTGACTTTCCTTACCTACATTTCTCAAACACTGCACGGTGACAGCAAATCCTTTCGTTCGTGGCAGGAGGTGGTACTTGAGCTTGGGCAGACCTTTGGCTTCGGCTACCTGCATGCTGATCTGGTGCTTCTGCTCTGTGAACCTTGTGCCCTCGCAGTGAATCAGGAACTAAAACCAAGACAGAACTACAGTTAGACAGAAGCTCAGGTCTTCTGCTGACTGAGTAGAGGTCTCTCTAATTCCCACCAGCACAGCCCAAATTAACACTCCTAACAGGGACAGGTGTAGCCACATACACATTTAGGTGATTTACTTGACTGAAGTAAAAAATCCCAACCAACCAACCAAAAAAAAAATAAAAAAATCCCAAAACCTCAAATCCAAACACACATCCAACTTGCCATCCTCCAGCTTGAACTTCAGCCTTTAGGCTTTAACGTCTGCTCTGCTACTTGTGATCAGAATGACTTGGTTTCTCTAAATGAGTCACTCCATCTTTAATGAGCTGTTAGGAGACACTCAAAACATACTCCTGTTACAAATGTCCCTCTGATGGTGAAGTGTTCAAGTATCATGGCATCTAAAACTCGCTAAGTGTCTAAACCAAACACACTTCTAGGAAATGCTTCACTGCCCAGCTTGTTTGCCCTCACTCCAACCTGCTTGCTTTCCTTATGGCACAAGGTCCACAGACAACTTCAGACAGTAACTTGGATGCCAATGAGAGAGCTGATAACAGACGTAAGGCAGCAGATGCAGGACAACTGAAAGCCTCATGGTCTTAGGAACTATACAGTGGAAGTGCTCAGACATGAATAATTACAATCTTGCCAATGGCAGGCAGGGGAGAGCACAAAGATCTTTGGAGATTTACCACTTGCTCATCTGCTTTCTGCCAAGCATGAATGCAAACTAACACATCAGAGAGCACTGCCAAATCACACAAAGTAAGTCCTCATAACCCAGAGCAAAACTGTAGCCAAAAAAGTCAGACAGATAAAAGAAACTAGCCAAGCAGCCAGCTTCAGTTCTAGCTCATCCAAGAGTGCTTTTACTCGTGTACTGCAAGCATAATGTTTTTCAGATTGATGAGACAGAGAAACTAATGAGAAAATCTCTCCAGTCCACTTAGCATGCTTTGCCTGTCTACCTTCCAAGGTGCTATTGTTGTGCCTTGTGACTTTGTCATAATACAAAAGCAAATTATAACTCACACTGCAATAACCCCAAGTGAACATCAAAAAGTATCTCCCTTACGTAGGTATAGCTCCTTTTTAGCAATCCCTCTACAGGAGTATCTACAGGATGGTGGTGGCTTGTGCTCATTGATTAGAGTTGAACTGCCTACGCGTATAGAAAAGTCACAGAGCACAGGCAAATCTCTGGGAGAAAAACTGAAACTAAAACCCCAGAATCATCCCTTTGCTAGACAGCCTCCTGCCTGGAAGTCACTGAAACATTGAAGCACAGAGATTGGTTTTAATTGCTTAGCACTCATTTAAATCAAGGACAATTCAAAAAAGAAGTTTGTTTCAGAGTATGAAAAATACAGCATATACATCTTCACGAGGAAACAGCAATAGTTTCTGCAGGTCCTGGGGAGGCTGTTTAAGGTACCATTTCTTTAACCAAACTGCACTCTTGCCATAACTAGCTCAGAAGAACTACAATTTTTATGATTTCTGAGAAGAGAAAAAATTCAAAGGCTTTTCATTCTCAAATAAGGAAATGCCAGGCAGGGTCAATACTAAAAAATTATGGTGATGCAAAAAGTAAGACTTTCTTGTTACTGAAAAGTAACACCAGTCCTCTCCCTGAGGCTGATGGCTCCAATGGGCCACTTCTCTGACCAAGTGGCTTCCATTTCTACTGGGCCATGTCTGACCAAACACCTTCACAGGAATGGTAGAATCACAGGGAAGGAAAAAATATTAGTATGAACTCTGCAATCTAAGGTGAGAGGGGAGTTCTGGTGAAGAATATAGATGATGTGCTTCAATGCAACATTGTCATATGCGTCTGTTACAGAGCCATGAACCCTTGCATCTACCCCTATCCAGCTCCTGTATTTAGAGGACCACAAAATTTACTGAGTGGATCACAGTGCAGGTATTTTTGCAGTAATATCTGTAGGACTGCATACTAGAGAGAAGCAAACAGACAGCACAGTACCTGGGAAATTCCAGATAGAATTTGATTGAGAGTATTGTCTGGATACTCCCAAGGAAGCTAATGAATCAAAAGTCTCAGGAGCAACCTGGTAAGCATCACATATTGCCTGTGCCCCTCATTCCTGCCAAGCACTGCAGCACCTTACACTCCCATTTGTTAGTCATCACTCACCCAAAAGTTTTCAGGGTAGTCCCGGAGATTCAGCAGCTTCTGGACGACTGTTTTCCGATCTTCCTCCCACTTGCGCTTGCAGAAGACTATCTCTAGGAAATACCACATCCAGCCAATGATAGGCATGTAGGAGAGCTCCTTCTTTGCAAGCACTTTGGAACTCTGCAAAACAGAATCAAAGAAAGTAAAACAGAGTTAAACCACTTAAGAGTTCACTGTGGGTATGACACTTGCACAGTTAGACACCAACATATCAATTCATATTGACCAGACCCAGTTTTAACACCAGTGTAAAACCAAAACAAAAAAAAATAAAGTTTCTCTCATATGACAGAACAGGCAAATCTAATCTCACGTATCTGCACAGAAGACTTTTAAAATTAAATATATGAGTGTGTGTTGCTCTATCCTACCCAAACGCTGAAACCCAATAGAAAAGACAAATTTCTTCAAACATGGAGAAATCCATGCAAATGACCTAAGCCATATCAATCAAAATTCTTAATTCAATCAGATCCTGGCAGTGGCAGCTCAAGTTCCTTTAAGATACCTTGAAACTATACTTCTCCCCAAAGCTGGGGCATGTCAACATGAAAAGGAAAAGGAAAAAAAAAGAAGTAGAGTCACAGAGCCATTGC
This sequence comes from Orthonyx spaldingii, assembly GCA_013397795.1. Taxonomy (NCBI): domain Eukaryota; kingdom Metazoa; phylum Chordata; class Aves; order Passeriformes; family Orthonychidae; genus Orthonyx; species Orthonyx spaldingii. Next base: position 2,104,941 of record VZTJ01001769.1, on the reverse strand, counting down.
TGCACCACATACTGATGCTATGCACACATGGTTTACCAATACAGAAACCTCAAACACTAGAAACAACAGCAGCAATAAGAAGACTTAATTTGTGTTTAGTTTTGTTTATGAAAGGGCAGAAATACTTACAGTAGTGAATTTCTATTCAAAGCACGCTTCTGGAGTAGGAAAAAAGAAAAAAGCACTCTTCCAGTCTCACAGGTATGACAGACACTGAAGTGACTGGTCAGACACTCTGCAAGAAGTCTGTGATTTATCAAGCATTCAACAAGTTCTGTAAATTAATCCCACTCCAGAATTTAACTCTGTGATCATCTCACACCAACATCCCCTAGGGCAGGAGAACTGATTCCTTGTGCTCCTTTCCTGTCTTCCAAACCAGCCTACCTTGGTGAGCTGTCTTATATTTCACTTGGTTATTTAATGAATAAAATAGCACATGTGTGTGTTGTGTTCATATTGAAAATGTTGCTTCAGCATTTCCTAAAAACCACTGACATTTCCTTAGAAGACAGATGGGAGTAATTACAGTCCAGTTTCTGACCATGATATCATCAAAACACTCTGTAGATGGATTGCAGGACATGGCATTTGACTAGAAATTACTTATTGGTAGAAGTTACCATCAACAGAAAATATTTACTGTTATTTTTTCAGTCACTCTTGTTCATTTGGCTGCTACAGGAAGAGACTTGACCTAATTCTTTATCTCAGCTCATTTTTTTCATCTGCTCTCCTTCCTTCAGAAGGAAAACACCTTAAATAATTAAGCTATCTAAAAGCTCATAAGACTGGAAGGCAAGTGCACATCACACAGCTTCACTAGCAATTGTTACACAGAAGCAGGACAGAGGATGACAGTTCCATTTCCAAGAATGCAAGAACCATTTATATAAAATAATTTAATGCTTTGTAATAGAAGTGCACCTCTTGAGCATTTGAGAATTTAATAATTTCAGTGACAGGCTCAGATCAGGACTCCAAACCCACTGTTCCCCTGAGAAGCAGCCATAGTAATTCAGTTTCAAGCCATGTTGTACATTAGTCCCTATTACATGACAGCAGCCACACGGAGTCCAGCCCCCTCTTCCAGCTCCCCAAAGTGGGAGAGAAAAACAGGCTCTCCTTTTACCACTTTCCTGCACAATGAGGCCAACAGCAGCCCTTTCAGCACCTCTCCCCGCAAAAGAGAAGAAACCTCAACATGTTCTTAAAGTAAGTGTTCAGTATCATAAAAACTACCATAAATTAATGTAAGTGTACTCTGCATAGAGTGCACAAGGCCTCCAGAGCACAGTGGCAGAACAATGTAACAGTCTTCCTGCAGACTTTAAAATGCAGGAATCATAGTCCAAAAAGCTAGCTAAAATGACTATTTCACCATACCTATTTTCTAATGCTTTACATATTTTAAGAAGAGCATGAATTACACACGAGGCAGAAGAGAAGTTGCCACTGCTTTCCTGCACCCCCTCCAGTGAAACCAAGAAACAAAACCGTGAGCTAAGGTGTTCTGTAGCACAGGTATAACTACAAAAGCAGAACAGATGTCTGAACTCTTCCCTAGGACACGTTCATATCCTTTTACTGTGCCAGTGCATTTTTAAAATTTAAAACCGCTCTTTCAGACACGTGTGAGTATGACTCCTTAGATGCACATAAAAATAAACTAAACCACCTCATACTATTTTATGCACCCATCTGTTCTAGGAGTAGAAGGAATGCTAATGACAGAATTAGAGAAAGGAAACTCCTCAGTGCATTATGCTGTCAAGACCGTTCTTGTGCGGGAGGAGTACATTAGGCTTCCCTTCAGAAGCTGCCATACAGACTGGGGAATGAGATGCTGGAAAGCAGTGCCAGAGAAAGGGACTGGGGGTCCTGGTCGATGGCAAGTTGAACATGAGTCAGCAGAGCCCTGGCAGTCAGAAGCGCCAGCTGTGTCCTGGGGTGCATTAGGCACAGCATCAGGCACAGCATCACCAGCCGGGCAAGGCAGGGGATTGTCCCACTCTGCTCTGCACTGGGGTGGCCTCACCTCGAGTGCTGGGGGCAGTTTTGGGTGCCACAATATAAGAAAGATATTAAACTATTAGAGAGTGTCCAAAGGAGGACCACGACTATGGTGAAGAGCCTTGAGGGGAAGCCGTATGAGGAGTGGCTGAGGTCACTTGGTCTGTTCAGCCTGGAGGAGACTGAGGGGAGACCTCATTGCAGTCAATAACTTCTTCATGGCGGGGAGAGGAGGGGCAGGTACTGCTCTCTTCTCTGTGGTGACCAGTGACAGGACCAGAGGGAAAGACCTGAAGTTGTGTCAGGGGATGTTTAGGCTGGGTATTAGAAAAAGGTTCTTCCCCCAGAGATGGTTGGGCACTGGAACAGGCTCCCCCAGGAAGTGGTCACAGCACCAGCCTGCCAGAGTTCAAGCAGCATTTGGACAACACTTTTGGGCACCTGGTGTGATTCCTGGGGTTGGTGCTGGGCAGGGCCAGGAGTTGGACTTGATGATCTTTGTGGGTCTCTTCCAACTCTGCATGTTCTGTGATTCTGTGATCCCTCTTACAATAACTAGAGCTATAACTAGAGGTGTTCTGTTTCAGTTGTCCACCTACGCACAACTCCTGTGAAAACACCTGGGGAGAAAAATGCAACTTTAGTTGACTTCAGCCACTAACTTTTCCTTTACTTAGCTTTGCTTTGGTAAATATGTGACAGTTACCTCTAACCTTCAAATTCAGCTTGTTCAACAGAAAAATAATCATTAACAAGTGCTGGTTTATTCCATGTAAGCTGCCTTCTTGAAGGAAGTAAAACATTTTCAGTGCTCAGAACTGTGTCATTTCAACAGATGTTTAATGAAATTACCACTGGACAGGGACAATTTATCTATAATACTAACATTTTAATCCAGGTTAATTTATTTTGACCAAGTTCATTAAAATGAAATACCCATGAAGTTTTCGTGAATGACTGCACCAACATCACCTTAAAAAAAGTATTTTTACAAGCTTGCTTTAATGCATTTGCCCAACTATGCTGTCAAAGAAAGAAACTCTTGATTCTACATGTCCAGCCTCAGTTATTCAACACCTCTTGTTTAAAGAACACAACATAAAATCAATGCTGAAAGTGTCCAACAAAATTTGTTCCCCAGTTTTAAAATAAATTCATTGTAGCTGCAAACCATTAGCAGCAGCAATTTGCCTCATAAGTTATTTGCTCTCCAGGCTGTCCTCAGCACTGACATACTTTTGATGATTCTGACTGTTCTACTTTTGAAATATATCACTCCTTCATATTATACTCTCTGGGACATTGTGATGGCAATGTATGTTTCTTTAGTCCCTCAAAGCCACCATTCCAAAAATTTAGTTAGGCTCCTAGTTCCTCATGCTTCATATTAAATAAAACTTCTCCATGTTGGAAAGGTAACACAGCAATATTTTGGAAGATATGTGCCCAAGCATATGCTAACATGCTGTGTTAAATACAAATAATCATGTACTTTCATCTGCCTACAAGAACAGTTACATATTTTAGAATCATAGAATCATTTCAGTTGAAGACCTTTATGATTATCAAGTCCAACCATTAACCTGGCACTGCCAAATCCACCACTAAACCATGTCCCAAATGCTACATCTGTGAACGTCTTTTAAATACCTCCAGGGATGGTAGCTCAAGCACCTCCCTGAGCAGCCTGTTCCAATGTTTGATAGAACTTCCAATGCAGAAATTTTTCCTAATATCCAATCTAAACGTCTCCTGGTGCAACTTGAGACCATTTCCGCTCATCCTATCACTTATTACCTGGGAGAAAACACCAACTCCTGCCTGGCTACACGCTCTTTTCAGGCAGTTGTAGAGAGCAATAACATATGCCCTTGTGCTCCCTTTTCTCCAGGCTGAACACCCCCAGCTCCCTTAGCCGCTCCTCACAGGACTTGTGCTCCAGACCCTTCACCAGCTCCACTCCCCTTCTCTGGACACACTCCAGCATCTCAATGTTCTTCTTGCAGTGAGGGGCCCACAGCTGGGCACAGCACTCGAGGTGTGGCCTCACCAGTGCCAAATACAGGACAATCCCTGCCCTGGTCCTGCTGGCCACACTATTGCTGACACAGGCCAGGATGCCATTGGCCTTCTTGGCCACCTGAGCACATGCTGGCTCATGGTCAGTGGCTGTTGACCAGCACGCCCAGGTCTTCTACCACCGCACAGTTTTTCAGCCACTCTGCCTGTAGGACTGCAGGGAATTGTTGTGACCCAAGTGCAGGACCTGGCACTTGACCTTGCTGAACCTCATCCAGTTGGCTGTGGCCCAGCAATCCAGCCTGTCCAGATCCCTTTGCAGAGCCTTCCTACCTTCCAGCAGATCAACACTCCCATCAAGCTTACTGTCATCTGCAAACTGACTGAGGGTGCCCTTGATCTCCTGGTCCAGATCACTGATAAAGATATGAAGCAGGACTGGCCCTGAAACTGAATCCTGGGGAATACCACTTTTGATCTGCTGTCAAGTAGATTTAATTCCATTCACCACCACTCTCTGGGCCTGGTTATCCAGCCAGTTTTTTTACCCAGAAGAGTGCACCTGTCCACACCACAGCAGCTGGTCCAGCAGGACACCTTGCCCAGTTGCCTCTTTCACCAGCTGTATCAGAAGGTTATCTTGCACACACACTAAGAACCTCCAAGACTGCTTCCTCTCTGCTGTGTTGCATTTTCAACATACATTTGGTAAGTTGTAGTCCCCTGAAAGAACAAGGGCTACTGATTGTGAGACTTCTCCCAGAGGCTTATAGAATATTTCTTCTGCCTCTTCATCATGGGATGGGTGGTCTTTGAGAGACTCCCACCAAGATGTCTGCCTTGCTCTCTTACCCCGATACTTACCCATAAACACTTAACCTTTCATGACCATTGTCAAGTTCTAGACAATCAAAACGCTCCGTAACATATAGGGCTATCCCACCACCTCTCCTTCCTTGCCTATTTCTTCTGAAGACCTTATAGCCATCCACTGCAGCATTCCAGCTGTGCAAGTCATGCCACCATGATCTTGTGACTGCAATTATACAATTGTTTTCGAGCTGCACAATTGCTTCCAACTCCTCCTGCTTATTGCCTACACCATGTGCATTGGTGCAGATGCACTTCAGTTGGGCTGTTGATCCTGGCACCATTTTTTGGGGAGAAGTCCCAATTCCTGTGTGACCATTATCGGGCCCTTCCATGGGGGGCCCAAGGGACAGGAGGGTTTCTAATGCGTCAACAACCCTCCTGTTTTTGCTGCTGCTTGGACATCCACCCTCTACCTCCATGGAGACATCAGCTCAAAGAACCTTGCTAGCACACCACCCCTCAAACATCAGCATGCCACCTCCAGACTTACCTCTAGCAAGCCTGATTTTGTCCTTTGACCACTTCAAATCTAGTTTAAATATCTATTAAAATATTAAAATGCACAAACTACTGTGCTCACACACCTATTAGTCCCATATCGTAACATAAAAAACTATCTTCTCACCTTCCTACATTTAAAGTCACACAGCTTTTCCAACAGCAAACTTCAACATGTGTAACTCTTAAATAAAATTACAGTTCCTGACATATGAAACAGATAGTTAAGGTTAAAACTAGCAGGTTTAGCTTTAAAGCACTGGTAATTTTTGCCAATATTAATGTCTTCATCTCAGACAAATGGTTATTAAAATTACTAGAAAAGCTATTTTAATTGCTGCTTCATCAGACCAAACAACAGAGCAGTGAATCCAGGCAGGGAGCATATTAAAGTGCTTTGGGTAAGAATCCTGAATAACACCTCCCTCTTCAGGACTTGCCCATGTCCTGATTTTAAGTCCAGTGGGTCTTTTTTCAACAGGAAGGTTAGCAACACCTTGAAGAAACTAAATGCTACTAATGCATTTGAATGTGGACACAGTAGCTAGGCTGTCCCCATTAATAACGTAAATCCTAGGACTGGAATGTCACAGCCAGGAAAAGGGAAGGACACATCAGAGAGCAGGGACCTGTCACCAAGACCACATTTCTATTTACACAACAGAGCAACACACAGACAACAGAGTCAGCCTCTCACCCAGCCACTGCACCAGCATGGGGTAGAAAAGCAGAGCATCCACAACACAAACACCAGAGTCACCCTGGCTCAAGATCACAGTAACAGCCCTGTGTTCTATGAGGAAACATTGGAATGGACAAAGTCATATCCTGTCGGGGCTATGCTGTTTCCCACTCCACAGAAAGCCAAGCTGGCAGCCCAGCTCCTCCTTCCCTTGTAGCTTGTTGCAGCCACCTCTGTGGCAGAAGGCAGGATTCAGCTGTCCCCATGGACATCATGCTGCCCACGGCAGCATGATGCTGACTTGTCATTAAGGACCCCTATATACCCTCCCTCCTGCACACAACTCCGAGGTCTGGCAGCACAAGGAGGTGGGAATGTGTGGCTGATCAGTGTCATGGACCAAAAACAAAACAGAAAGAACCCTTCATAAAACTTCCCACAAGTGGAATACAGATGTAAGTGATCAATAGTTTGGGCTGAATGCAGGTTTTTCTGAAATCTCTGATGACTTTTCATCTTTGTGAAGTTTGCTTCCTTCTGTTTTCCAGCAACAACAACCAACATAATCATATCAGTTTTGGTGCTGCAGAGTTACACATCCCTAACTCCAGCTGCACAGAATCCAACTACAGCTAGCAAGACTCTCAGTAGCTACAGTAACTTGCAAGAGTAAAAGCAAGCATAGCATTGCTTCGTTGTGTCATTTTCTCTTTCTCCACTACAACTGAACAGCTCTCTGGCTCTTACTTGGTGCTGTCAACCCAGTGCTTCCTTGACTTTTCAATGGGTGGTCCAAAAGTATTATACTAAAATAAAAACCTAAAAGCAAATTAGATGTTAGAATTGTCATTCTTTTCCTTCCCTCTTCTCCACATATACTTCTCAAATTCTTAGCACTTTATTGGGTTCTTTTTGCTAAATTTTCTTCCAGAGCCAGTAAAAAACCTTCACGAAAGCAAAGAACTTCATGCCATACAAGTGCAAGATCTGAGTCTTTAGAAGAACACCCAGGTTCACAAACCTAAAAACAGGCAAGGGACTATGCCACTCCCACTCCATCTCCCCAAAACAGCAAACCACCCCCCCAACCCAACATTGATACATCGAAACCACATTAATAGAGCTTTATAAACCTGTAGGGATTATAGCAGTTTGGCTGTAAAGACAAAGCGAGTCCAGAAGAGAGACAAAAGGAGCAGACAAATGCACAGACTGAATGTTTTAACTAAGAACAGGAAAGGCAGTTTTCAAAAGGGAAAGACTTTTTGGGGGAACCAATGGGGCAAGACAGGTTTAAGGATGTTTAATATTGTTTTCAAATAAATAAAAACAATGTATGGATTTCAGATGGAACAGAGGTAATCTTCTTCCCAGTAGCTCTGCTTTGGGTTTAGGATGAGAATAGTATTGATAACACGTGGATATTTTAGTTATTGCTAAGCAGTGTTTACAGCACATCAAGGACTCTTTGGCTTCTCACCACCCTGCCAGCGAGTAGACTGGGGGATACAAGGAGCTGGGAAGAGACAGAGCAGGACAGCTGACTCAAACTAGCCAAAGGGACATTCCATACCATACGATTTTACGCTCAGTATGCAAACTAGGGGGAAAGATGGCTGGGGGCTGCTGTTCAGGAACTGGAGTGTGGTGAACAATTTCATTGTGGATCATTTCTTTTATACACTCTGATTTTTTTTATCACCATCATCATCATCATCATTATTTTTGTCCCTTCCTTTTCAGTCCTATTAAACTCTACCTCAACGCCCAAATTTCCCCCTGCCCCAATTCTCTCCCCCATCCCATGGGGGTAGGGAGTAAGCAAGTGGCTGAGCCTTGTTTAGCTGCCTGGATGATTAAACCATGACAAGCAAAAAAAATACATTTAATGGCTTTATTAAAGAAATGTTCAAGCTGTAAAATACTGAGAGTTTGAACACATGCTACTGATGCTCTTAAAAGCATTACTGTTGCCTGCCAGAGCTGCAGGGCACAGCTGGATGTCACAACAAAGCCATTCTGCTTGCTGCAGCCAAGCACAGCCAGTTCCAACTCCTTTGGCTCTAAGCTGTCTTCACCTTCTCCCTCTTCTCCTTCCCCAGTCATCTCTCCTTTCTTCACTGGATTAGTTAAGGCAGAACAGAGACAGAAAGGGTATCTAAAACATCCCAAGACAGGGCAGACAAGCACCGTAACAGATGAAGGGGACTGCGAGTGCAAGATTTCCTTTTCAGCAGCAGTCTTCATGAGATCAGTTGAGTAAGGTGTTGACTGATACCCGAAGTTTCTATGTAAACTTCATGGAGTATACAATAAAACATCATTAAATATAAACACCTATTGGCTCACAAAGTCCCTGAGCTATAAAACACTGGAGGCTGCGACATTGGAGAAAGCTCTCTGGACACTTGCCTGTCCTGTAACTTCCTAGCTATCCGCCCTCAACATAATGCTTCTTATATTCCTAACTGTGCTGCCACACCATGCCCTGAAACTTTGCACAGTGCAAACTCATGTAAGGCAGCACAAATCAAACCAACCTACACTCCCCATCACTGCACAATCACCTACCCTTGCACTGCCCCAACACAAGTACCAGTATACCAATACAGACCATCCATGCAAGAAAATTAGTTTGCTTGGCATTTTCCATTCCTTATGGTTTTTTTTTAACATGGCTCAAGATGAACTTTGGCTGGTTGATCAAGAGGGAAATGCACTGCTTTGCTGAGTAAAGACATCTATGCAAATGAGAGCACGTGGAAACTATTTCTTCCGGAATAGCTTCCAGGAAGTAAAACCACAGTACGTTACTCAGAATTGAAATAGTTCTGTGTTGGTTTTGAGGTTGTTTGTTTGGTTTTTTATTTGTTTTTGTTTTGTTGTTAAAAAAAACAAACAAAAAAATCAACCAACATATATCAGTTCCTAAAATAATCCTAAAATTAGCATATATGCAAACTGAGTAATAAATACAGTCAAAAAAAGGAAAAATATTTTCAGTTAGTGCAGCACAGTAATTTCAACAGTTGTTTCTGTGTTGTGGTTTCCTTATGTGTAGGGAACAACATAAAAAACTAAACCAGAATTCTTATTAACTTGGAAAACTATTTAAAAAAATTGCAGCTAGTGAGACTCAATCCAACCACACTGCAACAATGTAAAACAAGGTATTTTTTACCTTGTAGGCCCCTATTACTTTGTACAGAAACAATCCTTCCATTTTCTACATTGGTATTTTCTGAAGCAGCACCTAAGCCTCTAAAACACAGCTTTATTTAGAGAACTGAGGCCATTTGGCTTACAAAATTAGACAGACTATACTACAGCACCACTGTTTTCTGCATGTACATCTGCTTGCTAGGAACAGGTTTCCCTATGGCTCCTACTGGTCCATGCCATCCTCCAGCTCTGTGCTCAAGTCCTAGACAATGTCGTAGAAGTGTTATTCAGCAATCAACAGCAATTTTGGTTACATGAAGAGCCTATAATGCTTAGGTTCACTTTCCTCCAGTTTTAAGGCCCCTTTTTATGTTTTTGTTAAACAGACTGCTATTAATGTAATTTGGAAGTGACTGGAATGGTGCCTAAATGCCCAGAAAATGCAAAAAGTCCAAAGGAAAGGCCAAAAAAAATCAGAGGTTCACACAATCCAAGGTCAGAACCTTTGACAGTGGCTAGTACCAAAGCTAGAAGGATGTTGCAGAACACTGCCAAAATGAGTCATTAGTCTTCTTTCTTATGAGGGAGGAACCCCTATCTAAATCCTTTATATAGAGAAAATATCGTTACCACCACAGATTGAAGTCAGGCTGATTTAGGCGGGGGCCTGAATTATCCCCATGATCTGATAGGGGAAACAAAAAAGCAACCCTGAAAACAAATGCACATGAACTCCTAGCTTAATGTAGCAGTGTATTTAACCACAAGTAACTCATTCCTCCGCCAGCTCTTACTGCTTTTAGCTGGTCACTGCTTTCACTTAAGATGGCTGCTCTTTCATTCTGAGAGAGAGACAGGCTACATCATTCAAACTCTAGCTGTGGATTTGTAAGACTACACTGGAAAAAGCAAACAAATTCTGTGATTTACTGGGAAAGAATCACAGGATAGCTCATCTTTCTGCAGCACGATGAACTGCAATAGTTATTTAGTAAGCACACAGAGAGAAATAACTGTAATGATCTCCACAGTTTAAGAAAATATCTCCTTCATCAGCTTTAATTGCAATGCTTTTAAAATTTCTGTGGTTTCCTGAGCCATCCTGTCTCCACATACTTGCACTGCACTGCTTTAGGCTCACCTATAATTCTGGACAGCAGCTGGGTGAAATTCCAGCAAGAATCTCTTAATTCAAAAACAGAATTAACTTATTTTGGTTTTTTTTTCATATCCAAGGAGATTTATTTTAAATACTAAGTAACTCACCCCCAAGACCCCAAATCTCTCACAAAAGTTCCAACCACAGAGAAAGTCAATTTCAAAGTTGTGATTAAGGATTACGATGGCATTCTCCTTCCCGTACTTGTGGTAACTCTCTGGGTCAGTGTAAAGGGTGCAATCGGTGCCTGACCACCATTCCAGCAACATCACCATCTCTGAAACAAAGAACAAGAAATATGTGAACGTACATAATATATGCAAAACCACAAATTAGTAACATGTTGAAAACACCAGTCACCTCAATAGCACGTGGCAAAGAAAGGGCTGTAATGAAGAACACGTAAGAGGGCTGTTTAAAACACAGCTATCTTTCCAAGATGGAAAGTGGTTTCTCAGCAGTATCCTAGTGACTATCATATGCCTTTCATTTCCTATTTGCTTATCCCGTTATCAAGCACAGGCTTGTATTGTAGGCTTTGTATTTGTTTTGCTTGGAACTTTAAGTCTGACCACAAGACTTGTGAATCAAACCTTTATTTGGTGAAATTGCTCTGGTCTGGGGCACAGGAAGTTGAGGTGAGTCAGTAAAGCCAAGTAGAGCTCAGAGAGCTCTACATCCAGGGAGATGGAAAATCTAAAAGCAATGGCTCTCCTCAAGCAACTCATGTCTTGAGCTGGAGGTACTGTCGGACTAAATGAAAGCTGCCTGCTTGAGACTGAAAAGCAGTTAAGGGACACGTTTGCTTCCTGTCAAAGCTGTCATGAAAGTTCTGAACCAAAGCAAGGGTCTACTGCAAGGGGTTATTCTTTGTTAAGTGAAACATATCTCCCTCTTGCAGCAGAGCTGTACCACATGAATGCCTCTGCTGGAAGGATGAGACATCCAAGATGCTCTCCTGGCTTAACACAAGCCTGAAGGCACCAAAAATCCTCATTCACCTCAGGGAAGATCAAAACCAGGCCAGCCTTTGAAACACATTTGAATTCCTTTCCATTTTGGTCCCCTACTGGTCACAACTAGTGATAGAAAACAGAAGCAAGCCAGGAACAAGCCTAAATTTTCAGTCATCATGAGTAAAATTAACTGCCTGAAGCTCCTGGATGACATTGTGCTGTACACTGGAGAACAGGCATTAATAACATGAATGAATTCCATCTAACAGTGTTACAGCCAGGCTAATAGACAATCTCTATTCACATAACATTACCTTAATATGATAAAAGCATGTTTATGATACAGATAAATGATTGACTTGTCACTCCACCTGCTTATTTCTAATCAGGGAAGGTGACTACTACTGCAGCAGGAGTACATATTACTCAATGCATGCTATTATGCATTAAAACAATAGCCTGAGATGTGGAGGGAGACCTAAATGCCATATGCTAAACAGGGAATGGCAGATTTTACTGACTGCAAACTGATTTTTCAGTGAAAGCCAAAGATGGTCACGTCTCAGTGAGGAAGCTGTGAAGATACAGAAGCATACACCCTGAAGACAACCCCTGCAAAGAGCTGCCTTGTGAAACACACTCAAGGTTATATCTAAGGGCGTAGCTTTCTATTAGATTTATACAGGAAATAAAAACCCTCCACGCCCCAAAACACAGCAAAATTGAGTAACAGCTGAGGGAAAAAAGCCCATCCCACACTGTAATTTGCAAACTTTTACAAAATCTACAGTGATACCCTATGGTAGAACACAATTACAGAAAAGAAAGGAAATTTGTGACAGGATTAGATGTTTTGCTTAACTAGGAATCCAACTAAGAGAAAAAATGACTACCACATGACTTTCCCTCATTTTAACACCTACTGCCATTAAAACTACTCCCTAAAAAACCCCAAACATAGGCAGAGATGACAATGGTAAGGCTCTCCTGACAAAAAAAGCCAACTTTACCTGAGAAAAGTCATCCCACTTCAAGTGTGGATTTTTTATTTATGTTGTCTTTTCCTAAGGAATTTGAACAAAACTAATAATGTATCAAGAATTTCACTATACAGGTGTGCCGCATACATAGAGCTCTTCAGTTTTATATATTCAGTTTCAAATATGTTCCAAAAAAGCACAGGCAAAACTATTTCCAGATGTGCTTTCATTTCTCAGGCTTCACATAAGTAGGATTTTTGTTTGAATAAATACTGCAGAAATAGGTCTCTATTCCTCACCTCACATGCCAGTTGTCACTGACATGCTCAGGCAGTTGCTGCAGAGACACAAAGCAGGCACTGAACACCACTGCATTTAAATACAGTGAATACCATCTGCCAGCCTCTAATTTCTTAACATGTTTGTTTTCCTCATCTTCCCCACTCCTTCTTTCCCCTTCTTTCTAGCCTCCTTTCTCCTCGTGCATCTCAAGCAATGATAAGTAGTGTCAGTTTGTGCTACTCTTGCATCATGTCACCAGCTTACTTGCACAACCTTCCACAGAAATTTATTACCCAGCAACCTGCTGTGGTGGCTCAGCCACACAAGGTCACTCATTCACACTCTCCTTCCCTCCTTCACAGTACAGAGACCATCAGAGGAAGTTTCCTCCTTTGTACACCAGTTGTACTCTACAAGCACAAATCAACTGCATAGTGGGAAGAACCAAAAGATTCTTTTGCTCCCAACCAGGGCTGCTCTAAGATTTTTAAGGCTTCTCCGTGAAACCTCATCAAAGGGGTTGGAGTTTCAACATCACAACTGAGCTGACAAATACATATTCAACCATATCGTGAAAGTTCCTACCTTTCAAAGCAATTCATCCAGTGACACTTTCAAACAATTAGGGCAAAGGAAGGAGAAAAAACAAAGGAACTTGAAATCTCCACTCCTTGCTTTGAAGGCAGAGTCCTGGAGTGCATTACAACTAGCTTCAGAAGAAGCTGATGGCAGAGAGAAATCATGACTTCAAATACCTAATATGGATACCCTGTGTGCTTAGGAAATTAGAGGTTTTTTACCTTTAAAAAAAACCAAAACAGCAGTCATCCTGCTTCAAAGAATACCCCTACCTCCTGCAAGAGTAGATCATTCCCTCGCCCTTCACCGCATAAATCTGAGCTGCTTCAATGCCTGCACTTCTAGAAAAAAAATTTCCAAGGCAGACCTGAACTCTAAGTTGTTATATGAAAAACAACATTCAAGGGAAGAAGGGAAACACAGAGTTTATTGAGACTTTCACCTCAAAGTTTTGCAAGAATGAGTCATTAAAACAGTTAACACTATTCTTCTACAGAAGGTGTTAGCAATTCCTTTATTCTTGATAAGGACCAGATGACCTACTGTGGTTCCTTCCAACCTTATCCATTCTGTGATTATGTGATAAACCATGGAAACATTTGCTTACAAGATTAACTATAAATTACCTATTTTAAAATTACCTATTTTATTGCCATTAAAAGCATAATTTTGTATTGACTCAATAAGTACAATAATTTGAAGGTCTCAAGTAAGTGCATAACCTTATTTAAAGAGCTACAGAACTGCTTCCCTCCATGACATTCTTCATTTCCTTTAATCTCTTCATTTTCATTAACTTCTGTATCAAGGAAACACCAAGACAAAGAGCTCAGAAAATTCTTATGGGAATATATGGCAAAAGCACAGCAAACTCTCCAATACAAATAAAAGCAAGACAAATGGGCAAACTGTGACCACCATTTCAAAGAGCAGACAGGGTGAACGGCTGCATGATGAATGTTTGCATTGCATAGAAGACTGGGGAAAGCATTTTTTAAAATGCAAAAATAAGGCTAAAGACAGACTGACAGATAGTATAGTCTAGAGTTCATGCCTGTCTGTGGAGAATGACTTGCAATAACTTACTACCTTTCCAGATTTTCAGAGTACACCTATTAGGTACACTTCCTAAGCATTTCTCATAGAATGAAGTCTACAGGTAACTAAGAAAAGCAAGTCTGTATCTTCCCGAGACTATTCAAAAACCCTGTGTGTATCACAGACAGGGTTAAACCCCTGAAAGATACCTACTACATAAACTGCAAAGCCTATGAGGTTTTCAAAATACTTCCAAGTATTCTTTACACAGGCTATTCTAGTGTTTCACTCCACCGTCTAATCTGACCGGGCATTTGTTTCTGGTCTCTACTTCCTTCTTCTTGGCAGGAGCTGCAAGTAATTATGAAGGAAACTTGAAGGCAGGAATTCTGCTTGCATTGATTAGGTACATGAAACTGGAGATCAGAGTTGGAATATGGCTACATGTCTACAGGAAAAATCTTAAAAATAACTTATTAAAAAAAAAAAAAAAAAAAATTTTTCCTGTGAGGGGGAAAAAAAACAAGTTTTTG